>CM067347.1:143623-291507 GCA_034190875.2 Urechis unicinctus
TGGGTCGCCTTTTCTTCAAACATCTTAGGAAATGCTGCTCATAGTGGCACCAGATTATGTTTTCCTCGCTGCGTAGTGGTAGCTTTCAATGTCGATATCAGAATATATCCCGGACGGTGACGATTTAGGGCGGTAATGATCACTGCTATTGTCATGCATTATGGAAAACAAAACTATTTGACATTAATCACAGCAGGGGTTGCTAATAAACGTACAATTAACATAAGGGCCGCCGAGCCTTATCCGACCAAAGACTTGCACATCTATTAGATTACAAATCGACTTTCAAGAATGATTTAAATAGAATATGATTCGCAAAATGGTGTTATTGTTTTTAATCCCTTTTATCTATATCACTGTGGTACGTAGAGAACGCGGGGTACGCTGAGTTTGCGTCACGCCGGAAAAGGAGCGCCTCCTAGGCTATTAATGCCTCATACTGAAGCACGGCGATTTTTACATTGCCCCAAATCTCTCTCCATTCATTTTTTTAAAAATTATATTGCAAGCAGATTGTAAGACAAAGTTTACGAATGACCAAATATTGTATGTCTGATAATGAAGCGCTTTTGGTGTGATATTCTCCTGCAAAGACGTTAACATAGAACAAGTGTTTAACGCGCTGCTTTGAAAGGACATTGTGACGGTGGTACAAATATTCCCCCGTGTAGCCTGACAAACATCGGCTCGATTAGCCTTAGTCTGGTCGAGCGGAAATACACACAACTCGCACAAAAGGGTCCGAATAGGCGCTGACGTTTATTAGTAACTTCCACGCGGGAGTTCCTTTATTGAAGCACAGGCCACGACAGGCGAGAAGACGAACCACCTATGATTGCCCTCATTAAAAACACAGGTGATGACGTTTGTTAGTAACTTCCTAGCGGAAGTTCACACAACAAATGAGTGCCTTTGTTGAAGCGCAGGCCACGACAGGCGAGACGGCGTACCACCTATGATTGCCCCATATGGCGTGCCACTTATGAAGGTATTCATTGTACAGGCAGCGACAATATATATATATATTTATATATATATATATATATATATATATATATATATATATATATATATATATATATATATATATATATATATATATATATATTGCAAAACTGGATGCCAAGGGAAGCCCTAATAACCTAGGTGGCGACTTCAGAGACAGCCATGTTACCCACAACGTAGCTGATGACGGAGAGTTCCTCTACGCCTTTAACATCACCAGTTTGCAAATGGAGATATTATTTTTTATTTTCTCCGGATCCTTGTAATATGCTACCATAAGAATTTCATCTAGTTATGTGTTAATGGAAAACCAACATTGTTAAGTGAACGGTCGCTCTTGCGTATTTAGCGCTCTCTTAAAGGAGTATAACGCTTTTGTCGTTGTAAACATTCTTACTGGCACTAAGAGGATTTCTACATTCATGGGCATTTATTCAAGCGTCTTAAAATCTTAGTGCCTTTATAGTTCACGCAATAGTGTTTGCTATTGAAGTCTAGAATGTCTTTTAAATGTGGTCGACTACACGAACAACCTTATCTATACCCACAATGGTTCACGACGTTATACTGCATTGCTGCAGCAAACTATTTGATCATATTATCAACTCTCGATCCTCCAATACTGTAGCATAACTTCTGACAATGTGATAAATCGTTTTAAGGCAACTGCCTTCTATGTCCTATGTTTAATTGATAAAATTATATATGACTGTAGGTGTTATATGATGAGGACGTTTGCAAACACGCGGAAGACATATGTGTTGTTGCAGGCTAAAATAACCTAGCTCATTGAAAGTGTGACATGAACCATCAATGTTCCTCTTATGTGTAAGGAAAAACCATTAATGATGACCAAAATCAGATACAATGAGCTCCACGTTGATTCAAAGAGGTACTAACGTACATGGTTCTTAAGATCCAACATGTCCAAATGATTCAGATACCAGCCTGTGTGATTCGGGTGGTTAGCCGCCGTCCGGCAATTACTGTTATTGTGTACGTGGAAATGTCTTTTGAATCCCATATTTTATCAGGGCAAATAAAGGAACAAACATTTCAACACCCTATTGCTTTGGTTATAGCACCAACCTCAGAATTTATACTGATGACTTGACATAAGTTACTAATTATCAATAAGTAAGGTCAGTCACTGAATCGGTAAGAGAGAAATGTCTTCACTTTAGCAGCAAGCATTCCGAAAGCAAGATTCTAACTTTGAGTCTTCCACTCCGCTTTTAATTAATGTTAAATTCTACAAACAGCTAGTACAGCGTGGTTCGTTACCGGTTGAGTGTGTTATTTGATTTTGCCATTTGTACTTTGAAATGATGCATGATTTGATTTGCCTTGTTGTATGAAACCCCAAACAATTGGGCGGTATCATTATGTCTGGCTTGTGGTTTGCTATTGCGCGCTTTGCCGGATTGCAACAAAAGATTGAAGAAATGTGAGAGAGAGTTTATTCATTGTTTAATACATTGCAGGTTATAGGGTTATATAAGTTATAATCACTATGACGTGGGTGTGTGGGGTTTGATCCTGATATCATCACAGATTATACGCATGATTCAACTTGTTGATCAGAATCGTGAGACAATGACAGGTACATGAGCGTGGTGTACCTCGTAATCACCTACAGAGCGCATAAAGGTACGCCGTAGTTTACCCATCCCCCGTCTGCCCATCAACACCGTACACACGGCCTCCTCATTGGCCACATCACAAATTGTCTGCCCAGGACGCAATTCTTTTGTGAGTCGAGTCGTGATGTTCTCCACCTAAATGAGAGAATGTTGTTTCGCCGATATGTATAGCTTGCATTGTATGGAGTAACAGGAGAAGCAATAGAATGAGCAATGTTATATGCCGTATCACAGCAAGCTGGATTACCCCGCCTGCAGTCATCAAATCTTTGTGTCGCTGCTCTGTTTCTGTGGATTTAATAATCTCGGCATTCCATTTTTCTGCCAGCTGATCGGGTGAAATTGCATTATCTCCTGTATTATAAAAATTCCATTAACTAGCGAGCATAGAAAACGCATGTACGCAATTGTGCATGATTATTGTTGCTTCCACCTATCTCGCAATGCAGCTTGTATATAAAGGTCGTAGCATGTTTTCTTTCCTTTCGAGAAGCTTATTATCATTATGGTACATTTAGCAATATCAGTATAAGTCTAATTCAATCTTACTGTAGTAAAATGATCCAAATATACAATGATTGATCTTTGAATATAATTTTCCCATGTTATGTCGTTGCATATCAGGTCTATTTGCAGAACATAAATATCAATTTGCGTCTCTCGTTTCGCTGGTTGTGTATGCACGGCATCAATGTTGATAGACATGCATTCGTAGAATAAGGGGTATACTTCTGCCTCCATGTTTAGGACCAAAACATTTCTCATCATTTTGGATTTTAAGTGAAGGAGGAATTCGCACAGAGAGGCATGACGTAAATCTCTGACTACAATTGTGCAAAACAAATTGCCGTGATTACTGTGAGAGATATCACCCGGTACTATCTCGCTGCAAACCAACACATAATATTATACTATACCAGTGAGTTGGTGCAAAATAATTGACAATTAAAAAAAAGTTGGTTGGAATGACAACTTGGCACTTGGAGGGATTTTATAACATCGATTGTAATACGAAGGAAATTTGGTGCCCAAAATGACAATTGAGTGCAAGTATCCTCTGACACAAGCTTTACTTTCTTAAAAAGCATCCATGTCACTTACTGGCGTATTCCATTTCGGGTAGCTCAATCAGGTTTAAAATAACGACCCTGTTTGATTTTCGATGTAGTTTGTTTACGTAGACTGAAGCACATAACAACTCATGAACATTCTTTGGCTTTCACATCATTTAGACCAATCGATTGTCATAACTATCAAATGGCTACATACATTTGACCGCTTGTTCCGCCTCAGGGCTTGCGTCTACGGCCAGGCGAATATTACAAGAAGGGGGTTCACCGCAAATTTGATGATTGATGTTGCTGTCTGAAACTGCACTAATTCTTCACTGGTATAGATAAATGATTTTCTTACCCAATTATGTGTCATTTAAGTTCATATTATAACTTTGAAAGTATCGTCCATCGTAAGTGTGACGTTGCCCACGTCAGATCCATAATGTTCAAAATAAATATACGTTTAATCAACAACATTTGGAGAACTAACAATATGGCACAGTATTCAAACAGTCATATAGAAGTTTCAATGGAAAATATCGGACTAGACTGACAAATAATCCGTATCATATAACGTCTTCATTGCATCACTAGGATATTGAATGACAAGTAGGCAGCTTAGGCAAAAGAACATTTTCAACAGCATCATAGCTGCAACTTGCGTACTTTTTTCGGAAATTGCATTTCTGCCGAACTATACAAAATATATTGAAGTCTCATTATCATTGACGTAACACTCAACTGAATGGCATTGCATTACATATCTTAGAAACGAGCAGACAATCACCTTTTTTTCGCTTCAATGTATTGATAATACCTAATGTATAATATAATCAGCGGGACATTTAAATGGAGCGAACTCTTCTTTTGAGTTTTACCGTATAGTCACATAAAGTTACAAACCGGACCATCACTAAAAGATCCACTCGCAACCGCATTCCTATTTTGTTTGGACAAAGCTAACGGAGATCAGTTGTACGATTGTTACTATGGCTGGACAATATTTCAGCACAATAGAGGTTCATCTCTAACTGTAATGAGAGCAAAGAGTAATGTTAGAGAAATACTTTACCTCTCGGTAAGGTAATTTGCTAGGTATTGCGCTGTGAATATAGATTGCACTCAAATCTGAATCATCTAAATCCAAACGCAAACATGCTACGACAAACTGTCATTCATGATAACATAAAACTAAACGATAGGCTAAACCAAACAGGATCTGTAATTGTGCCCTTGTGTCAATGGTATATCTTGATGGCTACATCGCACTCTTGGTAAACCCATCAACCCATCATTCGTATGGATGTACGAGTTAGGGCGCTGGGTGGTTCACCAAGGGTAGATAAAAGTGCCGCACACAAATTCGAAAGGGTACTGAAGCTAACATGTTTTAGCGTTTGATGACAAATGGAATTTGTCAAACTGTTACACACACTGTCTGCTCTTGGATCGCACTATGATTCCGTGATTTCTATGCCAGCACGGGACTATGTGGGACAAGAATTTTAGAGCTTAACGGGAATCATATCTATTGTCAAACCATTACTCTATTATGCCAAGCAGTGTTACGTTTATCTATGTAACACAACATCACAATTTCCTTTGCGCTATTGCCAATTGACTAGTCGTCCTCGGTACCAATGGGTCATTGCACACCGTGATCTGTCAACATTTGGAGCGCCATTGGAGAACGACGTTGATTAATGTGGACATATCCCTGTTATTCCATTAGCTCAGAAGAGAATCATTTTATGGTTCGCGCTTTCTGTTTGTGGCCATAATTCGTTTGAATCTGTCATTTCAAAGTGTCAAAGTATGGATGCATTACACAGAAAAATAGAATCAAAGCTAACACAGTACGAAATGGGAAATATTTCATTTCGGCGTTACAATTGCGTCTAGAGAGCAAGAGCATAAAAGTCCTCTTGATCTCAATCTTCTTAGGCATATGTGTATGAAAGTGTGTTGATGTACAAAGAGAGAAAAACAGTCTGCCGCACAGACACCCTCGCCAATACATACATTTACGCCATGGATGCAACCATTCGTCCTGTATAAATTAGTTTATGAACCTCATAAAAGCACGACAATTTTAAAGTAGTAACTAACCGCTTAACGTAGCGATTAGTATCCGCTGCTTGACATTATACATTGTTGACTAAAGGCAGGAGCCATGGTTATTAATTTTAATCAACGCTAACGAAGATGCATAAGTGAAAAATGCTGTAGTCTACGCACTTATGGTAATAATTGGTGTTACATTGCCACTGATTGTCTTGGTATTGTGTAGTCCATTAAATAAAAAGAAATGTGATTTTTATCGTTTTCTGTTTGGTACATTGATGAACCGTATGAGAATTGCTGTGAATTGGCACATTCCTAGCTTTATCACTCTTCAACATGATCGTGGCATCTTTAATGCACAATGTTTACAATGGAAGGAAAATCAGTGAAAATGCCTTGGATGGCGTTTTGACATCTAATGGCTTAGTAGACGACAGAAAATTGGATAAAATAATTTACAAACAGTATCATGATCTATTACTAGGTTAAAATGACAGTTACTGACGGACAATGTCTGCCCATGTTACGATTCAATATCCGTATCCATGGACCATATCCATTGTCGTTGTTAGGCACTAACATCAATTAGTTAACTATCCACAAAAATACTAATAAGCTACTACCAATGTTAATCTGACCTCGCACAAAGTAGGTGACACACCCTGTTTATCTACCGAGCAAACAAAATGTAGGGAACATTTACAGAGTAAACAATATGACAGAACCTATTGACAATGTTGTTCACCATAACGAGGTATTTAATGTCGGACGATGATGACATTTCAAACACTACTCCAACATCCTTCCCCATTCCCGCAGGCCACCTAAAACACGCTTAGCCAGCAACTATCATATTTACCGTAGTTTAGGCTGAAATAATTCTAGCATTTGTATGGGTCGTGCTGAGAAGCTTAACGATATCATATGGCACTAAAGTAAATGCCTCACCTGTCTATCATTGATGATTAAGTCTTCCTTGAGTATACGTTAAACTCTTGATCACAATCGAGATCGAGATGACTATAATCACCGAACAAAATGCGCCTTAAATGACACTATATGATACGATATCTTATAAACACTAGGTTAACAATTACGTCATTTCTAGTACATATTAAGATCGCGCGCTGTTTCATTTGTTGGCATTGCATCTCTAATACTTCACAGATAGCATTGCTGCTGACGTATTTTGTCATGATTTCAGTCGTCATGGATGAAATTTACGTATATTCATGTCATAATCACAGATGATGTTATGTACTCTTTTGAACATATATCGCTTTTGTAGGGCTACGGGTGAGATCTCAGTGACAAGAAATATTCCATCGCAGGATTCTCATATTGGCAAGTATAATATTGTGACGTCCTATAACTGCCTATCGAGAAAAAAGTTCGTTATTAGGCTTTCCTGGGTTATTCTGCCACATCTGCCACATCATATATATATATATATATATATATATATATATATATATATATATATATATATATATATATATATATATATATATATATATATATATATATATATATATATATATATATATATATATATATATATATATATATATATATATATCTATATATATCTATATACAATATCTCTGCAACCATTTTGGACAATATTTTGGACAATATCGACAAAACCGACCATTTTGGGTCATTCGATTTTTCTTTTTTAGAGCTTAAATTATGTGATATCGCGGATGCAAAATCTTATACATCTGTCGTGAACAGCTCTGAGTTAATATCTTCATTCAAAACTTATTTTAGAAGAGTATACAAATTTTAGGCCAAAATGGTTGTACCAAAATAGTCGTGATAGTTTTATCATGCAAAAAACAACCATTTTGGAACTTTTTATAAAAAACCAACCATATTGGCCATTTCATATAACCAACCATTTTGGCCATTTCATATATCCAACCATATTGGCCATTAAATTATACAAATGAGTTGGACAGCCCTTTTTACCTTCCGATATTTACCAACCATTATTATCCCAACCAACCTACTACTTACAGACCATCGTTTATACAACCTTGGGTTACAAAGTCCATGAATCCATAAACGACTTAAATTAAATTCATACAAACAAGCTTACACAAACTGAATTGCGCGTTTTTAGGTCTTTCGAGATCCGAAATAAACTTTTTTCGATTTCTCATTGTTTATATTTAATTTTTAACTGTACATTCACAATATTCAACGACCCATGAAGAAAATAGTGAAGTTAAACTTTCGGCGCGATTCCACAAAATGCAGACGCAATGTCTTGCTCCGAAAAGTTCCGAACCTTGCCGAGTGGCAGATGTACCCGGGGAACGGAGAAAATATGCATAAAAGTCACCTATTTTAAAGAAAAGGGAGTTCTTCAACGTACCCGTTATTAATTTGGATACAATTTTATACTTAGGTACTGCGAATTTTAACAAGAATTAGTGATACTTAACATTCTGAAGATTGTCGTCTCTAATATTGCAGCACGGAAGATTCCAAGTCAAAAATGCACGTGGGTCATATATTTTAACGTATTTATATTCCGACTCATGCATAATTAAACTTTCATCATTGATTTTATTACTGTAACTATTATACATATCGATGGCTTTGGGCAGCTTAATGTTATTTAACCACTATGAACACTGTAATCTGTCTGTCAACGATGTCGGACAACATCCCTCGTCCCTTCAATCGGGAGAGTCCAAACAGCTGTCACTATTTGTCTCCGTGCGACATGGCGACAGTCTTGCTGCACATGGCCAACAGTTGCAAAATCCGCTTAAATTTGGTGCAACAAAAACAACAAGGTGATAATCTTAAATCAGTTCCAATTAAATGAAAGAAAAAGTGTTATATATAGTAAATGAAAGGCTGAAGCTATTTGGGTGTCTCCCAAATCGGTCAGGTTGACAGACTTCGGTGAAGTTCTGAGCAGCATCACTTAGCAGTTAGCGTTATGAACCCAGTCCTGGCTCTTATAATATACGTTTCAATGATTTATTTTCGTATTGTTAAATATTTAACTGCAATCATGCAAGCCAGCAGAGAAGTTTAGGCAACTTATCAAAGTATGTGCATGTCATATAATGATGTGTCCAACTGCATATGTTCATGCATCTATTCACAATTTGCTTCATCCAGTGTTAAACTGACCTCCAATTGATTCATTGTGGATTCTTTATTACTTGCCTTACATTAGATTTATTTTGAGAATTTAACTGAATCTTTCAGAGTGAATGATATAAATCCCCTCAGGACACGATTAAAACATGGATTAAACGATCTTTAAGTTTTAAATATATCACCTTTATTCAGTTTGCCACATAATTACATGTATTTACAAATTGGAAAAAAACCAAAGAGACATCTGCATGCAATTTTCTGAAGGATCTGTTAAGGTAGACCTTAGGCAGAAGATGATTTTGTTTTGTTTATGATTAAACTTTGATTGCTGTTCACTTGCCTATCTAGGGTCACTTAAATTCTACAAAAAATGTATCCACAATATAGGCATTCAGAGTTGATTCGGCTGAATAAATTGACTTAAATAGACTGAATGAATTGACCTCATAAGGATATACAATATACAGAAATCAATGATCAGGATATCATTATCAAGCAAAGCATATCTACAGATAAATTTGAACATGATCAGCAGGGACTAAGAGGACAGCAGTGTCTTATGCTGCACTATCAGTAATAGACTTTCAAGAGGTCCAGCCTTGGTGGGTTTCCATAAGGACACAATTAGAGAATCCATACAACAGCTTGTCCATATGATTCAGCAAAAGATGATTCTCCTGCTGTGCCCCAGCTATAGTTGCATATTCTGTTACACACATAAAATTAACTTGTCAAACTGTCTTTCAGTCTTATATCATAAGAAATAAAGGAAGTTATGTAATACATTACACAACATTAATTCTTGCCAACCTGATAAGGTTGATCATCAATACACATGTCACATGGATCAATCTCTTGTTATTAAGTACAGGAAGTAAAAACATACTCTCTCATGTTGATTATGTGACAAAACATTCACCAGATGTTCAGAATAAGTCTACAGTTCAGTCATCAGCAACAGGGCTGGAAATTAACTAAAATGGCCACCCGTCCTGACCTGTCCCGATGACGGGTGGCCATTTTAGATGTTAACCGGCCTCAAGAAATTTTACACCTTCAAACAAAAAGATGCCATGTTAGGCGAACCCTAGTTTGGTTACATACTAGGCTGGTGATAAGAACCCCAAGTCAGTGTCACGATTAGTTGTTGATAAGATCCCTAGGTCAGTGACATACTGGGATGGTGATAAGAACCCCAGGTCAGAGTCACGATGAGTTGGTGATAAGTACCCCAGGTCAGTGACATACTGGGCTGGTGATAAGAACCCCAGGTCAGTGTCACAATGGGCTGGTAATAAAGAGAATTCCAGGTCTTTGTCATGCTGGGCTGGTGATGAAGAGTTGATATGAATTGCAGATAAATACAGAGCAGATTAAGTGTACATCAATGTGACACTGTACACAGGTGCATACATCATAACTGCAGGACCATCAATTAGGACCGGGTGGAGCTTAACAGTCTTCCTGGGTAAACAGAACCTCTGATAAAAATCTTCTACTTAAACTGAATGATGACCCAAATTCACACACAACCAATACAGATAATACTCATTGTTTTGGTCATTTTTGTCATTCTGATGGTTTTATGACAATTAGACAAAACATGTCTTTTTAAGCCCCAGTGGTTAATATATCTCAACAGGATATAATAAAAAGAGAAGCCAAAACATTTGTAAACAGTAGTGAAGCCAAAACATTAATGAAGCCACAACATTGATGAAGCCACAGCATTGACGAAGCCACAACACTGGTGAAGCCACAAAATTGGTGAAGTCACAATATTAGTGAAGTCACAACACTGTTGCAGCCACAACATTGGTAAAGCCAAAATATTGATGAAGCCACAGTATCTGGGAAGCCCCAATAATGGTAAAGCCACAACATTACTGATGCCACAGTGTTTTTGTGAAGCCACAATATTGGTGAAGTCACAATATTGATGAAGCCAAAATATCATTGAATCCACAACACTGGTGAAGCCGCAAGTTTGGTGAAGCCGCAACAATGTTGAAGCCATTACACTAATGAAGCCACAACACTGGTGAAGCCATAACATTGGTGAAGGTACAACATTGGTGAAAACACAACACTGGTGAAGCCACTTCATTGTTGATACCACAGAATTGGTGAAGCCAAAAAATTGGTAAAGCCAAAATATTGATGAAGCCACAACATTGGTGTAGCCACAGTATTGGTGAAGCCACAGTATTGGTGAAGTCACAATATTGATGAAGCCAAAATATCATTGAATCCACAACACTGGTGAAGCCGCAAGTTTGGTGAAGCCGCAACAATGCTGAAGCCATTACACTGATGAAGCCACAACACCGGTGAAGCCGCAACATTAGTGAAGGTACAACATTGGTGAAAACACAACACTGGTGAAGCCACTTCATTGTTGATACCACAGTATTGGTGAAGCCAAAAAATTGGTAAAGCCAAAATATTGATGAAGCCACAACATTGGTGTAGCCACAGTATTGGTGAAGCCACAGTATTGGTGAAACCACAACATTGGTGAAGCCAAAGTATTGGTGAAGCCACAATATTGATGAAGCCACAGTATTTGAGAAGCCACAACATTGGTGAAGCCACAGTATTGGTGAAGCAACAATATTGGTGAAGTCATAATATTGATGAAGCCACAATTTAATTAAATCCAAACCACTGGCGAAACCACAATATTGATGAAGCCGCAATATTATTGAAGCCACAGTATTGGTGAAGCCACAATATGGTGGAGCCACAAAACTGGTAAAGCCAGAATATTGATGAAGTTGTGAATTTACTATTAAGATGCATGCAGAAGAATTATTATGGTGGTTTAGCACATGGACCTTAATGTTGCAAATGTAACTCATCATGTAGAATAGTGAGGAGGTGATGTTGCTTCATCTACATTGCTGTCAGTAATGTAGTTGAAGCCACATGACCTCATCACTATTCTTATGTTAAACTATACATTTATCTCAAATCACCAAATTTCTTTTCACTAAGTAAGAGCCTAGTGGTCCTAAAGCAAAACACTCCTTTGATATGAGGAGGTATCATGCAGAGATAGATGAGCATAATTGTGATCTTTGGACAGCTGATACTGTTGCCCATCTTGAACAAATAAATTTCCTAAATAGGGCAGATTAACCAACACAGAGGATATGTATCTCCAATATGATTGAATTGAGATACTGGGTCCATAATATTAAACCCAGAACAGGAGGTAAAGCAGTTAATCACTACCAGCTCATGAGTGCTGCTGAGCAAAATTTCATCACAAACACCTAGACAATCTCACAGCCTAACAATAACGACAGAATGCCGATGGATAGTAAACTCTGCTGCTTTTGACACTTACAAGTTATGCCAGCATTTAATCATAGCGTTTATAGTATAACATTGTATTCAATGACACACCAGGGCTGAACAATATCCCCCAAACCCACTTGTCAAGCAACAGCAGTCCATCGCCAAGTAGTTATGCAAAAAATTTAAGCATTTGAGCCTAATAATTTAAGTTTTTAAGAAATGATTCACCTAAACAACCATAAGCTAATATTAAATTTCCTTGAACAAGCAAATTTAATTTGCTTTTATCTAGCAAGTCAGGGGTCAAAGCCATAAAGCTATGAGTTAAAGTTTGCAAGATTTGGTCAATGTAAAGTTTCTAGCTTGCATTATAAGAAAAGTGCCATCAAGAATTATTCCCCATTGAGATAATCACTCAGGTATTGCAGTGCTGATATTTACTTTGTAAGTAATCATCAATATAAGAGTGATTCATGTTTAATTTGAAACAGGTATTCCCTATGTGGTTAACATAGCTAATGAGATTATTTTACAATAATAAGGTCACAAAGGGCTGATAGTTGGTTTGTAAGTGACAATCAATATAAGAGTGCCTTGCATTATCAACAAAATGTTACACCAAAAGTTTACAAGCAGACAGATGGACAGGGCAAAACTGTGCTGAGGAGCATAACTATTAATGGTTACTGCCTAATGGTCCCATAAATTATACCTTACAAGTGGCAAGCAGCAGGTCAAGGATGGGCAACAACAAAAGTGACCTCCCAAGCCATGCCTAACCATGTTACATCTTGGGAACTGCACTGTTCTAAAAAGGCCTCATGTGTGAGTTGGGGCTGACAGATGACCATGTCATTTATAGCTTATGCATGATATATTCAAATGATGTGATTGTACCATTGAACAATTGTTTGGATTACACACATTGAACATTTGACAACAATTTTATTACCAATATTGATGTGGCAGATACCAAGACAAAAGAGCCTCTTGACTTCAAAAACCTACTTCGGGTCTGATTATTTCCCTATTTATCACCTTGTAAGAGGGAGTGCATGCATCACTCCCGTACTTAGTTCGAAAGAGCTACGATCAGGCAATGTTTACATCTGACAGATGAGGCAAAAGCCGTTCGCTAAAATGGCCAATAGTCAATACGGTTAAATGAACGTTAGGAAATACATTTAAAAACAAATCAATGGTAATCGGTAGATCTGTCCAACCAAGCTGCAAGCATCTAGTCCTATTAACGGTAGAGCCCACGTGCGGAACAGCCCGGTGAAGCTCGCTAACCACTGTAAACTACGGGTATTTCATAATTTGTCGTTCATGAAATTTCTTTCCTCAGCAATAACGTTCACTGTCACATTAATGATATTCAATATTTAAACGTTGGAATCACACTGACCAGATTAGAATCAAATGTAAAGAGAGCGTGTAAAATGGTCATGGCTGACCGATATACTTCGTTTATACTCGCTCCTGTACCGGAAATTCCATGCGGTATGGAAAGCTTGAATTGTTACAATCCCAAAATATACCTTCAGCTTGAGCCCGCGGATGCGTTCGTGGGGACAATTTGATTTTAAGACATGAGCAAACTGATAACATATAACGATCTGGCTAATCATTCCCTTGTCAAAAACAGTATGTTGATACGATACGATTTCATTTATTACTTGAAACATTGCACATCATAGATCGAGAAAACCAGTGAGATTCAGCGAGATTCTCCAAACGTTTTAAATGCTGATCTGAGTCTCGAATTCCCAGCTTAAGTGCTTTATTTGTTCTTATTTATCTAATTAAAAACTATCAAACTGATATATATTGAGAACAATACACCAAAAATGAGTTGACAAAGACTTACAACCCCGGATTTCCCAGTAAAATCACCATTTTATTATATCCGTCCGTAAAGATATTTGAGCGTGTGTCGCCAGTTTTTCGTTAAACTGCTGATTTATATATTCATTCAAAATTTATGTTCTTCATTTCAAGCGATAATTTGAAACAAAGAATTGTTCATTGAAGTTAAAAGTCGCACAAATCATGAATCTAAGTTTGAAGCAAATATACATCGAACAAAGCCAAATTATGACCGATTACTCAACATGGCCAAAATGGTCGTTAAGGCCAAAATGTAAATTCAGGGCAAGGCAGTTAAAGCCCAAAAAAGTGGATAGTTACACCGAATAATACGTATCCAACCTTAGGCGGAGTAGTAGCAAACAAAGTTACAATTTGGTGGGGAAGCGCAGTTGTGTAAGCCTATGAGATGACGCTGACTATTTTGGCCCCATGATCATCGTCCAAAATGTAAGTATGGGCCAAGATGGTTGGTGGTTTGTACCAAAATGGTCGGACTTGCATATATATATATATATATATATATATATATAGATATAGATAGATATATATATAGATAGAGAGATATAGATATATAGATATATATATATATATATAGATAGATATATCTATATATAGATATATATATAGATATCTCTAGTATATATATATATATATATATATATATATATATATGTATACACATATGTATATATATATATATGTTTTTTATATACTCTATATATATATATATATATATATATATATATATATATATATATATATATATATATATATATATATATATATATGTCTATATATACACTCAGAGCCGCTTTTGTCGTCATCTGTGAAAGCCTAATATATTTGTGAACCTAATCGTTTTGCATGTTATCATATATTTCATCATTATTGTTGGATTTGACGTTTTCGCTTTTGGGCAGTGATTGCTTTCATTTATGATCTGTTTGATTTTCAATTACTTTTTCGAAAACGCTTATCTCTCCATGAGACGAATTTCTTCTTTCTCCATAAAACTATCACACAGAAGTTTTATTGTTAGGTCTTTATCTTCTTAATTGCATCGTCAACAGGATATGTGCAATTTCACAATAGTTTAGCTTTCCTGAATCAAAGTAGTCGACTGAATAAATAGCATATCATGCATCAGGAATATAAGGTATCCGTTCAACTTAGATTGGTTATCTATGTTGCCTTGGTGATGCGCTAAATGAGGGACGGTGCTTGTTTCACAAAGGATGCGGTTGTAAGTTGTAGAGGAGGCTCAAACATATAATATTGGACACAAGCTTTTTTATTATGTCACCAGTAAGCTAAGGGCGTTATTGTCACTAAGGGCGTTATTGTCACTTTACTGAAGCAGGTTTGAAACGGAAAAGGAATACATTTATGATAATCACTTTTGGTAACTGCCAGAATCACTCTTGGGCATATTGACGATGCTGGGGTTTGTCGTTGGTTCATGACTGGTTAGGTTGAGGTCAGCCGTTATGTGAAGAACTCCGTGCTTGAGAGTGGCTTCAGCTCAAAGCGATGTGGTGGATATCAGCTCGTCATCTCTGGAAGTGTGGACCCAGGCCTAGTGTGATTCGTTACGCTTGGAATTAAGGCGGGAGGCAGCTGCTGTTGCTGAAGAGGCGAATTGGTAGACCAATGACTCGAGAGGAACTGAGCAAGTAGAATTGCGTAGCTAGGGTAATGGAGCTTGTGCGTTGGGGACAATAGCAATCATGACGCAACGTACGGTCAGTTTACCTCGATCGGCGAGAAATGTGGCCTAGCAATAAAAAGCCGATATCTTCTTATGGATAACGCGTTTATCTTGATTGGCTAACAGGATCGCAAGGTCAACTATTCATGACCGAAACGTCGCATAAGGAAGTAATCTATCACCTGCGTTCGATCGTTTCACGATTGGTAGCGTCGCATGTAGCGTTTTACTGAGTAGTCGTGACAAAGTCTGTCTCAAAGAAAATAATACAAATGCTTTTGCTGTTCGAATTATCATATACTCATGTATCATTCCTAGACGTTTCAAAGCTATCATGATGATTAAACGCGCCTCTTGTGTTCTGGGTAACGTTTCCCCCGATCAAATGAAATCGAATGGTCACCGGTGATATAAGTAATCCAGGCAGCCAAGGCGAGTGCAAAAATTTGCATCGAGTTGCATCACGAACCGGTATGGCTTTTCAGTTACTAATGCAACCAAATTGCAACTGTATTCTATTCTGCATTCTATTCGCAATGGTATTTTGACATCCCTAAATTCTAACATACTGATGACAGCGTTAACTTCTAACATACTGATTACAGCGTTAAATTCTAACATACTGATGACAGCGTTATTTGCACACAAATAAACATAACGTCGTGCGAATGCAGGCATTAACAACAGACATGTCGTGTTCACTTCATTCATTTCATAACGCTCGAACCCAAGGCAATATAACCCACAATCAACTGCATTACGAGTTGGTATGATAGGTGCAATATCTTGTTGTGCTTTGACAAAGCAACTTATGCATATAAGCTCTTTTCTAAAATACTTGGTTTGGATTACTTATATACTCATATATCATTCGTAGTTGACGTTAATTTTCAAATTGGCTTTCCCTTAATTGTCTACAAGATAGATATAGCATTTAGATACATATGCCATCAATTTGCACGGACTCTTTGTGAATATCCTCATGCCGTAAATGCAGCCTAAATGAGAAGGGTAAGGAAATCAATAACCACCTAAAGTTAGCTACCAATCCAGCTTTTTGTCATAATTTGGCATACCATATATATTCATTTTAGCGAACTCACATTTCACGGATTTCACCATGCTGATCGACACGCCACAACGAGGCTTAATACTCAGGGGAAAAAAATATACCCATTCGTTTAGGAATATATGACATTGACGACTTTTGTGTCCAACGTAGGCAAATTAAAAAGCCGATTTAGTGGCGAAAGCGTGTTATTACCTGTGTTCAGGGATAGTGGTAAATGCTCAGTGGGAGCCACTTGCAGAAGCCCTATGGTCGTCCGACAGACTACAATTGCTATCAATGTTGTTTCATAATTGGGTTATTTATCATCTAGCTGTTTCATAAGGCAAACGCTCCTGACCCCGCCCTTAATGTCATTCTTGCATTGTAATATGTGAGACACTAACATCCTTCTTAGGTCATCAAGTTAGAATTCGGTTTGCAATGTTTTAAGCGGCACCGACGTCATATGGTAGCATGTTCATACATTATTAAACAGCTTCTGCACACAGGTAAATCTACCTAAAATGTGGTAACAAAACATGAGATTGTTCAAGAGTTTCAGTTTATGCAAACAAATTACATTTTAATCATACATCATTTAATTGTGCTGCCATAGATGAAATACGCTAGTACGTGATATAGGTGCTCTTTTAAGGGTAACTTAACATAAGCATAAAAACACCCTAAAAATTGAGTTAGAGTGTTATTGATATTTCGGAACGAAATAATCGTTGAATTTCTATCGTCATATTAATATATATGTACTATAATTATATAAACATAAACATTTATATATATAGATATATCTTATATATATATATATATATATATATATATATATATATATTTATATATATATATATATATATATATATATATATATATATATATATAATATATAGATATATATATATATATATGTTATATATATATATATAATATATATACATTTCCCTATATACCTCCTATCTATATATGAATATATCTATCCTTGTATCTCTATATGTATCTTATATATATATATATTGATATTTTTATATATGATGCATATATATATGTCTAATCCATAAAATGTCTATAGTTATATATACATATATTCAGATATATAGGATATTTTTGATGCATGCATATTCATATTTTTGCGCGAATGCATATCAATGTCTATAACGTAGGGATATTCAAAATATATACATATATAAGTATATATATAGTATATATTGATGCATGTGTATATGTTTGGTTATGCAGATATTAATGTATATGAATTTGCAAACGTATGGGTATTCTAAAATATATGCATGTATGTGTATAATCATATATATATATATATATATATATATATATATAAAAAGATAGAATCAATATATATATATATATATATATATATATATATATATATATATATATATATATATATAGATATATATATATATATATCATATATATATATATATATCTATATATATATATATATATATATATATATATATATATATATATATCTATATATATATATATATATATATATCTATATATATATATATATATATATATATATATATATATATATATCATGTATCGTTCATGATACCTTTGGCGCGCCAGCCATTAAGGCAACAAAGCCGTCACATTTGATGCGAAAATATGCCCATTAGTGCGTACCAATACACGTTACGGCCATGGAACCGTGTAATGCTATCCATTACTTTATGTCGTTGCTGGGGAAGAAAGCTTGAAACATCGCCATCTACGCTGAGATATTTGCCTTATTCAAGAAAAAATAATGCATTCTGCAATGGGCACATATATGTGTTTTTCCAAACTGCGTTTTCGGAAAAGATAAATCGAATAATGACATCAGTCACTACTCTCATAAAGTATAATGTATATAATATTTACGCAACATGGTTAGAAAACACTAGCTACCTCTTAGGGAGCTTCGTCAGCAAACCCGAGGCTAATGAATGTATTATAATGAAGTCTCAGTTGGAGAAGCATGTGTCTTCATATATTAGTTTCGACCTTTGGAGAGAAATAACATAACAAAACTGGAGATAAGCAGACACAGGCTTCAATCCCCGTTTTGATGATAGTTCTGACCCACTTGAGATTGACAATACGCATAGGAAAAAAGTAGTCCAATTTAGTGCCCGTTTTTGGCATTTAAGATAAAACCATTTCGACAGTGAGAGATTTAATGTTATCGGAGCGCTACCAACTTACCACTTCATGAGCCTACCAATGTTACACGTGCAATGATGCATTATTGAACAGATAAACACTAACTCTACTAATCCCATGCTAACACAAGGAAAGATAACAGAACAAACTTTGTGGATGTTTTAATGTCTTTGGTCTGTATCTATTGTGTTTGTCATGCAACCTTCCTAAATAATTAGAATCCAAATATCACAAAACCTTACTCTAAAGATAATGAAAATGTTAAAAATATATCTCTATATATGTGGTTTGCCGATTGTTACTTACACACCCTTAACTAGTATATGTCGTCCTTTATGGTGCATACATGAAGTTCTTAGCTTCAGATTGTGAGATAACGGTACACCGAGTGTACTCAAAGGTATATCATTTGCAAAGCAACACATGGTGTTTTATGCGTGACGCCACATTCAATTTGTCAAAATCCTGCAACTGACTTAATCACGTGCCAGTGGGTGTCATCTTGAAATAACCATAATATGCAATAACGCATTATGTGTGCAGTTCAGTTGAATACCGAGTGCAAAGTCAGGCATTCAAACACATTGAAAACCCTCACATAAATTGCATCAGCGCATACTGTTTGTAAATCATGCCTATTTATCAGACGAACCGAAGTCCATTACACTGGCATTTATATATTGTTCAAAGCAGAGAGTCAAAACAGTAGGCCTCTTCATCTGTGGTGTACATTAATATAACAGGTAAAGGGGGACTTCTTGTGTTATTGGTGGCTTGCAAACACTAGTAATTCAGGACTATTGACGACATTGACGTCATCTCGGATGAAATGCTAGCCATATTGTGAACCGCATAATACGTAATTATAGGACAAATTACATTGGCAGACACAAAATGCCCATTATTTGTCTCCCAGGCAAAAAAATAAATGCTGCTATCATTATCGGGTTTAAGGTTTCTGAGTGCAATTCGATGAAAATGTCATGACAAATATCAAGACCGATATACACCAACTCCCCACAATGAACCCCCGAGGACACTATAAGGTATAACAAAGTAGAACTAACTAGACTACTGTTGGATGTTTATGTGTTATTGAATGCATAAAGGGTAGAACACAAACAAAATTCGAAACAAGATAACGCCTCAGACTAAGAGACACGCCATGTCTGATCATAAAGCATATTCCCCTATACACCAAGTAACATCCGGGTGTTCTGATTCAGTATTATGAATAGTTAAAGGCCATGCAAAATCCCAATCGTATACTTACTAGTGGGATTAGTTACAGCCGCCAGACATGGCCGACACCTAAGAAACTTACGTGACTGCATCAACAGTTTTACTGCAATGTTTTCGCATCCACCTCGGTATCATAAACTTTGCAACTTACGTGTTGTTCAAAGGGCAGGGCATAGTACCTGCATTGACGTTAGTATATAAGCCGCTGCCCGGACCTTAATCTAGTAACGATGCTTTATGCATTATTCAGATTTTTGTATAAATGTACGACTAACTGCAAACGTGCGGCGTTTGGCGGAAACGTAGCTGGAAACATGCATAACTTCCATTTTACCGAAGATGCTCTCACCCCTGTCTCATCCTCAGCAGGATAACGACATTATTATTGCTTCATTGATAGAATGGTATCACAAAGGTTGTCTATAAAAGGTACTCATGACAATCATGATGTTGTTGTGTGATAATATTTTTGATAGTAGTTAGGGAGCCAAACACATAATGTATGTTAATTACACAATCTGGTCTGAGCTTTATCGTAGCAATACTGTTTCAATAGAAAATAATCCATAGTCAAACTAGAACATTTACCAATAAAACGCAAAATCAGTTTTCAACATATGCAATTGTGCAGTTGAAAGTCTACACAAAAACCCAAACGCACTCAAACTACCAAAAAGAGCAACCTGGATCCTGAATTACTACAAAACTTTAGACTAATATCAAATTTGATCTTCATATCAAAATTCATGACTATAAACTTGGCAAGTATCAGGCGACGTAAAAACCTGCCCATACTACCGACACTGCGCTTATCTGCGTAAACAATGACATTGCACGTACGTTGCCCAACACCATGCTGCTGCCTCACATGTCTTTAGTCCAAACTCTCGAATCGCACGCAAATATTCCACACACGAGTTAGCATGGTTGGCCGCGCATCCGATTCTATGCCTATGCATTAAGCACAATCAGAGTCTATTGCTGGAATGATGATCGTCTTAGGTTTTAGAACCTGATCACGCAGTTGTAGGGCTAAATAGTCCCAACGCAAAACGGTCACAAAACGGTCAACACATGCGACTAGCAACCTGCTGCAATGCATTACAATTTACAGAACTATCGCATTCTAGATCAAAACTGCCTCCAAGACCAAAACTTTACACTCTATGAACGTGTGTTTATGCCTACATGCGGGTGTTTGTGTGTCTTTCAAATATGGATGGAGTGATTGGTCGTGTTACTGCCTGAGATGACTCCATAAGCTGTTTGTCTCTACGTGCCATTAGTCTGATTCCACAACATGTTTTCCTTTGAAGAAGCCACCCATTGAACTGCACATGCTTGAGCTGCTTAACGCAGTGCATATTAACTATGCGATGAACACAAAAAATCCACTACAAGATGCCTTTCCTTTTAATTGAAAGCAAAGTTGATACAAATTTATATTGGCATCATTAATCTACGGTAAGGAGGTTCAGTCATGAAGATATATCGTTTTAATTTAACTGATTTCGTTTTCGGGAAATGTGATGGCCAATATGTTTCCATTTACTTACCAGTTCATATGTATCTTTGAAGTTGCGTCTTATCAGTCTGAGTTTAAATGAAAGCAATTAGTTTAGTTGCATGAACATATCACGTAAGCACCCGTGTTTTGGGATCGCCTGACAGCATATCAATCTCAGAGCAAATCGTTTCCTTCCGAAACTGCTTTGTTCCATGTTCTGCCAAGTGGTGATACTATGTGAACATGTGGTACAATGTATCATAAATTATAGAACAATTATCAAATTTGTCTTGAACTTTAAACAGATTGTCTTCTCTATTTATTCATAAATTTTCGGCTTTTCATAACATGGCCTTTGGGTGAAAATACAACGTTGCAGTGAGTAATATCCCTGACAAGAGATTGTATCTTTACCGTTATGCCATTACGATACAGCTTTGTACATGTACCTGATTTAAACAAAAGCATAAGATTCGTATCCTAGTTGTAAATATATTCATCTCTGACAAGCAGATGATGTATATATATATATATATATATATATATATATATATATATATATATATATATATATATATATATATATATATATATATATATATATATATATATATATATATATATATATATATATATATATATATATATATATATATATTTATATATATTTATATACCTTCCGATTGAATCCGAGAAATATAGTGGCGTCTTACTATGCTTACAGTTGCGAAAGCACAATTTGTATGTCCAATCAACTCACTGATGGAACTGTCAGAGACATAATACAAAAATTCCCAATGAATGATATAAACATGATGAGACTACATAGTACCCCCTTATTGAGTAACATATCATCACACAAATGCATCGGACTTAATATCCTGGCTCCTGTTTTCAGCAATATCTCTACTGCAATATGTTCGGCAGCATAGCCAAAATCACCACAAATTGTTGTCAGATACTGTATTAATTACATTGGCTCTTTGCTAGTTGCTACAGTTTAAACTTATGCGAATAATACAATAATACTGACCACAACAACATAATACATTTGATTATTATTCACGCTGGTGGGTATTTCTATGAACCAATAAGCGCAGTGACGCACTGGAAGTGCCTTGTACATTTAGAATGTGAACAAAACCTGACAAGAACAACAGCAAATGACTAATTCATAATCATTTGGCTTTATAACCGTCGTTATATTATCTTATCTAGAATACCCCAGATATTTCTCAATTTTCAAATCACTGCACCTGTCGATAACACACTATTTGCTAATCCTCCTCAGTAAAACATTATCTAACACATAATTGTACATGTCTGGCTCTCTTTCGGTCAGAAAAAAATATCTAGTCGGGATAACCACTCACGCTGAATATAATGTCAGCCTCTTGGCGTAGCCATGTATGTTATAATTGCCATGAATTATATGGAGGCTGTCGGCAACGCCACACAATGAACAATATAGAGCAAATAATAATTATCATGCGCTTTGTGGCAATCATACCGGCGGGAGTTACAACGACAGAAATACTGCAGGGATTAATATGGGTTCTCAAAATAAACATGTGTTACGGTGTGTTTGTCTGACGAGTGTTAGGATAGAGTACAGTAGGGGGTTGAAGACGAGTTAGCTGCAAGTATTAGGGTGGATCGGCACAACTGGGATAGGATGGGTACAGAGACTTTTATTTCCTGGGTAACAATAAGTATCCTTCTTTTGTATATATTACACTTCAATGTTTTATTGACAGCATTGATATTTCCTACGAATCTTTGGCTCGGAGGTCCACGTTCACATAAGAGTAAATCATGAAATCAAAACCCTGGGTCTGACTCCCTCTTGGTCACTCCAGTGACCCAGATGAAGCCCAAACCCAGGCTTAAATCTATAGGGTACAAGCGCATAAAGTCAGCCTTGGCACAAAATGTAAGAAACGTCTATGCGCATGTGCACGATTCGCTGGTCTGTTATATATGTAAAGTGATGAGAAGTAGCGTGCTTGGCATCGGGCAATATATGTAAATTATCATCAAAACCTATGATCGGTATTAGATGTATGAATATAGCTGATAATTATGCCCTGCAAAACATTTTAATGCTAATTTTAGTTTTGTGTCTTAAACAATCATACATAAAACCATTACATTGCCATCACCTCTATTGTGTCTATTGTGTTTATGTTGCAAATCCTGGGTTGATGGCTTTAGATGGAGTGAACAAGCAATAGGTGTTTGAACATCTAGCATCCTTCCATGGGATCAACGTATATATATATATATATATATATATATATGCACAATGACAGTGACGTAATATTAAATTCTAACACTGCACTTAATACAGCATCAAATTCATCACTACCGAAAAATATCTACTAAAAACTATTGCAATCATATGCACTATATTAAATGGATGCATATTGCTTGTTGGTAGTCGAACAATATAATCCAACGTTGCTATAAATAACATTGTAGGGACAATTAGCGACGGCGATTAAAATTTTACTGACAATTTGCTTCCACTATTGCAATCCAGTAATAGCAAATAATACCTTCTGTATAACAACTTATTCATATAGTTTCTATTTTGCACAACTAAACGTACAGATTTGTAAAGAATAAGATCAAGAAAGAAGCATAGAGTTACAGCGTAACGTGCAAATTGACGATAATTATAAAGTCAAATGATGGTTTTATGTTCTGCATCATGGTAAATAAAACAAATATCGAATGTACAGTCAAAAGAATGATGTATTGACGCGTATTCATTACTGTGCCATCTTGCTGATTCAATCATTGCTCCAAAGTTCATCAACTCTATTCAGATATACTTTGAAATATTACAAGTTCTGTATTGATAGTAACGCCGTCATTGTAAATTTATTCGTCAACTTTGTTTTCCCATTTATATATATTAATTTACAAAGAATACAGCATTTTATTGCTAAAATTGCGAATGGTTGTGTTTGCTGAATTGTTCAAAGCCATATACGTTTCCAAAATGATGCATGAAATTTTTATCTGGTGAAGTCTCTTTCAATAAATGATATAGTGACAGTGTTTGGTGCAGTTGATTTTGATAGGTGGACTGCATTCACTAAATACAATAGCTTACTTGGCGCAACCTAGTTGCCGACACAGGGCAAACCACTTAGGTCGGGAAATGGAAATGTAGATACAGGAAAGCACCGTCGAAATAAACTCAAATGATAATTGATTCAATTTTATTGATAGATTAGAACAAAAGTTGGATGGGAATCCCCTGAGAAAAAACATTTGGACGTCTTTCTCTGTAGGTGCATAATTATCGCTTGTCGCTGCCTGTACAATGAATACCTTCATAAGTGGCACGCCATATGGGGCAATCATAGGTGGTACGCCGTCTCGCCTGTCGTGGCCTGCGCTTCAACAAAGGCACTCATTTGTTGTGTGAACTTCCGCTAGGAAGTTACTAACAAACGTCATCACCTGTGTTTTAATGAGGGCAATCATAGGTGGTTCGTCTTCTCGCCTGTCGTGGCCTGTGCTTCAATAAAGGAACTTCCGCGTGGAAGTTACTAATAAACGTCAGCGCCTATTCGGACCCTTTTGTGCGAGTTGTGTGTATTTCCGCTCGACCAGACTAAGGCTAATCGAGCCGATGTTTGTCAGGCTACACGGGGGAATATTTGTACCACCGTCACAATGTCCTTTCAAAGCAGCGCGTTAAACACTTGTTCTATGTTAACGTCTTTGCAGGAGAATATCACACCAAAAGCGCTTCATTATCAGACATACAATATTTGGTCATTCGTAAACTTTGTCTTACAATCTGCTTGCAATATAATTTTTAAAAAAATGAATGGAGAGAGATTTGGGGCAATGTAAAAATCGCCGTGCTTCAGTATGAGGCAATTATAGCCTAGGAGGCGCTCCTTTTCCGGCGTGACGCAAACTCAGCGTACCCCGCGTTCTCTACGTACCACAGTGATATAGATAAAAGGGATTAAAAACAATAACACCATTTTGCGAATCATATTCTATTTAAATCATTCTTGAAAGTCGATTTGTAATCTAATAGATGTGCAAGTCTTTGGTCGGATAAGGCTCGGCGGCCCTTATGTTAATTGTACGTTTATTAGCAACCCCTGCTGTGATTAATGTCAAATAGTTTTGTTTTCCATAATGCATGACAATAGCAGTGATCATTACCGCCCTAAATCGTCACCGTCCGGGATATATTCTGATATCGACATTGAAAGCTACCACTACGCAGCGAGGAAAACATAATCTGGTGCCACTATGAGCAGCATTTCCTAAGATGTTTGAAGAAAAGGCGACCCAGTCTTTCAATAGCTGATAAGTTGTGTCGCATGGGATTCGTATAGTATAGGAGAGATATATATATATATATATATATATAGATATATATATATATATATATATATATATATATATAGATATATCTATCTCTATAGAGATATATCTATATATATATATATCTCTAGATATATCTCTATCTCTCTATCTCTATCTCTCTCTCTCTATCTATATATATATCTCTCTCTATCTCTCTCTCTCTCTCTATCTCTCTCTCTATCTCTCTCTATCCTCTCTCTCTATCTCTATCTCTATATATATATATATACGAATCCCATTTATTTTCTCATCTTTCTTTGCAGAGATGACGGTGGTTGCAAGCATGTTGTGGCCATGATGTTTGCAGTCGCTGATTTCAATACAATTTCAATGTCTAACCCAGCATTACCGTCTGATGAAATGACATGTCGCACGGCTTGTCATCTTGATTATTTCGATGACTGGCAATTGCAATTACGCTGTCTTTATACTTATCAAGTCAGTTACACAACCGACAGGAAATTTACCTACGGGTGTTTTTTCATTTTCTTGCGAACATTGGCCTTGCAGTCCACGACGGCGCAAGTAAACCTGGGCATGGTTGCTTCCGCACAGTCTACATAGACTATAAAACGATATTCTTAAAAAAACATTCCCCTAACTAACACCAATATCAATCATAAAACAGCGAATATTCATCACAGCTTAAGACTCTACGTTCCGCTTCGGTTGTGTATTGGAATAACATGCCCCTACTACCAGTAGAAAATCAGTATCGCCGGCCGCGACGGGAACCAGAGAATGTGAAGGCAGGAATTGTCATTTAATACAAAAGTGATGGGCGGAGACGCTTTATGAAACAGATCATTGGGTAGTCTTGTCTGACATCATTAATGGAATCTTCTTTTTCAATCCTTCTGACTGTTTGAATATTATGTTATCCTAGTGCAGTCGATCAAACGTTTATTGATTTTTTTCATCCTTGGTTACTTCCATGTACTGCCACGGCCATCATGGAGTTTGGGCATAACTTTGGCATGATCACATGTCAGCTTTTTACCCTGGCAAGGTCAACGCTAACGTATATAGTTCGGCGGAAATACAATTTTAGAAAAAAAGTTCCCATCTGTGCCTGGCTGCAGTTGATAAATTCTCTGGTCTCGCATTTTGAAAATTTAGAGGTTTTGATAGCCTGCTAGGTTAGCCAGCAACGTAGTCTCGGGCATAAAGCTATTACAAAATACTCACAGCGTGTCAGTTCCTCGGATCACAATAGAATGTAACTTTGATAACTTTCTTACATTTCCTAGTTCATTCGGACCTCCTACAAGCTCTGCAGATTCACGAACGCGCAAACCCAACGAGTGGTAATTTTGTCAGCTGTGCAAACATGAATGGGGATGTGAACGATTGTACCTACAGGGCCGCATACAATGAGACAAGAGATGGAAATGAGATAAGCATAATAGTGATAATTGGGATAATCATGTGCGATTGACCACAATTGGCCTGAACACTTTCGACAATGCTAGATCTGTGAGTGTCTAATCATGAAATGCCAGACAATGTGTTAAGGTGGCTTTACTGTTTCTTTGTAGTACCACCCTCTAATAAAGAAAATATCACATGGACATATTGTTATTGACTGTGGTATTTTGCTCACATTTCGAGACAATCTACACAACATAGAATGCCGCTAATTTATGGCTTGGATGGCATGAATATTATCTTCATGCTCTCATGTGGGTTGTGTTTGACATTTTCCTTGTTTGGCTGCTTTCGGGATATTAGTTGTCAACTCAAAGCCACATTGCTGGCATTCATTTGTATAACTCATGTAACTTATTCCATCACCGTGAGCCTTCACAACAAAGTCAATCTGCACGCTTTGGTGCTCAGTTGAAGCCAAAGGTGTATATCAAACTGAGCTTACACACTGAAAACTTTGTATTTTCCATTTCGTAAATTAATGCATCACTTTAAAAATCTGATGTGGACAAGAACAGACTTTTGATTTAATATAGCCTGTCTGGATGAGGCTAATAGAAAGCTTAAAGATATATATGACAATCATTCTATGTGCTCTTTGCAAAATTCAGGGTTAGCAGGATAGACGTTTATATCAAATGTCTTGTGTTGAATTATGAGAAAAGACGGATAGAATTGGTACTCTACGTTGTGCACTATGACAAATTATGATGCTGATATAATGAGAGCTTGTTCTCTGGTTGAAGATTATCTTGATATATTACAGTAAGGATGCATGGCCTACGTAGATAAACTAACGTTTTTTATACCATACACGCTTGGAACTGCCTTAACAAACATGATAAAATATAGAATGATTTGATGATATAGGTCAGGCAACACGGATTATCGAAACCGTTGAGAAAGGCAAATAACTAAATAATCCACGAGAAGAATACGTGATAGGAGAACGAAAATCTTAAATATGATTATTTAAACTGTTCCGATTGTTGCCATCTGCTACATTGACGTCGCCATCAAAATTGAGCTGAGTATTGTGAGCCACACCATGCAAATATATGTTCTTTATTCATCTAAATGCTGATAATTGCACATCATAATGGTAGTGTGAAGGGTGTGATCGTTCATATGTCACCGGTGGTGTAATGGTCAATGGCTGAATCTTGCAACCTGCAGTTTGCGGGTTCGATCCCAAGTCGTCCAAAACCTAGGCAACAGGTTGGGGCGAAATCAATGCTTCAGAGTGGCTGTCAAGAATCTTAATTCTCCATCATCTTAATTTATCCATATCTTAATATATATATATATATATATATATATATATATATATATATATATATATATATATATATATATATATATATATATATATATATATATATATATATATATATATATATATATATATATATATATATATATATATATATATACAATTGAAACCATTTTATTTTCAGGGTCGGTTGCCGAGGATGACTCCCCGGTCGGGCTAGCAAGCAGTCTTAAATTGCCCAAAAACAATTCTTTAAATAACGCCTAAAAACAAGATGCAGATTTTATTAAGAAATAACCACAGAGCTACCAACCAGCTGAGTAATTAATGAAATAATGATTGGAGATCTACTACACGGTCGTCAGTTACCCTCATCATTGGCCTCAACCGACTTTAACTCCTCTTCCCAGTGGGATAGGAACTGCCGTGTTCGCGATTGCTCATACTTTCTCTTTTCAATTGGTCAGTTCGGGCTGCTTTCTCTGCAGTTTGCTGAAGCTCTGGACAAGCTTATCCCCAAGGCTAGACCCTATCTGGACTATAGTCGGATGCTGACATTCAATTATGCCACCAGACCTCGTCATTACACACACGCATGCGTATGTTTTGGTTTGCGAGTCCTACAGTACAACTGACCCCGTAAATCTAATTATTAGTCCGCCCTATCATTAGGCTCTGTACACAGCGCAATATGTATGCAATGTGAATGGTCAATATATATTCATGAACCACCGTAAGTGTCATGATGCGAACTTATTTCAATATATATATACGCTAATTCATTCACACAAATGCATGGGATTCCGATTGAATTTTACCCCGCCACTTCTACATCATTAGCATTTAGCAATGGACGAGCCGTCATACGTCTGTCCAACAAAAGTGAACACGTCTCCTGCCATTAATTGTCATGAATCAACATGGCAAACGTATCAGTTTTCATGATATACAGCATTTGCCCGATGTCTGTTCAATAATATTCCAGAATAGCAGTTTCGGCGGATATATTTGTTTCTAAATGGTGTATTTTAATTTCGCTTAAGAACGTCAGTTCAGATTTGTCGGTATGTAATTGCGTATTGCCTATTCACAAACATGCCTCTGTATTCAAATTGATTTCGACTATCGCGTTATGTTCGGGTTGAAATTAGATATTGGATTTTCCTTACCATTTGTGATAAGGTATGGTATTATCTCTTTCCTCAAATGCCATGCGGTTGAGCTTTGGTCACCCCAAAGGAATTGAAACTTGATATAACAAGTGAATTGGGCACATATTCTGGAGTGCTTTATGTATATGTAAATAACGTATTTTAAGCTCGTGGTAACCCAGAGTAGACGTATAAGTTTTATATAGAAGGGAAGTATACAAGCTATCCAGTCGATAATACCCATTTGTTTGCATCATTCAATCATGGGCAAATAATTGCATTGCATTCACTTCTGGGACATAACGCCCATGCGTTTGTCTCGAGTGGCTCTGCTACCATTGGAAAATATAACTGATGCAATTTATTACCTAGAAGGTTTTGTGTGGCATCGGTCATTCATTGTTGGCCGAATAGCGCAAATAGACAACGTATTTATCTTCTTGTTATTATTTGATTTCCAAATTAACCAACCACCTTAATGAAGATAAATGCTAACAATAATACGTCTTCTACTTGACATCTTTTAGTTCAAACTTGCAGTTACAAGACTATACTTTAAAAGTACTCTTCCTATATGCTTGTCCGCAATACCCATCCATTCGTCGCAAATATTGTTAACCAGGTTTTATTAGGAAGATAAATAATTTGTTGGCCTCCATGAAGTGATTACTTTAGGTTAATGATAAACTACTACCCCTTTGATTTTTAGGTATTGGAATTATAATAACTGATGCTGTTGGGGAATAAGTTGAATCAAAATGGCAGCGTCTGGGTTTTACAATGACAGGTCTGAGTACAGATAAAATGTTAAGGATCAGTCATATGGCAAGTGATCTGGGAAGCTCATGTTATTGGCCAAAGTACATTTCTAAAAATATTCTAGTCAAACGGTCATAACTTAACAAGTTCATATGCACCGGGGATTCACAAGCATCCATAATTTGTCATAATCATCGCCGGATCCCATCGAAATTAGATACACGGAACGCCGAAATATTAGGTCCCTTGCAGTTAAACCGAAGTGATCGATAGCAAACATACACTATTTAAGCATTACGACGTTCTTTCATATAAACATCTGAAACAGCAATATTTATAGTCTCAGATAGCACTCGTAGCTAGTGACTAACGACGACGCAGTTTTTGCATTATGGTGGCTGTGGCTCTTTAAATGACCTGCACAGTTTGCTATTCATCCTTCTCAGTGTGGCAATATTGACACCAGCTACAATCACCATACTTCCACATCTACATAGCTGATGTCTGTTTCTCTCAATTTGCTGCAATCGTGTTATTACGCAGATTTAACCCCACAGGTGTATGACAAATTGTATACACATTTGAAATTGTACTCATTTTAATTACTTAGGCAGTATTTGTTACAAATGTTTGCACGTTTGTGAATCGCAATCTTTGATGCTATGACCTTATTTATGTAGTCGCTAATGCTAGATATTGCACCAACTAGCTATGTCATGTTGAAGCTATACCACCGGGACTACTTCGCGTGCTTCCACAAAACTACTGTTGATGTAACCCTGCTTTGCTCGCGAATAGATACCGACGGCACCAAAGACAAATTAACTTTCCGTCCGAAATGAATTGTTTGCAACATCGTGTCCAATTAGAAATCTATGGGGCCGCCGTCAGTGGAGGAGGGGACATGGACATCTGGATGAGCAAGTACCAACCAGGCAGCTACACATATGTTTATGACGACCGTGCGTAATGAGTTGAAACGGGTCCTTTCTAGGCCTTTTTTCGATTGCGAATCCAACAGAGAACTTGGTTTGATGCATTCATCAGTCCTTAATTTCTCAAACGGTAGCGTTAAAGGACTAATCGAAGCTGTGGTCGATACAACCGTTTCAATCGCGAACAGGCCCACTGTCTCATGATTTGCAAATGTGAAAATATAAGAATTACTCGAATTCACTTCAAAGCACGCGAGACCAGCTACCCCATGAAAGATATTTTCCATCTGCTATCGGTTATTGTGCATTATTTATTCTATAAACAACTCCCACACACATAAACAATCAGTAGGTATTAACGAATCATCAATTATATCATCTACGCATTTCTGTCTATATTGCCTGTGACAGTTGCAAAATGATAGATAGTCACGTTTCACATATGATTTTTCTTCGCCCATCATTGTGCAGGTTTCGTTACTGGACACCTGGATGAAATAATACTGTAGATGCAAAATCGAAGTTTTCTGATTTCTCATTCATTGTTGCTGATTAGCACCCAAACAAACAAAGCAACATTCCCCTGATACATTACTCTAATGGCCCATTGTAGGTTCGAATGTGCTTCAGGTGTCAGTAACCAAATCATCCAGGTATTGTTTGTGTTTCCATATCCTGTTTGTAGTTTTTCCCCTATATTGTAAAGTTTATGCAATTATATGCTAATAGACCACAAAAAGGAGGTCAAACCAAAGCAGATCCCCTGAGAAAAATCCTTTAGATATAAGACCTCCTCTGTATGTGTATCATCATCGCCTGTCGCTGCCTGTGCAATAAAGACATTTATAATCGTAACGCAATCTCGCCTGTCGTGGCCTGCGCTTAAATGAAGGCAATCATAAGCGGCACGTCGCCTCGCCTGTCGTGGCCTGTGCTTCCATAAAGGCATTTATTTGTGTTGTAAAACACAGGAAGTTACTACCAAATGTTGGCTCCTACTAAGACCTTATCGTGCGAGTTTAGAGACATATTTGAACCGCCGTCGCTATGTCCTGCGATCTTAACATTAATTCTATATAAAACTTTTTGCAGGAGAATATCCAGCCAATGCACTTCATTATCAAACATCACGAAATCTAACAATCTGCTTGCAATATAGTAACGACAACATGAATGCTCCATACCAACCTTATGAGCACAACATACAACTCAATGGATAAAGTTCTGCATCCATATAAAGCTAAAGATGAAGACCAGCTACATCTATAGATATATACAGATTTTCGTAAATGACAAGTTGCCTTCTGTGGCGATGTGTCTCGCGCAATATTTGCTAGTCGGGTAGGGTGGAGTTAAGGGATTGTTTTCGTGCAATAATATTTTTGCCTCGGAAATCTTTGACTTATACGACAACACGCTGATTTTTGTTGTCTTGTGTTTGGTGTACCGTCGTCTTGCACCGGATATTGGGTTACAAATACCGTTATATTAACTATAAGGATGTTGCATTATAACGACAAGGCCGGCGGCAGCCTAGTTATGCACCCATTAAGCTCTATCTACAGCAAGAGCAATTTTAATGCAGCTGTTCTGTTTCTGTTACAGGTAATCCATTATTGTGATTAGTTCAAGGTTGACAATGGGTAGTGCAACTGAGCCTGTGCAATACAATTTCGGGGCCCTTTCAGTTTAATCTAAAACCTGATTTAGTCATTTCAATATCGACCCAAGAAGTTCATTATGGTATATTTGAATGTGCATTAATCAACTTACAGATTATGCATTCAGCATATATCCTCTAAAATGTCTCTAGCAAATATAATCGTCATGCCAAGTATTACGGATTTATTGTGCAGTACCTGGTCAAAGCCTTAGAGACACGAGATGTATGTAGCCTTGAAGTCACTTGATTAAAATGCTTTATAACTGTAGGATTGAATGCTGCTGGGTGTATGTTGTATGCTCCCTCAATGGATATTTATATCAATAGCATAGCCCTGAAAATGTACAATTGTCGGCTGAGAACATTACTCGACTTACTCAATCATCATAATGCTGAATATTTAGTGAATAAATATATCATTGGACATTAGATGTATTGTCGTCCAGGATAAGCACTTCCGGTTCGCTGTCCCATTTGCTGTCTGTTTGGATTTATTTCTCGAGGTGAATGACCAGTTTTGCTTGGCCGGCTGCTAGTGTCTGTCGTTTACCCAGATTTACCATTGTTGTAAGTTCATAGCAGCTTGTAGGGATTTAAGCGATGCGTTGTAAATAACATGACGATATTATGTGATTTCTACGAAATTAAGCATGTAACTAAAAGCTGTTGCTCATTTATTGGTAATAATATATATTTTCAATGTGATTCAAAGTACTGACGGTATCCAATATTATCTTTGAATTATATAACAATATATATTTGCCTTATACATGCGGTGGGTATGTGGTAACCATGTGAACCAATTCCAACGAATGATACGTCAATAAACATATTTGCTTATTGCACGAGTCAAAATAATGCCTTTTAAATGGAAATTAGTGCAAATAAAACTTAAAACAGCAAAACCAACCGATTTATCTTCTCGCAAATAAATGAATATTGTTCTGTAATATTTACATCCGAAATCACACCTATAACTGAATGATTTGCAGTTATTAGGGTTTTACTGGGTATTACTGAATGATAAGAAACTATTTTGCATGAATGGTTTTTATTGATTCATCCTAGCCTTTGTTTTACTGTTAATTGAGACGATGTGCATCTTGCAGCAAATGTTTCCCTTCCTCACAGAGAATTATCATACAAGGCAACTTATATCTTTCGTCATGGTCAGACGCCCCCACCCCCTCCCTTCCGGATCATACATTACTCAATACAATGCCCACAAGCTGAGGTAATTGTAATAGAATTCACAACATCAATCAATTATGCCCAGGGAATGACAACTGTATACTGCGCTGACGGAATTCGGATAGGCTTTCGTGAATAATAGAGGAAAAATCTTTTCGGATGATGATCAAGCAATATCTGATTATATTCAGTCCTCATCCCCCATTCAGTTGAGGCCATTGAGGCATAATATAGGCAATTATCGGTATGCTATAACCAAATATTGTCATGCGAGAGGGTCGGGTTTGAATATTGTTCGACCATGCATGTCGATTTATCACCTCTACGTGTTAGGCAATCCGTAATGGATTCCCGAGCAAGGTATTTTCGCAAAGTGAATTAACAACTTGAGCATAAGCAATTGGCACAGGCAAGGCGACGTGCCGCCTATGATTGCCTTCATTTAAGTAGAGGCCACGACAGGCGATGATGATGCACATACAGAGGAGGTTTTACGTCTAAGTGTTTTCTCTCAGGGGATCCGCTTTGGTGTGACAACCTTCTTGTGGTCTATGAGCCTATCAATGCATAAACTTTACAATGTCGCTATACGGGAAACAAATTTATTGAGTCGGAATACATTACTTGTTTACTCAGTAAAGATAACTACCTAACCACATTTGCTTTATTCTATCAATAAAATTTAATCAATTAACATTTGAGCTTATTTCGATTATGCTTTCTGTATCTGATTTTCCATGTCTAAAAGGGATATATTCTAACTAAGTGGTTTGTCTGATGTCGACAACTAGGTTCCGCCAAATAAGCTCAGTAGATGCAGTCTACGTATCGCACTCAACTGCACCAAAATCCGTCACTATATCATTTGTTGAAAGAGACTTCACCAGAAATCTCATTCATCACTTCCGAACGATATATGGCTTTGAACAATTTAGCAAACACAAGCTTCAGCAATCTTCAGCAATATAATACTGTATTCTTTGTAAATAAAACAATTATTTGACATAAGAATTAGTGGTGATAGTCTTGTTCAATCTGTTATCCAGCAGGATTGTCCTCAGTGAGTCAATACTACTGAAGCCGACTTTTATTTCTATTGTAATGCAGGTAATCTGTTTGTGGACCACATGTTTACTGCAAAATTGAGAACCACATTTCAGGGTCTATGGTAAACTTATACGGAATGAAGTGTAGAACCGTTATTTACATTAAATTGGAGAGAGCCTATATAAATCTTCATGTTATCTCTAAATTTGAAGCTCAGCATTAACAGATGTCTATGCTGTATTGTATGGAACAATCATTAAAGCGATTGTTTGGATGGATCTAGTAATCACATAGAAAATAAGCAGAAACCAATGAACCTGATTCGCGATCACCATGAAGTCTGAAATAATAGCTATTACCCATTGCTGATGAATTAAGCCAAAGTCCATCACTACACTGAAGAAAATATCTCATGCATCAAGCATGTTGAATACTAATATTTATACTTGGCATGTTGCTTAAATCTCAACAGACTATGCTATTTAACAAGTAGATTATCGACAAAACCAAGCCAATAAGTGAACCAAGTATACCTGAATTTCTCAATGTGACCAAGACTTATAGTCTAAGTCACATAGCCGTCAGTGGATGCATTGAACGCAGTGGAGGCTAACGTAGTTGAACGTGGTTATCCGTGAACCCAAATTACTTAACGTGAAAGGCTAAACTCGTAGCTATGGGACGTGGTTATCCGTACCAGACGTTCTGGGTGGCTGGCTCGATCAGCAGTCGTAGAATTAAAATGAACCCATTACCCAACCAATCGTAACGGATATTGAACAAAGTCAGAGAGGCAACTAGTATTATATATATATATATATATATATATATACATATATATATTCTATATATATATATATATATATATATATATATATATATATATATATATATATAATATAGCATATAAATAAGCTTAAAGTGAACCTTATTAGGTCGACTTACGACATTTTTTGATAGTGCAGAAAACACCTTTGATCGTTAATCATTTTATTTCATTATGTGCACCGCATATTTATGGTTTAAAGTTACGCACTGTGGCATACTTCGGAATTATTTACAGCCAGAAGCATTTTAATAGCCAGTCGGATAATAAATGCAGACTATATATTACAGGTACAAACGGAATGTTTAGATGTGAGGTTGTTTGGGAAGAGATTATCGCAAAAGTTACCTAAACGCAGTAGTAAATGATTTGTGAATGTTAACGTTTGATGTGCATGTGTGATTAAGCGACAGATGCAGACATCAAAGGACGCAAGCGGTTTTGTTACTGTTTAGAATTGCCGTTAACTGCAACCTATGATTTAACGAAAGCAACGGTAGGCCCTTTATGTAATATCAAGGAGGTGTTCATGACTGATGGCATCTTCCAATGTTGCTGATTAGATATGCAAGTTATATTTCACACGCAACATGGTATTGTTATGAGCAAAATTTCCAGATCGACAATATCAATGGATAGCATATGCTTTTTATGCGGGAGAGCGCTTGAAAAGAAAATGGAAATCAAAAACATTGTTGCATGCGTGTCGATGGTAGCCATTAAAGGCGTTAAAGGCCACTCGTTGTGCCTCAAAACACGATAATCTGACATTTAATAATGACATCAGGTAAAGTAGTAAAATACATTCATGCGTACCACAGGGCTCAGAAGTCGTATAGAACATTAAGTGAATAGAACATAAGCAACAGCCCTAGTAAACATCACGTTTTTGTTTGTAACACGTCCATGCATTGTTATCTGTCCACAATATCAGGTCTGTGCAATGTGGATGGTCAACATATATTCATAAATCACCACAAAGCGTTATGATGGGAGATCAGTTGGAAATATAGGCGCTGTTGCATTCAAATAACATACGGACGGGATTACTGCACTTTGACTTATGTGTCAATACGCAATGGCAATGAAAGTAGTGCTAGCCTTTAAATAATGTGAGCTGTCACACATTTGTCACATTAAAAGGGAACACATATGTGGCCAACAGCCTGGTGCATCGCCTTTAAGCGCTATGAATTGATACAGGACGGGTAATCATTATTCTGCAATATGTAACTTTTATACCGGTTGTAATGTGAGTGGAGTTCAACGCACTCTGCATTCAACGTAAAAATTCAATACTTTTCCTGTAGCACTAATGTTTGATCACCTTTACTTTTACAGGTGTTATCTGTCTCGTATCAAACGAAAAGCATTCCCTCACGCGAATAACTGTATCCAAATGCATCAAGCTGCTGGAAACGTTCTAAAAAATGATGCCATTGACATTATCACAATGCTCACTAAAGTTTTCATACACATTGATCTACCATAATGAAGGTACATTAAGCTGCATAATTCTCGCGATGCACTACAACTCATATAAAATTCATGCAGTGAAAAGCTATCCAGTAAACCAACGAGATGATGCTCAATCTAATTGACATGCTGCAGCATTGTCAGATGTCTTATTCGTATAGATACTTAGAAAGGCCCGACAAAAACATAATTATACCAATCATGAATTGCTGCCTCCGATAGTGGCGAACGCATGCTGCGTCATTATGAGGCAGTGATTATAGGGGAGCAGCCTCCTGACTAGGAAATATGTCAATCTGCTTTCTCACGATAGGAGGAGATGTGATTATTCAGGGGAACTCAGTTGGAGTTTGGAACGGTATGAGTTTGTTGAAATATGCACACAAGAATGCCCAATCGGAGAGTTTGAAGGATGACACATACACAGAATCATTCTTCCACTGCCACAAAAACTTTTTTTATGCAAATCAACCACCCTCGGGTAGTAGCTCTCAACTTCGGTTGTCCATAGAATGGTTCATAAACCAGAATGAACATTAAAAATTTTGTAACAAATTGTTCCATATGCAGACCAAAGATGTCCTCACAACATGCTACTTTGATGAGACCACTCGTTAAGACTTGGGTAGCAACATAGGCATTGTTGTGATGAGCGTATGTCAAATTACGAAATTTGTCCCCCATGCACACTTGATTCATATCAACATCGGTGACTTGGTCATAATACTTGACAAAGCCGTCTTTCTGTCTCGAGCATTCCTCTCTGGTGCCCACATATAAAAAATGGATCCAATTACACACTTCAGGCCCCTAATGACGTATATTGGTATGCATTAATGGACATATTTCCGCTAAAAATGTAACGGCATTGTTGACTTAGTGGTTGCAACAATCGACTTCATGAAATATGTACAACGGATAATGAACTGCCTCACAGAGGCCGGTGTGCTGACAATTATGCTCAATAAAGAGACTGTAAAATTGGATAGAAAAAGACCGCTCACAGAATGTATTGGTGTGAAACAGGTTGTGCCACTTGGCGTCAAACAGGATGTGACGCGCGGGCCTCAGAAGATCGTACATCTGTCCTAACGGACACTTATTACGCCTTTTTTTGTTCGTGTGAAACAATATTCTTCCCATATGCAGGTGAGCCTTAAGAGAAATGATTTTGATGATGAAAATATGTAAAGGATGCAAATAATGTATTTCAGTATGTGGGCATAGAAAACGCAGGAAGCAAACCTTTCTAGCATTATGCAACACTGCACCAGGAGGCAATCTCATACAATGAGTTACATATTGATTTACTCGATGTTTAATAATCCCTGGCTAGCGCGCTCAATCTTATGGCAATAACCAAGGTTTCCCAACTTGAACACAATAGAGATGATGGCTATGTAATGAGTTTCTAAATGATTTTTTAAGACACGAACCCTATTCAAAAGACACGAAATGAAAACAAAACAATCTTTTGCACATCAGAGCAACCTGTATAAATCAATTACAGAGTTACCGCTATGTTAATAGAATATATATATATGTATATATATAAACATATATATATATATATATATATATATATATATATATATATATATATATATATATATATATATATATATATATATATATATATATATATATATATATACGTATATATATATACATGTATATATATATATATATATATAATATATATATATATATATAATATTTGTAACATTATTTGCCAGCAATATTGGGATCAATTCCTTTCAACGCTGCCCTGTCGACGTCCCGCCCCCACTAAACACCGACACCGTGCTGTCCTCGCACATATTTCCCCAGCAGCAAAGTTACATTTGTTGCGCGATGAGAAATACTCCACATTTCATCACTTACTGCTTAGTTGCCACTCCACACAGGACATAACGATAGACATTGTGATATATCCTTACCACTGCATTACTACTTGTTACAGGTACAAATAACCTCATCATATCATCAACGTGACCCCCTGGTGGCCGCCATCATACTCTCTACACGGAAGTGCGATCCTGATTGCCTCTAAGCCGAGCAAACGAATCACATACTTTGCCATTTATCACCGGCCAGGGGCTTTTGTGCATGCGCGTAGACTTTTCTTACATTTTGTGCCGAGACTGCAGGGCCACATTGTAGCCTATATTATTCGTCCTCACTTGACAGCGAGAGATTCAAAAAGCCGCATCTCGATTGCTATGTTCATGAAAATTTCAAACAAGTATGGGCTTGTCACCGTTAGCAGTTAACTTAAACATAATCGTGTTTTGTTTCCGTGACTACATTTCACCCTGAGTACTCAATGATAATTTCCGGCAACAACAAAAGCGATGGAGCTATTTTCTGGTACCACAACGCCGCGCAGCGACTTAAACATTTCCATGAAGCGGTTTGCTAAGCAGCTTGGTAGGCAACCTCGATCTAAATATGGAGTTGTAATCCCTCTTTGAAGTTTTCCACGACATATCATATGTCTAATGTTGCACAAGTTCTCTATACGACCTGTCTAAGGCACCAGATAATTGTACTGTAAGCGATCAATAAATGTATATAAACCGTCACGCAACACCCCAGGTGTTGTCGTTCGGATGCATTCTGTAGGACTGAATGATACAATGCCAGTCTCTGATACGATAGGAGACAACAAATATCTCAGTCATTCTTCAAATTGTAATGAAATACATAGCTTTTCATTTTTGTTTTGCTTTTATGCGTACGACGTTATATTAACTATGAGCAATTTGTCTCATAAATACAAGCTGCCAGGCAAAGCTACTAATTAATTGCTACTGCCAGCCATAAATAGGCAATAAGCAGTCAGACATTCAACAGTATTACTCTCGATGCGAATGGAATGCAAAGAGTGTAATATATTTGATGAGCTAAATATCAATTTGTATAACACAATTATTCATTACCAATTTCGATGAAGCATAAACATGCTTGGCTAACAAACTTAACCGTACAATGATCACAATAATGAAAGGCATTTAAATATGGCTGCATCATAAAATATATTTCTGCACGGTGATTACATATCTCTTTAGGTTATAATGATATGAAAAAGCGTTAACGTCACAGGAATACGCTAAACCTTAAATAGTCATACCAACCAAACAACAAAGTTTATTTAGTCATACAACTCTATTTAGTCATACTGGAATCAAAAACAAGCGCACAAAAAACAACATCATGTTTGGCTTCGGCGATTTACTCAGCAAATGTGTGAAACAAGGTTACCTGAGCGTTTAAGCTTTCAGAAGAGCAGGAATTGTTGGAATTAATTATTAGCGTGCCATCGAAAGGGAATATAGGTATATTCACGCCTCTGATGTGCGTTGGACTACTTGTTCATAATTATACTACCTTGACACACTCCATTGATGCAAAAGTAATCAATATAAAGCCAAAATACCATATATAATAGTATATCCACCTGGAATCAACGACAAGATGGCAATTTATACAGAGGCCTCTAGTGAGGTTGAATCTGAATAACCTCATTGTCAAGATCAATTAGGAGAGTAAAGAGCGATTATGCCTGTTTAACGACTGGCTGGTGAACATTTTACCTGACATTTGCTCCATTAATAGGTCCATCAATCACCTGGAGCACGATACATTGACAAAAATACGACTGATCTATTGCGTCGCAGGTCAGCGGGCTTTGTCCCATTTGTGGTGATCACATCGCCAGCATCGACCAGTTTGCTGTGCTAACTAACCCTATGCAAAGGGAACACAGCCTGGCTAAGACTGCGTTTGCTGTCTTCTTGTTTTTATGTCTTAGTTTATTTAAAAACCTGAAAAAAGTAGATCTATTGCCGAGCGTACGGCTGGGTCTGAGATGACTAAGGTGCATTAACAAATCTGTACCGTAATGGTATAACGTTAACGAAACAATCCCTTACCAGGGTAATTACACACATCATCGTTTTATTTCCACTTATTACCGTAATGGTATAACGATAACAAAACAATCCCTTACCAGGGTAATTACTCACATCATCGTTTTATTTCCACTCATAGGCTAAGGAACGAAGGGATAAATTTATGAATGAATAGGGAAGAAAACCTATTCACTTCATGATACACATTCCACAATTGTTCTCTAATTTACATTCCATTTTACAGCATGCAAACACAAAAAAAAAGAAATAATAGGAGGTAGTTTTGATTAATCTATGATATCTGATATCATACATAATGATCAAGGATTTGCTATATTGGGGAGAATCCCAAAAGCTATTCACAAAGCATCACCACCTGCAATACCTGCAACTGAGCTATTTAAGGAGGAGCTGATTTGCCCTGAGAACAACTTGTTGTCAGGCGATCCAAAAACACAGGTGCTTACATGATATGTCCATAAACTCAACAAATCGCTGTCATTTGAAATCAGACCAATTAAACGCAACTTCAACGAAACTGGTGAATTGCTAAGTAAATGAAAACATATTGTTTTTACATTGTGTTCATTTAATCGTGCACAATGTAATCTGATGACCGAAGCTCCTATATATGATGGCGCCAATATGATTTTGTATCCACTTTGCTTTCAATTAAAAGGAACGGCAACTTTTAATGAGATAAACTCACGCTAAGTGGAGTTTTTGTGTGGATCTATTTGTCGACATGCACTGTGTTAAGCAGCTCAAGCCTGTGCAGTTCAGTGTGTGGCTCCTTCAAAGGAAGAAATGTTGTGGCATGAGAATATTATCAGACTAATGGCACGTTGAGAAAAATAGCTTGTGGAGTTATCTCAGGCGGCAACGCAGCCAACCACTCCATTCATATTTGAAAGACCACAAACACCTGCGCATTGACACCAACACGCATCCACACATAGTAAAGCTCTAGTCTGGAAGGCAGTTTTAGCCATAAAGGTTATAGTCTTGCAAACTGTAATGCATAGCAGCATGTGTTCACCGATTTGCAATTGCCAGTGAAGCCGCTAGGGGGGGACATTGAATTTTCTGCCTTGAAAGCAGTTTTGGCCTACAAATGTGTGATCGGGTTCTTAAACCTACAACAAACACCATCCAACCAATACACCCTAAAATCCGTTTAAATTGCACCAGTCATAACATGCGTAATCTTTTACGTAACCTATTCCAGACCTGGCTATGAGCTAGTAGCAGACCACCACCCCCTGAGTCGCATTTTGTTGGGCCTTACAAGTTCTCTATAACTTTTACCACAACATCTTTACGTTGTTAGTAGCATCTTCTGAATTTGCTATTGAGGCCTGTTTTAACGTTTCGAATACGGCGTTTGATTTAAGATCACTGATCCGTTTAACATTTAACATATTTTACACACAGAACCTACTGTTTTGTTGGTGAAGTGCTTTGATGGATTTTCAGCGAACTTGCGTCATTGCGTTACAAGCCGCCAGCCATATCGAGTACCCTGATTGACTCTTCTAAGCGGCCTCAAGTCGGAGGCATCACCGTTTGGGTGGGGAGGAGAGGGAGGGAGGATGGTGGGTGGGCGGCGGTGTCACGTGGGGTCAGGGCGGTCACTCTTGAAGTCGCCTTTTAGTCCTCCTCGCATCGGTTCTATGCCACCCACGCATGCAGCAGGAAATGTGTATACACATCCAACAGCTAAATTGTTTAAATCTATTTAGAGTTTGATTAGTACATTCTTCTATTTTAAACATGTATTATTCACTTTTCCGTCGTTAATTACAAAGTCGTATTGAGATTGCTGTGGTGGTTGGACATAGGAGGGGTAGGTTGGCCAATATTCTAACGATTATGCTCCGACCAGGAAGCATAATTACACTCCCTTTGTTACTCACAAACTGATATCATTGTAACATGCGCCAGGATTCGCCAACCCAACCTCGATCGTACAAGTTAACATTCACAAGCATCATGAAGGCCATTCGTGAGTATTTGCCGTAAATTCCTAAATTAATGCTTAAATCAGAATAATTCGTTACTAGGTTAATGTCCAGGCAGCGGCTCACAAACTAACATGGGTGCTAGTTCCACAGCACTGCCCTTTTCACAACACGTATATTACAGATTTTATGCGACCTGGGTGGACGCGAACAGAATCCAATTAAGCTGTTAATGTGGTCAGGTAAGTTTCGTATAATGTCGTTGATGTCTTGCGGGCGTAGTTAATCCCACTAGTAAATATTCCTTTAAAGTGAGCCCCAGACAGGTGGTGTGGTCATTCTATGTCAATATACATTTATAATACTGGATCTGAAATCATGTCTTTGGTACGCTCAGTCTCTTGCGTTGGTTTAGTTATCACGGTGTACAATAGTCACATGGCCTTCACGTCTGTGTTATTTTAAGCCCTTTTTATAGCAATTTCAGTGCAAGCAGCTAATTGATGTGTAACTGCATTGCACAAAACAGTATGACAATTTGACTCGAAATAAAGCTTCCGACTTCCTAATTGAATCACAGGCAGATACAAAGCTTAGGTGTTGTTAATGCCGCGCGAGAGAAATTCCTTTAAAATAGAACAGGAACAAAACTTTGATACTTAAATGTTTAGAAGTGGATTTAAATTCAACTGACACTTGGTGAAGTTAAACTGCATTGACGTTTTGGAAAACACCAAATCATCGACATTTTGTACTTAGCACTCAGAGGCAGCCTCCGAACTGTTTTGTAACAAATCAGGCAAATAATAATCGCATAGTTCGATTATCTGCGCACGAGTAATCTATTAATTGGCCACTGTAATTGCCAATTGTCAGCTTCAATTGTCTTATAGGTTATATCCACTGCATGCCTTATTTGGTCTATGTAGTACGATAGATGTTCGGTTGTCCTTGTGGCATTTCTATCTGTATTGTGATTAGATTCTACATTGTGGTGTGAGATGAATAAACTCTTGTTTGTCGAATTTCACATATAATTAATGGATTTGTTGGTTTAGTGGATGAGTTCATGAGGTGATGAAACGGTCAGGCCAACACATGGTTAAAAACATTGAAGGTCGTGAGTTACAATGCGCTATTTAGATTGTTATTGATGGCTTTATTCTTCTCTAATATACCATGCTTACCCTTCCTAGGGCGTAGCCTTGTGATTGGACAACAACTGTATATATATCTCATTACATTTGGCTTTCATTAACTACCCAAAGCGTTTTTACAATGCCCAAAATCAGGGATAAACAATCGAAATATCATATTGTAAAGCAATTCATTCGTTAATATTCGTTATTTTGAGCCGTAACAATTTTGCCCCATGCAGGAATGTTTACAATAGCCGTCAATAGTGCGCTTATTGTTGTTCGACGAATATCTTACATCTCACAGAAATTTGTTTTAGTTTTTTACATGAATTGAAGGTTTTTAGGTCCATGCTAAAATGACTTCACTTATGACAAATAAGCTCCAGCTTTAAAATATGATAATGATAATGCAATACGGCGTCAATCTACAAGCAAATGCTAGCTATATGCCTCGACTGCCATTGTGATTGAATAATGCTGTGTCAATGATAGTGTTCTAATTGAGATAAAGTGCGATATTTTGATTGTTCTCTATTCTTCTATGTAGTGGTTAGTGCTATAAATAACCCGCGGTTGGAAGAAAGCAGGTGTGAAGGACAATTAGGACGATGTTGGCTGGCATTATCTTGCATAAATACGTACAATAATGTGAGTCACAGGTTGCACTCTTCCGACTTCTGTATTCATTTGTGTGACCTGTAGATACCAATTTGCCCTAATACGGCAGGCCATCTTCCGTCTGGCTGGCAGTTTGTTATTCCAAGAAAGGAAAGTACAAAACAAGGCTGGGCACATATGTCAGGCAACGCTGCAATGCAATCTAATCTCTGACTGATAAAAGTTTATAATGTAATATAGTAATACTGCTGTATCGTAATTTTCCATATACTGGAGAGAGGTTTGTCCATGCTGGAGAGAGGTTTGTCCATGCTATGTAATAGACGAGCAAGAGGGAAAGATACATTTCCACAGCCGTAGTTTAGGCAAAGATCTTGTTTTAATAAGAAACCCGACTCGGCAGTACGCCCGAAAAATTCCGTGACACCGCTACTTTTGTTGAAGCTACTCGGCGCGCAGTAGCCAACCAACTTAGTTATGACTAGCGAGTATGTCTGACTGGAAGTCAAACATAAATGGGCATTCCTGCGCTGCAAGTAACTGTTTGAAACCAGCAAGTGAATATATGTCCCAAGTAAATTAATAGTATATGCATTTTGCAGGCTTGAGGAACATGACCGCTAAATCATATACACATCATTATACTGTAAGCAAGTGAAAGGGTTGTAACCATTCATGCTAAAGAGGTCCCAAAAGAGTAACTGAGAAAATACATAAATATATACATACATATATATATATATATATATATATATATATATATATATATATATATATATATATATATATATATATATATATATATATATATATATATATATATATATATATATATATATATATATATTATATATTATAAATAACCAAGAATACGTTTAACAGTACTACATGATAAAATGATATGTCTGTACAGGGCATCCCATCAACCGACAATGCAGTTTGTTGATTCGGTGGAGGTACGTCTGGGTGACCAAACGATTTCATTCAATCGGGAAAACATGAGCATGTCTTCAAATAATTTTTCTATATTCCATCTCAAAGATGACCACACAAAAACAAAAGCAATATCATTCAGATTAATCTTTTAAAATCAAATAGGGGTAGACTAGACGTCCGACCGGGGCTTAAACAGGGATAGACAGTCCTAAGAGACGTCTTAGTATATATATATATATATATATATATATATATATATATATATATATATATATATATATATATATATATATATATATATATATATATATATATATATATATATATATATATATATATATATATATATATATATATATATATATATATATATATTATATATATATATATATATATATATATATATATATATCTCTATATATATATATATATATATTATATATATATTATATATATATAGAGAGAGACAGCCTTGTTACCCATAACGTAGCTGATGATGGAGGGTTCCTCCACGCCTTTAACATCACAAGTTTGCAAATGGAGATTGTATTTTTCATTTTCTCCGGATACTTGTAATATGCTACCATAAGAATTTCATCCAGTTATGTGTTGATGGAAAACCAACATTGTTAAGTGAACGGTCGCTCTTGCATATTTAGCGCTCTCATAAAGGAGTATAACGCTTTTGTCATTGTAAACATTCTTACTGGCACTAAGAGGATTTCTACATTCCTGGGCATTTATTCAAGCGTCTTAAAATCTTAGTGCCTTAATAGTTCACGCAATAGTGTTTGCTATTGAGGTCTAGAATGTCTTTTTAATGTGGTCGACTACACAAACAACCTTATCTATACACACAATGGTTCACGACGTTTTACTGCATTGCTGCAACAAACTATTTGATCATATTGTCAACTCTCGATCCTCCAATACTGTAGCATACCTTCTAACAATGTTATAAATCGTTTTAAGGCAACTGCATTCTATGTCCTATGTTTAATTGATAAAATTATATATGACTGTGCAAACACGCGGGAGACATATGTGTTGTTGCAGGCTAAATTACCTAGCTCGTGGAAAGCGTGACATGAACCATTGTTTAATAAATAGGTGCAGGCTATTGAGCGCTATGCACCCATGAATGTTCCTCTTATGTGTAAGGAAAAACCCTTAATGATGACCAAAATCAGATACAATGAGCTCCACGTTGATTCAAAGAGGTACTAACGTACATGGTTCTCAAGATCAAACATGTCCAAATGATTCAGATACCAGCCTGTGTGATTCGGGTGGTTAGCCGCAGTCCGGCAATTACTGGTATTGTGTACGTGGAAATGTCTTTTGAATCCCATATTTTATCAGGGCAAATAAAGGAACAAACATTTCAACACCATATTGCTTTGGTTATAGCACCAACCTCAGCATTTATACTAATGACTTGACATAAGTAACTAATTATCAATAAGTAAGGTCAGCCACTGAATCGGTAAGAGAGTAATGTCCTCACTTTAGCAGTAAGCATTCCGAGACCAAGATTCTAACTTTGAGTCTTCCACTCCGCTTTTCATTAGTGTTATATTCTACAAACAGCTAGTACAGCGTGGTTTGTTACCGATTGAGTGTGTTATTTGATTTTTCCATTTGTACTTTGAATTGATGCATGATTTTATTTGCCTTGTTACATGAAACCCCTAACGATAGGGCGGTATCATTATGTCTGGCTTGTTGCATAAAGTACTTGTGGTTTGCTATTTTGCGCTTTGCCGGATTGCAACGGAAGATTGAAAAAATGTGAGAGAGAGTTTATTCATTGTTTAATACATTGCAGGTTATATGGTTATATAAGTTATGATCACTATGACGTGGGTGTGTGGGGTATGATCCTGATATCCTTACAGATTATACGCATGATTCAACTTGTTGATCAGAATCGGCAGACAATGACAGGTACATGAGCGTGGTGTACCTCGTAATCACCTACAGAGCGCATAAAGGTACGCTGTAGTTTACCCACCCCCCCGTGTGCCCATCAACACCGTACACACGGCCTCCTCCTTGGCCACGTCACATATTGTCTCCCCAGGACGCAATCCTTTTGTGAGTCGAGTCGTGATGTTCTCCACCTAAATGAGAGAATGTTGTTTCGCCGATATGTATAGCTTGCAGTGTATGGAGTAGCAGGAGAAGTAATAGAATGAGCAATGTCACATGCCGTGTCACAGTAAGCTGGATTACCCCGCCTGCTGTCAACAAATCTTTGTGTCGCTGCTCTGTTTCGGTGGATTTAATAATCTCGGCATTCCATTTTTCTGCCAGCTGATCGGGTGAAATTGCATTGTCTCCTGTATTATAAAGAATTCATTAACTAGCGAGCATAGAAAACGCATGTACGCAATTGTGCATGATTATTGTTGCTTCAACCTATCTCGCAATGCAGCTTGTATTTAAAGGTCGTAGCATTTTGTCTTTCCTTTCGAGAAGCTTATTATCATTATGGTACAATTAGCAATTCAATCTTACTGTAGTAAAAGGATCCTAATATACAATGATTGATCTTTAAATATAATTTTCCAATGTCATGTCGTTGCATATCAGGTCTATTTACAAACCATAAATATCAATTTGCGTCTCTCGTTTCGTTGGTTGTGTATGCACGGCATCAATGTTGATAGACATGCATTCGTAGAATAAGGGGTATACTTCCAAGTTTAGAACCAAAACATTTCTCAACATTTTTGATTTTAAGTGAAGGAGGAATTCGCACAGAGAGACACGACGTAAATCTCTGACTACAATTGTGCAAAACAAATTGCCGTGATTACTTTAAGAGATATCACCCGGTACCATCTCGCTGCAAACCAACACATAATGTTATACTATACCAGTGAGTTTGTGCAAAATAATTGACAATTTAAAAAAAGTTGATTGGAATGACAACTTGGAACTTGGAGGGATTCTATAACATCGATTGTAATACGAAGGAAATTCGGTGCCCAAATTGACAATTGAGTGCAAGTATCCTCTGACGCAAGTTATACTTGCTTAAAAAGCATCCATGTCACTTGGCGTATTCCATTTCGGGTAGCTCAATCAGGTTTAAAATAACGACCCTGTTTGAATTTCTTTGACTTTTTAAACCACTTTCACATCATTTAGACCAATCGATTGTCATAACTATTAAATGGCTACATACATTTGACAGCTTGTTCCGCCTCAGGGCTTGCGTCTACGGCCAGGCAAATTTTACAAGAAGGAGGTTCACCGCCAATGAGTTGATTGATGTTGTTGTCTGAAACTGCACTAATTATTCACTGGTATAGATTAATGATTTTCGTACCCAATTATGTGTCATTTAAGTTCATATTATACGTACATGTGTATTATGCATGCTATTTTCGGCAAAATTGCTCAATTTGGTTACTACGGGACAATCAACATGTGCATTTAAAGTCATGATGAAGCAAAGATCATAAATAAATAAAAAAAGTCTGCTAAACCATCATCGACCACTCTTTGTTGCTTGCGATAAAATCTGTGATTGAAATGGGAGCAAAATGTTTCTGGAGTTGTTATACACCCAGATTGGCAATTAATTCTTTTAAGATGTCCTTGCAAGTAGTAAAAATAAATCCATAGCATGTGTGTTATTATGGGCCATTTGCAGGATTTGTATTTTATTGTATAGCATTCATAAGTATTTCTGTCCCTATATTCGATCTATTGTTGACGTAACGTTATAAAACTCTCCGCCTGTCATATGTTTAGTATGCGCTTCATAGATTAACACCACGCACACATACAAGTTTATACCTAATGGCAATCCAGTAGAACCGAATCATGTAGCTGTCCCTTGCTTAATGCTTATTTATCTGCTACCACAGTTCACAATATTGTGGGCATTATCTCTTGATTTGATCTATTCAATGTTGCTATAATACACAATCATTGCGTTGGAACGTTACTGCCCTATCCACATTTGAATGAGTTTTATACACCAAAGTGTGCTATCAAATACCTTTCGCTGTTTGATATGTGGTTAATTGATATCTGACTGATGGATATATACAACATGAAGCCAAGTATGCTGGCACATACCTCTTGTAATTCCAGAACAGCCGTATCTAACGTTGGTTACGCCGTACCATATGTGGCATCAATAGATCTAGCATTTTGTGTATATGTCAAACGTGTGCATGTCATACAATGTAGCTTTCAGATTGTTATCATGACCTGCCATACATCAAATAAACCTACAAATACAAAAGAGAACAACAGTTAGTAATGTTCACATGGATGCTATGTATGCGCATATTGTTTCACAGGCGCCCGCATAAAATTTTAAGGAGCGAGTCACGTGGATATGATTGAGATAAATGTTAATAAGAGGTAAGTATTGGTACCAAATCATGAGATACGAATGGAATGCAATAACCACCTTTGGTATAGAATAGAAAATATGGCATGATTCAATAAGACTACATTCCTTTATTTACATAGCTTTAATTAATCGTCAGTAGAAGAAGAATCTGCTGAAGGAAATTACATACATGCCTCACATAGTGACAACGATGGCGGCAACAATGAAATTGACAATAATACTGGTAATCACCATCAGTGAGGCTGATGGACTTCCTGATTGTGCCAGAAATTAGTTGTCTTAATTTGAGACAATTGTCGTGACCGCCAAAGGGAACATTTAGCGATATCCATTTACAACATGTGGTCATCAATCTCAATTTGAGACAATTGAATATCACGTGTGCAATTGACCAGTTATTGTAACGACTGCATAACACGGCATTGTTTTTATAGGACTTTTTAACTGCTAAAGCATCTTATTTATCAGGGTGCATTAAAATCTAAAGCAATGGGCATATACCAATATTAATATGAGTAATTATGATGAAAGCAAAGATGCATGCAACATTCATAGTACAAAACAAAACGCACATATCAGAACGGTAACAGGAAGTATTAAAGAAGCCTACCAAATATCAGTGGTACATTATCGGTAGAAAAACTGCATTGTTTGATAGTAATATGAATTCATCAACTTTTGAATGACTTATGTAAAAGGATTCCTATCTTTAAAAAGTGCTCAGGTATTTAAAGGATTTCATACGTAAAATGGTTTGAACAATACTGAATGGCTGAAATAGTCTTTTAATGCCAAACTGCTAAATATGGGGGATCACAAAAACGGGTAAGAGGGTTTGGTAAGAAGATTCAATGACTTCATTATAGCGCGGTTATACACATCATAGTTATATCCTGGAGAAAAATAGGTAATGCCGCAGCCAATGAGGCAATTTGTTTCCACTTACATCACCGTTTCTCCAAATGGGTGGTGTTGCCTCTGGTCTGTCTGAATTAGCATGAAAACAATGAGCTGGTTCGTGCTAATGTGTTCCTTTATCATCAATGTTTGGCTGTAAAATAAGCTGCAGACAATATCCTGCATAAAGCTCCTTTCAAAAGCAAACAGTCATGCCGAGCGAGCACTCAGCATAGTGAGCAGTTAGTGAATATCCATTAGATAACCTACTGACCTGCAAATATAAAAAATTTTGACAACCATTACCAGACACCAGATCGTATTGCTGCCAGCAACCACTATATCTTATTTGATATAATTTTGAAACAGTGACGCTAGTGAATATATATATATATATATATATATATATATATAATATATATATATATATATATATATATATATATATATATATATATATATATATATATATATATATATATGTATATATATATATAATTATATAAATATATATATATATATGCACCCTAGCGTCACTTATATATATACATATATATGTATATATATATCTAAAATTATATATATATACATATAAATATGTAATATATATATATATATATATATATATATATATATATAAGTTTATATGTATGAAAAACATATTTATGTATATAAACATATACATATAAATATATACATAAATATGAATATAAATATATATAATATATTTAATTTGTACATATATTTATATTTATAAATGCGTATCTATTTACATTTATATGTATATATATATATATATATATATGATTATATCATGTTTATAAATATGTATATATAAGTTTATATATATTTATAAATGCGTATGTGATCGCTAAGTGCGCCAGATTTCCTGTGTCATAAGCTCATTTAGGTCAGCTACTTATCCCGTTTGTTGTATATGCCATTTGTGAGTCCCACACCTTGTCCGCCCCGAATTCCAAGTGGTACATCATTGTCCATAGGGGTCACTTAATATGAATTAATCTGTGCCCATAACTAAAGGGTTTAGGTTTACAGTATCGGCTAAAACCAAACTCAGCGTTTGCTGTACACTATTTCTGATGTTATTGGTTCACCTCTCGTATGACATTTTATCAAATTGGAATGTATTTTAGATCAAAAACGAACGTATTTTGGCAACTGTCGCCTAGAAAGCGTCACGCATATCCACATAATATTTTGTTATTGTTGTGTATCTGAGAGAGGTTAATTCTTTGAGTAAAAAAGCCAAGATTCAAATACGAGGAAATCCATTTGATAGAGCAAGATATGAAGATAGAAGTGTCCGTGACAGTAATACACATAATCCTCAAAATGTTCACTTTTTCGCTTTCTTTAATGGAATACATATATGGCTTTAAATATTGGTTTTTCATCTATTTTATCAGTATGTCATGCCAACGATAGATTAAACGAAAATCTTAATATGATTCATTGTGTCACGAAATAACGACCATGAAATAAGCACCTGCAAATAAGTTGTTTTCAAAATGAAGATAGTGTGGTTGTCCCAGAACGCGATGGAATCGTGAGATGCCTTGACATATCCGTTGATAGTCTCTAATCCTAAAATTAAAGCAGGAATCGTCTTGAAATCGCACATGAGCTATCCATCCCAAATTAAATATCACATCTTTCTTCGATATAACATGTCTACCTGTGAAAAGGCGTACCGATCCACGGTTCGGATCATCTATCAAATGATCCCTGTGCTAGCGGCCACCGACAACTAGTGCTGATGTGGTACACCTGGAAGGGCTTCATCAATCACATCAGCAAACACAAGTGGCAGAGGTTCCATGTACCAAGGCCATCACAGCGACTTCTCGCACCAGTATGGACACTATCTGTCTTCATTAAATGAATTTGAGAAACAACCGGACATGTAATGAGACACAAATCAATTATTCACAGCAGTCATACGCTCAAATGCCGTCGATAAACGTCGTTCTCATAACTGAAAGCGAACTGAAACTGAACTGAAATGTGTAACGGATTCTCCATGTCGCAAGCGTTTCGAATTCTTCTTCGTTGCCTTTGCCATTACAGAGACAAGTGTTAAAGATGGTAGTTTATTATTTACTCGGCTCTGTCTACGAAGCAAAGATCATAAATAAATAAAAAAAGTCTGCTAAAACCATCATCGACCACACTCTTTGTTGCTTGCGATAAAATCTGTGATTGAAATGGGAGCAAAATGTTTCTGGAGTTGTTATACACCCAGATTGGCAATTAATTCTTTTAAGATGTCCTTGCAAGTAGTAAAAATAAATCCATAGCATGTGTGTTATTATGGGCCATTTGCAGGATTTGTATTTTATTGTATAGCATTCATAAGTATTTTCTGTCCCTATATTCGATCTATTGTTGACGTAACGTTATAAAAACTCTCCGCCTGTCATATGTTTAGTATGCGCTTCATAGATTAACACCACGCACACATACAAGTTTATACCTAATGGCAATCCAGTAGAACCGAATCATGTAGCTGTCCCTTGCTTAATGCTTATTTATCTGCTACCACAGTTCACAATATTGTGGGCATTATCTCTTGATTTGATCTATTCAATGTTGCTATAATACACAATCATTGCGTTGGAACGTTACTGCCCTATCCACATTTGAATGAGTTTTATACACCAAAGTGTGCTATCAAATACCTTTCGCTGTTTGATATGTGGTTAATTGATATCTGACTGATGGATATATACAACATGAAGCCAAGTATGCTGGCACATACCTCTTGTAATTCCAGAACAGCCGTATCTAACGTTGTTTACGCCGTACCATATGTGGCATCAATAGATCTAGCATTTTGTGTATATGTCAAACGTGTGCATGTCATACAATGTAGCTTTCAGATTGTTATCATGACCTGCCATACATCAAATAAACCTACAAATACAAAAGAGAACAACAGTTAGTAATGTTCACATGGATGCTATGTATGCGCATATTGTTTCACAGGCGCCCGCATAAAATTTTAAGGAGCGAGTCACGTGGATATGATTGAGATAAATGTTAATAAGAGGTAAGTATTGGTACCAAATCATGAGATACGAATGGAATGCAATAACCACCTTTGGTATAGAATAGAAAATATGGCATGATTCAATAAGACTACATTCCTTTATTTACATAGCTTTAATTAATCGTCAGTAGAAGAAGAATCTGCTGAAGGAAATTACATACATGCCTCACATAGTGACAACGATGGCGGCAACAATGAAATTGACAATAATACTGGTAATCACCATCAGTGAGGCTGATGGACTTCCTGATTGTGCCAGAAATTAGTTGTCTTAATTTGAGACAATTGTCGTGACCGCCAAAGGGAACATTTAGCGATATCCATTTACAACATGTGGTCATCAATCTCAATTTGAGACAATTGAATATCACGTGTGCAATTGACCAGTTATTGTAACGACTGCATAACACGGCATTGTTTTTATAGGACTTTTTAACTGCTAAAGCATCTTATTTATCAGGGTGCATTAAAATCTAAAGCAATGGGCATATACCAATATTAATATGAGTAATTATGATGAAAGCAAAGATGCATGCAACATTCATAGTGTACAAAACAAAACGCACATATCAGAACGGTAACAGGAAGTATTAAAGAAGCCTACCAAATATCAGTGGTACATTATCGGTAGAAAAACTGCATTGTTTGATAGTAATATGAATTCATCAACTTTTGAATGACTTATGTAAAAGGATTCCTATCTTTAAAAAGTGCTCAGGTATTTAAAGGATTTCATACGTAAAATGGTTTGAACAATACTGAATGGCTGAAATAGTCTTTTAATGCCAAACTGCTAAATATGGGGGATCACAAAAACGGGTAAGAGGGTTTGGTAAGAAGATTCAATGACTTCATTATAGCGCGGTTATACACATCATAGTTATATCCTGGAGAAAATAGGTAATGCCGCAGCCAATGAGGCAATTTGTTTCCACTTACATCACCATTTCTCCGAGTGGGTGGTGTTGCCTCTGGTCTGTCTGAATTAGCATGAAAACAATGAGCTTGTTCGTGCTAATGGTTACTTTATCATCAATGTTTGGCTGTAAAATAAGCTGCAGACAATATCCTGCATAAAGCTCCTTTCAAAAGCAAACAGTCATGCCGAGCGAGCACTCAGCATAGTGAGCAGTTAGTGAATATCCATTAGATAACCTACTGACCTGCAAATATAAAAAAAATTGACAACCATTACCAGACACCAGATCGTATTGCTGCCAGCAACCACTATATCTTATTTGATATAATTTTGAAACAGTGACGCTAGTGAATATATATATATATATATATATATATATATATATATATATATATATATAGAGATATATATATATATATATATATATATATAGATATATTTAGATATATATGTATATAGATATATATATAGTATATATAAATATATATATATATATATGCACCCTAGCGTCACTTATATATATACATATATATGTATATATATATATCTAAAATTATATATATATATACATATAAATATATATATATATATATATATATATATATATATATAAGTTTATATGTATGAAAAACATATTTATGTATATAAACATATACATATAAATATATACATAAAATATGAATATAAATATATATAATATATTTAATTTGTACATATATTTATATTTATAAATGCGTATCTATTTACATTATATGTATATATATATATATATATATATGATTATATCATGTTTATAAATATGTATATATAAGTTTATATATATTTATAAATGCGTATGTGATCGCTAAGTGCGCCAGATTTCCTGTGTCATAAGCTCATTTAGGTCAGCTACTTATCCCGTTTGTTGTATATGCCATTTGTGAGTCCCACACCTTGTCCGCCCGAATTCCAAGTGGTACATCATTGTCCATAGGGGTCACTTAATATGAATTAATCTGTGCCCATAACTAAAGGGTTTAGGTTTACAGTATCGGCTAAAACCAAACTCAGCGTTTGCTGTACACTATTTCTGATGTTATTGGTTCACCTCTCGTATGACATTTTATCAAATTGGAATGTATTTTAGATCAAAAACGAACGTATTTTGGCAACTGTCGCCTAGAAAGCGTCACGCATATCCACATAATATTTTGTTATTGTTGTGTATCTGAGAGAGGTTAATTCTTTGAGTAAAAAAGCCAAGATTCAAATACGAGGAAATCCATTTGATAGAGCAAGATATGAAGATAGAAGTGTCCGTGACAGTAATACACATAATCCTCAAAATGTTCACTTTTTCGCTTTCTTTAATGGAATACATATATGGCTTTAAATATTGGTTTTTCATCTATTTTATCAGTATGTCTATGCCAACGATAGATTAAACGAAAATCTTAATATGATTCATTGTGTCACGAAATAACGACCATGAAATAAGCAATTCAGAAGTTCCTGCAAATAAGTTTGTTTTCAAAATGAAGATAGTGTGGTTGTCCCAGAACGCGATGGAATCGTGAGATGCCTTGACATATCCGTTGATAGTCTCTAATCCTAAAATTAAAGCAGGAATCGTCTTGAAATCGCACATGAGCTATCCATCCCAAATTAATATCACATCACATCTTTCTTCGATATAACATGTCTACCTGTGAAAAGGCGTACCGATCCACGGTTCGGATCATCTATCAAATGATCCCTGTGCTAGCGGCCACCGACAACTAGTGCTGATGTGGTACACCTGGAAGGGCTTCATCAATCACATCAGCAAACACAAGTGGCAGAGGTTCCATGTACCAAGGCCATCACAGCGACTTCTCGCACCAGTATGGACACTATCTGTCTTCATTAAATGAATTTGAGAAACAACCGGACATGTAATGAGACACAAATCAATTATTCACAGCAGTCATACGCTCAAATGCCGTCGATAAACGTCGTTCTCATAACTGAAAGCGAACTGAAACTGAACTGAAATGTGTAACGGATTCTCCATGTCGCAAGCGTTTCGAATTCTTCTTCGTTGCCTTTGCCATTACAGAGACAAGTGTTAAAGATGGTAGTTATTATTTACTCGGCTCTGTCTACATCCGACCTCCTACTGCATTGTCCCTGGATTATCTCCCACCTAGCAACCTCCGCTGTAGCCCGACGTATCCCCTCGTTAGTCTAGCCAGCTTCTTACTGTCCCAGCAACCCTGGCCCTTAATCCTCAACACTCACCTTCAGTCAGTTGTGTAAACTCTCTTGAAAACAATCTCGCAGGTTTTAACAATTTGGCAATCCCGCAATTCCAATTGACCCCAACAGAAGGGACTCAAGAGACAATGACAAACCCCAGCATTGTCCACGAGTTTCAAACAAGCAACGATAATGTGTCATTTAGCACACAGCCTAAGTGCACCAAACACCTTCCCATCGTTGACGTAAATAAGACATGAATGTTATCATACTGTAAGTGTTTGTTCTCAAGCTATACACTATGATAGTTGGCAAAATATGGATTATGATTTAACATTCTCTCATAGTTTAGTACCACTGATTTTGAATCTGCACCAGAAATGTTAAACAAAGGAATAATTAAATGGTAATATTGGGTTTTAACAACACTTTCAACAGCGGGGTGAAATCAAAGCGTTTATAGCTTCGCTATGAGCGCTCACTCGAGCCATCCGCCCGAGGAAATATGTGAAGACACCACCTGTGAACCGAAGCGTTTTGTCATAGAGTCTTGGTATAACTTCCCTTAAAACCACCTGGAACTTTCTGTTTAATTTGGGGCCGTGGTCGCCTCGTCATCTCAAACAGACACTGAGCCCTGGGGCGTTGAATCAACAGTCCCATATGTTTTTGTCGCTTTCATGGTATGGTCGCCTGATGACGGGGTGTATTAAGTGTCATTTCATAAGCACTATACAGCTAAGCGTAGTTACAACTGTTTACATTCACACGTTCCTGACAAGCCAACAAACGTGAATGTTTACTCCAGGCCAGCTCCCTCGCTCCAGACTGTTACTGGCAATCTAAAACCACCATCTGCAGTGCGAACGTGACAGTTCCATGATCGTATATACTGAGAGATGCGAACTATTTTCTGATAGAGCAATTGATGAAGTTGACATTTATTAAATAATGTGCTTCTTATTTTCGCAACTTAAAAGCATATTGTGCGATGTGTTTTTGGCAGCGGAAAGGCTCTGCAAAACGACATTTTGTTGCCCTCATCAATCGCAGCCCAGCCCAGCCTGCCTAGACAACATTTCAAATGAAACAATCCGCGATCAATCAGACACGTTTGCGTCCATTTCATGGCCAATAATATAGTAAGCTCAAATGCAGCTCGACAATGTTGCGTTCATCCAAGCCGAAGTACAAGGATAAACGGTTAAAAACACCATTACTCCGACACAATACCATTCAAAGACGATTTAAGGTCTGCTACAGTCTAGACTATTGGACCTTGTTTGTGATAACTTTTGTACATTGTGTGAATCAATTTCAGCTTGATGATTGGCAAATCTCTCATCATAGCCACAAGAGCTATCATGCATATCCACACAACAAAGGATTCTGCTAAGCTGCAATTATTATTAAAGGTGTGCTTTTTTGATGTTTTTTTCTGAGCTTTGTAACAGTTATGCGTGCAACTTAAATTTATTCAAAACTGGTCATTCAACTCACAAAAGCTCCCATCAAGGGAAAGTTCAAAACGCCAAAAGCAAACCCGAAAATGCGCTAATGCACACGAAGAAGAACATGGCAGATAGAATAAACTTACCTGTATATGTTGTCCACGTTCGCAATAAAAGTATCATGCTCATAGTTGTACTGTTTTTCAATTTGTATAAGGATATATATACTCGATTCAACATCAGCATGGCTTTCCTGATATACTGACCACTTTCAGTCGCAAAGCATGCATAATAACATGGTAAGGCAATACATAAGTCTCCGAATAACCCAGGAAGGCAGTTTTCACAATGTAATTACCAACTCTCTTTCATCATAACTTACACTGCTCCTCTGACAAAAGCAGCATAAATACCATTAGAACTACAGGGTAGATAAGTCTAAATACGGACTAATAGGATGGCACAATACTATTTTCGCCAATATAGGCTGCACTGTGTTGGTAACATTAATCTTAGCTTGAGAGCCCCGCGAGTCACCAAGAGTTTACCGGTAGCCCTACCAAAGAGTTATATATCCATATAAACTCATAAGAGCATCTGTGATTCTGACGTGAGTATATGTTAACTTCAGCAATAAATGAATTAAAGTTAACATCTGTCTCTTATTAAAATGTCAGTAGCAATGCGAATTAAATGTGTTATCCCAACGATCGTTATGAAAATGCGATAAATAATCAGAACAACACCGAAACATTTAATCAGATTAAAACACGCTTTAGTGCTTGTAAGGATTCGTCTAATAATTGACTAGTACATAGATCAAGATGATTATAATGAATAAAGTAGTCAACTAATTTAATCATTATACAAATTCAAATTGCCACATATTTGTTTACTACTTATAATGCTATATTATCTTTGCGTACAAATCATTCATCGGGTACTGGGATAAGAGAAGCATTTCATGTTTTATTCACTAGAAGCCAGCATATCCTGGTGCGACAAAACAAACATTCTGGAATTCGCGGTGCATCTTTTTAGATTCTGAATGTCGTGGTGTGTATTGCTGGGATAATTTTATCGGTCTACGCTGATGCGCACAAATAATGTGTCACTAGGCCTATAACGGGAGCTGTATTTCTTTCAGAAAACGGGTTAACAGACTGCCATGGGACGTCCATCTAGATATTTCACGAAAGGTTGCAGTGGTACCGAAATATACTGTATCTTGAAATAGGGTAGAAGCAATGGCATGAATCTCGTTCGAGGTTTCCTACTTTCGGGTCAATTACAAAAGGTGTCAATGGACAACGATCAACGTTGACAGCCACACGGCCACTTTCTTGTAAGCTTCACAAGCAAATTCAATGCATACGAAATAAGAGGTCAATTAAATATGAAAGTACGCCACTATTAAGTGAATCTAAGGCAGCGATGCTAACCCACGACGCAGCCTACACGTGAATGTTCTACGAATATGGCTCAGCATTTCAACATTCAACCAAGTCTCAAGTTAAGCAAAGTGTTTGCGCTGTACACGAACGTAGCCGGACGTTTATATACCCTGTCGTTATGGTGATGAAAGTCTTGTGATAAAAGTAAATAAGTCCATACAGCTTTGTGTTTTAGAACCACACTACATGATAAAAAATACCATTCCCTTCGCAGCAGGCCTAGCATGGAAGGTCCCCAAGCAAATAGTTATGTTCTAGTGAGTGCGATATCTCGACCAACAAGTGTTATGAATCAGACACGATAACTAACCACAAATACATACTATTTAATAGAAATGACGTAATTATCAGCCCAGTGTTATTAAGATATCGTATCATTTTGTGTCATTAAAGGTGTATTTTGTTCGGTGATTATAGTCATTTCAGAACTCTATCGTATACTCTGGTCATCAAGAGCTTTAAACCATCGATGATTCACAGACGTGAATGTCTACGTATATTTTATATAATGATGCTCTTGTTTTACCGATCAAACTTTGCCGGTCACGCTTCAAGTTGGAGACATACATGTTATCTTAAAGCCTAACAAAGCGACTACTTCGCATGCTAGACTCATTTCAGCCTAAATAATGGTAAATATGATTACTGTTGATCATGCTTGTCTTGAATAGCTTGCGGGTATGCCGAAGAATGTTTGAGTAGTATTTCAAATTTCATCATCGTCCGACATGAAATACCTCGTTATGGTCAACTCTATTGTCTCGCATATTGTTTTACTTCTTTGTTAGTTTCTTACAGTAGTCGATATATGTTTTCCCGTATGTCTCGTTTGCTTGGCACAGACGAAAATATGTTATCAGACTCAACAGTTCACAGTTGAATGCATGTTTTATATAAATACCGCCCTTCGGTTGTATCTTGGTCTTGTTGGAGGCCTGCATTTTTGCTATAGCCTCAAAAGATTCGATTATTCTTTGGGGAGAAATAACGTAATTCCAACCCTGTCCGATACGATTATTGGTATTCTCAAATTTTTACAGTTTTATAGTTTTTCATTGATCACTACTTTCTTCCAACCCTTAGTTGGTCATAATAAGTAGCCTCATCTAGGATGAGTACATAAAGAAGTACGATATTCTGGCGCTATTGACACAAAGTAGTAAATTGATTGTGGGCCACTACCTAGAACTGGTCATATCTTGATTATTCCATGGCTAAACGATGGATATCAGTAAGACTGCCCCTGGGAGCCAATCGATTCATTTGGTATACATCCAGTGGCGCATTAGTTTCATTGCATATATACCATAATATTGCTGATGCATGTAGATTATGGACCAAAAGTTTGGATTCCCTTTCCACTAGGTAATCACGAAGAAACAATGTCTTCTGGACTTTGTTGACGATGCCGTTAAGTGATATGCTTGTAGCTAACATGAAAGAATCAAATTAAACAGGACATCTTTTTCTACACAATGCGGTTCTGGTCACTTTAACCAAGTAGAATGACTCTTGCAATATTAGACATGCTTATCATGGTAACGCAATAGAAGGACAACGCTTAATACTTATTGTACTATCGTCACCTGTCGAAGATTGATTACATGTGGGGCAAGGTCTCACTGACTGAAACCCTGTACTTAACAACGACTCTCTTCTAAGTTGATGGATTAACAGGGAAATGTTCACTTTAGCCAACGACCTTCTCCAACGGCGTTCCAAATGTTGCGAGATTATGCTGTGCAATGAATTATTGATATTGCGAATGCTCGGCCTATTTGAAGTAACATTAACGAAATTGTGCGGCGTATAACATGGGCAAACGTTACTCTGCTTGTCATCACAGAGCAATCATTGTTTCCATGAAACTCTGCAATTCGTGTCCGCAGAGTCTCGTTATGGCAATGAAAATATGGAATAAGTGATTCATAGTGGAATCAACTAGCATATTAAAAGTATCCGTGTTTAACAAGTTCCATTTATTACCAAACACTACAATATCTAAACTGTTCATACAAATATGAACGCGGTATTTTTATCTACGCATAAAGTACCTACATCACATCCCCGTGCGATTTAATGGGGTTGTGCTAAGATTATCATATAAAAGTTTCGTTATTATAACTTTCCAAAAATTCCTAGTTCATTTTTGTATATATATCTCCTAGAAACTGTGGGGTTTCAGGAACAAGCAAACCCAAACAGTGGTAGTTTTATCAGCCGTGCAAACATGGATGGGGATCTGAACGATGGCATCTACAGGGCCGCATACATAGGCAGTCCCACCCCTTTATAAGGAGAATATCACATATGCGTATTCTTATAGCCGGTGGTATTTTGTTCACATTTCAAGACATACCACTCAACAACTCGTGCCGACAATTTATCGCTTTGATAGCATAAAGATTATCTTCATGATGTCATTTGCGTTGTTTTTGGCTGCTCTCGGGGAATTATTTGTCAACTCAAAGCCACATTGCCATTTGTATGACTAATTTAACTTATTCCATTCCCTTGAGCTCTCACTCCGAAGTCAATTAGCACGGTTTGATGCTCAGTTGAAGCCAAAGATGTGTATTGAACTGAGCCTAGACAGTTCAAATTTTGTATTTCCCTTTCGTAAGTCACTTTTAAAATATAACTCGGTCAAAGACAGCTTTTTGATTTAGTAGAGCCTGTCTTGACACGTCTAACAGAAAGTTAAGATATAAGTGTCAATCATTCTATGTGGTCATTACTTATTCAGGATTAGCAGGATAGACGTTTATATAAGATGTCGTGTGTTGAATTAGAGATTAGAAATGGTAGCATCAATACTGTACGTTACCCGCAATGGCTCATTATGTGATGCATGCACTTACGAAAAAGGGATACACAAAATTGTATTATCGCCGAGCTATATATGTTAGCATTGATCTCGCCCGGGTAAATAGCTGACTAGTGATTGCCCATCATGGCTGTGATGTTGCCTAAGTTATGTTCAAGCTCCATAATGGCCACGGAAGTATATGGAAGTTACCAAAAATGATCACTATCAATAGTCAGAAGGATTTAAAAAGAAAGTTCCATAGAAAATTTCAGACTGGGCTAACTAATGATCGGCATCATATTAAGTCTGCGTCACATCACTTTGATATTCAATACCAAGTAGACAGAGTAGGCAAAAGAACATTTTTAACAGCCTTTGCTTTTATAGGTAAAACCCTAATCCGCGTCGTCTTACCATGAGTCGACCGTAAGGTGATAACTACAGACGAAGGCATTGTTGCTGTTCGTAGGGTCACAAGATAGCTTTGTAAAACAAACGGCTCTCATCGTGCGTCTTTTGGAAACCAAAAGTAGCCTTTTTTTTTGGTCAAACTTCGTCTTTAATGTTACACTCAAAAGCATTGCATCGTATATCTAAGCAACAACCAGGCCTTGTATTTTCTTGCTTGAAACGCAGCGTGAGCAGACAAACACCCAGGATACGATATGAGCTTGCCACATCATTAAACATTTTCACCATGGTGGCCACATACGCAAATAACGAATGCATTATTTTCCTAAATGTATCAATAATGCCTGATGTATTATCATAACACGGGCGAATGTCACTCGAGGCAACTTTTCTTGGTAGTTTTTCCGCATAGCCCAACCAATAATGTAAAAAGCTGGAGCATCACGTGAAGGGCTATTTGCGATCGCATTGCATCATTGAAGAGCTCACTGGCTGAACCAATTTGCGGATCCAATGATGACATATCATTGAAATGTTCTGATAGGTCACTTCTTCAAACCAACTTAATTGCATTCGTGTTCTTGCAAAGCTAAAGGAGATCAGTTTAATGGTTTTCATTATAGCTGGACATTAACTCGAAATTGGAGCGCACTTAATGTTCATTGCTAGCCGTAATGAGGAAAACGATTTGCTGTAAGAGAGATATTGTACCGTCCGATAAAGGTATTGACTAGGTAGTGCTTTGTGAATATACCTCGTACTCACACAAGAGTCATTTTAATCCAAGCACAAATAAACTACGCGCAACAGTCAATCCTTATAACGTAAAACCAAACGGAAGGCAATAACGAAACATATAATTACGATTGGCGTCCGACGTTTCGTTCCGTGATACTGTCCTTTTATTGTAGATGGGATATATGGATAGCCCTATCGCTCTCTTAGCACAACCCCATTAATCGCACGAGGATGAGATGTACCGGGCTTCGAGGTATTCTACGTGTTGATGACAATATCACGAACAAATAGGTAATGACACAGCAGCTAAGATAAAGCAGCATTTAGTGATGAATGGGACATGCTAAACACGCATACTTAAAGCAAGTTATTTAATTGCGCTATGAATTTTTGATATTTATCGCCATCATCGGACTCAGTACAGTACAGCTTAATGTGAACAATGTGCATAGTCAAGCGATTACTCTATGATGCTAAGCAGTGCTACGTTTCCCAATATACAGAATCGCACAATTTCTTAATGTAATTAGCAGTTGGCCAGGCATCATCAATAACAACAGGTCATCGCACAGCGTAATCTGTCAACATTTGGAACGCCTTTGGAAAAAGGACGTTGATAAATGTGGACAGTTCTCTGTATTGCATTAGCTCAGATGAGAATCGTTGTTTAGTTCAGGGTTTCGGTTAATGACCTTGATTGAGCCCCACATATTATCAATCATCGACAGGTGATGATTGTAAAAGATGTATTAAACGCTGTGCGTATATTGCGTTAACATGATAAGCATGTCCTCGTTCTATGCCGGTCTACCCCGATTAAACTTACCAGGACCGCATGGTGAACCAATCATTTTCTATTTCTATTGATTCCTTCATGTTAACTGCTGGCATATCACTTTATAGTATTGTCGACAAAGCGCAGTGGGTATCGCGTATTCGTGATGGGAATGGATTTTTAATCAGCTGCGATGCTGCGTATTGAGAGCATTTTACTCGAACGTTTTATGCTGGAGACTAAAGCGGAATCCAGTTATGTATGCATGAAAGGTGCGCATATACAAATATTTAGATTCTGGTCAATGGGTTTGGTCATTTGTGGTATTTTATTCAGCATCAACCATGCCACCAACAGTGAGTTATATTGATTATATCGCTCTTGCAATGCATGCTGTGCACACTACTCGCTTGAAGCTTTCTGCACGCAGCTCAATCGCAATTCCTCGTGGTTTCTTGCAGGTTTCAATCCGTGTAGGCCCGATAACTCACATCAGTAGAGAAAGATTCGGCGATTACAGAGCATGCTCCATTCTTAACCCGAAAAATCGCCGGTGTTCTGAATGTAGGCTCCTAGCAAGAAGAACCATTAATGTGAACATGATTGCCTCTGCGATACCTTGCTTGATAATAGGAATTAAAAAGGCTACCAATCCATCACAACCAATGAAAACACTAATTACACACCTAAATCAATTCATCTGCAGACAACATTGATAAAAATTTCTTGCATGCTCCATCGCGGGGAGAGTTGGCTGAATTTTACATAAGGAACTGTGCATGAGTGAACACTTTGATATGAGTCACCTCAATTATCCGATAATCGTCAGGAAAGAAAGCGAAGAAAACACATGATTCTGACGAAGCACGTGTCTACTAGCCATACAAATGCAGCGACCAATAGGGCCTCTTAAAATAGGCTCAAGCATGCATTTCAAGAAAGAGATAATATCACACCTAATCGCATACAGTAAGGAAACCCTAGATACCTTTACCTTTACACAAAGATATTTAACTATTTATATAACGGTGCCTTTGACGCACCGATCCGTGAGGTAATGATAATGTCTTGTTGTCCAAAGAGTCATGCATGTGGATATAAATCTAACTTTAGGGAGATCATTGAACCCAAAGGGTCAGGTCACAAGACACAATTTGGACACTACCAGTGACAACCTTTTGTATAAAGAGACTCACAATGATTTACAACTAAACAAATCCTATTGGAACCATAAGTGCCTTATCAATTTTTACCAACAATTGACCACAACATATACATAATATTTAAACTCTGCCGGTTTCATATACTACTTAATCCCTCGGACCTTTAAACACACATCAAGTTGGTTTTTAAAAGAGTTGAATGAAATGGCTGAAATTAACTTGGCTGGTAAACAATTACCTAGCGTTACAGGCTGTAGGAAAAACTCTTTCGTCTTTCTTTCCTCCTAGATGTTGAGTACTCAGAACTGCTGAGCTAGAAAATATAACCAGCTTTGATGTTATCTAATCCATCGAACACTATGTATACCTATATTAGATCCCAAAGGAGACGACAAGTTTGTTAGAGATAAATAAGGCAGAGACCAATATGAACTTTTAAAATAGGCTCAATCATGCATTTAAAGAGAGAGAACCGGAGAACTCTTTACGACCATCCCACGAATGTCCAGAGGAATATATATATCCTCCAAATCTTTGATGATGGTCATGGTGTCAGTACGGTATTGCTCGCATGTTACGCTGATTTTCAGAGCATGCAATTTGTCAATGTATCGGAAAATTTGGTCTGCAAATCCCCAAACATTTATGACACTATCAGATTTGTATTGATCATCACGTTCTCGTTAAGTACTCAGATAACGGATGCGGCGGATGGTCGCGATATATTAAAGCTCATTAGATTGTTTCACACATTCCAAACACACTGTCATAAAGCAAATGAATAAAGCCTAGTAAGAGTTTTACCCGGTCTTAATATGGACAGCTCAATGCAGTACTAGTTAAAGTAGGAGCTCGGCACGAACCAGTCAATACAAGAAAGGCGGATTTTTATGTCTCATACGAAATATTTACCGAATAACAGACCTGGGGTTTGTATGTAATTTAGATTTTGACAGGAATCACGACTGTGAGACTAGTTGAACCTTAACATCACCGATGTATCAATGTCGTGCTACATAACATAATGTATTAAAGTCGTATTTCATAGTAATATGTGGCAATGTCGTATTCTATAGTACCTCACATTTTTCTCATTCCCTTGAAGTCAGCTTAATCAAGTGATTTGTCGCTTTCCACCAAGTTATCATAACTTGTGATATCAGACTGGCGAGTGGATCACCTTACCTTAAGATGTTTGCTTAAGACTGTTAATAGTGCTTCTGATGAAAAAGATGTCACAACAATTTTCATAACCATAGTATCCTCTGTTTTACAATACAACAGTGGTTGTTTTTGGGGAAAAGTATTTTTGATAAATATTTAAAAGTACCCTTTGGCTTATAAGGAAGTTTCCGGGCTAAAAGAAGTTAACAGGTACAAACCCTGTGGACAAATATGAAGGACATTAACCGCTTGTATGAAGACAATACCACAATAACAGGGGGTGTGTGTGTTTCAGAAGCATTAGATTATATTATAGGTGACATGCTCTTTGAACTGAAGCGTTGGATTCAATTGACATTTGTACGATTCACAAATTGCAGCAGTATAGGTTTTTTGCATAAGATCAGGCTCTGCATCATCCTTTATACCTACATAACTCCTGATTGAATAACATTTAAAGTAGATGGAAATTAACATTTTGCCAATGATTGTCAAATATTTATGATTCTGGTGTATAATCTAGCTGGATCACAATAATGATGCGGAATATTCATGATTAGCATGAATATAGTTTCCGCAATGAAAGAGGTCATTTTAATGACCTTTACCGCAGAACTGTCTGTAGAAGACGTAAAACAGCATCTGGCAAATACGACAGAACAAATAATGTTTACTTACGTGTGATAAAAGAGTCTGTTAGCAAAGTCTGAGGATGAAAACGATTTGAAGAGATGTCTTCATATAATGAGTAACCTACAACAAACGTACGAAAGGGTAGCGTTCGCAGTAAATGCTGTAGTCGTGTTAACGCATTTGGCTGTGAGACACGATAACATCATATCCATTATAGACAAGACGCTTTGATGAAATCCTTCAGCTGGAAATATAATCGTATCATTAAACGCACTCAACAATTTTATATGAAGGTAGTTGCATTACCCCGAATGGACGGGCACTAAATTTAGATACCTTCTGTATTCTATCAATATCCTCCTTAGCTGTGATATACTCTACTTGACGGTACCAGTCCTATTGCAACGCTAAGGAAAAAAATAGTTGTGTCCATCATTAGATAGAATAGACTTCGTGGAACGAACAACTAATATTGAAATCCAACAAACAAAGCGAACCAATTTGAAATAACTAAGCCGGCCACTTCATTTTTCATCCAACTTTTTGCACAAGCTGTGAGAGAATTGATCAACTGCCCACACAAATAGAGATTCCAACTTTTCCGAGGTATCATTTTCAATTGTATTCGGAATATGTTGTTGCCATATGAAGTCGTGATATTGCAAAATATATTTGGGCAGTTGGCTAGTCGCAGAATGCGTTACGACGATGATCACAATCGTTACTGTACCCTTTTCCTGCACTAATTGGCGTGTAGTTGGTCATTAGCATTAAAGTAGTATAAGCAAATACGCATTCTAGCGTCAAGTAAATGGGTTAATATTGCTGATTGATGATTATAAAAACTCATCTCGGGTGAGGTTCAGAAATTTAATCGAATGAAGAGTTCGATCTCGACAGCTTAGAAAGTTGTTACATTGGATGAAAACCAAAGCCCCGCTTCATGGTACGGAAGCGAGGTTAAAGAAAGTTACTAATACGTATGGCACACACTATTAAACCAGGGAATTTGACAACACTGACGGGCTGTAAGCCTTGTTCAGTTGGGATGAACGGTGTGCTGCTTGTCCAAAGATATATGATGAAGCATTTAGCTTTTGCTTTGTCAGAGAATATACCATATGATGTTACATGATTTTACAATATGTTGACTATGGTCCTAAGTAGAATTGATTAGGACATTTTCAAAACGCATGCTGGGCTTCATAACAACGACTAGCATGAATAAATTGATGTGTGCTGGTTTATACAAATATATTTCCGTTGTCTGAAGTAGCATGCAAGCCACTGTGTCATTCAAAATTTAAAAGAAAATATCTGGTGCTTCATTACAATTTATACAATGCACCTAACCCGTGTTTGGTTGTTCATAAATATAAAATAACCACGCACAAACGACCATTGTTTTGTTGTACAAGCTTAATATAGGAAGAGATCTCATCTAAAGCTTGTATCACCTCCCAGGCGCGACTGCCATGATACTTTTACATAGCATACTAAAATGACACATTCGCATTCGCCTTCAGGGACATGCATGCAATTGTTGTAATCATGTTAAGAGGATATAAAGGATGTTTCGCTCTATCACTCCAAATAGCATGTCTGCCACTCGCCAATGCTATGACTTTGTCCATAAGCTGCTAGGCTATTGCAAAAAAAAACCCACACATTAGAATGTGCCTCACTGAATACATACTGATGGGAAATATCTTTTAAGTAAGCGTGCACGAGTAATGCCCTAAACTAACGTAATCAGACCGGAAATTGCTTGGAGGCTGCCGTGCAAACTTTGAAAGCAATAAACGTTTATATTCACAGCCCGCTGCTTAAGGCATGGGTCTTGACAAATTGTAAGTCTCTAACACGAGTTACATGATTAGCTCGTTGCGAAGGAAAGCATAATCTTCACAATTGAACGGCTCCGGGGCAATTGGTGGTAACAAAAATACTTGCCAATCTTAAGCTACTATGTGACTTAAAACCACAATCTTTATCCTGAGCTAATGTCAGTAGAACTGTTAAGATATTGTCACATAAGACACGAAACAAAAACAAAAAACTTTATATAGCTAAAAAATTGTTATGCTATATAACACTGGTTGTACTACATTAATATACCACCTCTGAGACCATATTAATAGCTTGTTCAGTGATGAAATCATTTATTTGTTTTGTCAAGAGTGTTTGTTGTCAAAACGTATAGAACTGTAATGCAAATATTAACAAGCCAAAATATTTGCGGCCACTAAGCTCTTTCCAGCTCTTTTCAACGTTTGAAACCGTTCTGTAGTATAAGCCACTAGAAGATATTGTAGTTATTTCTTGATATAATAGGTAGGGCCAATATGACAAAAATGGTTCCAATGCTCTATATATATATATCCTGCTTCTCGTTATTATCCAATATATCATTATCCCAGCTTCTGGTATATTGTTTAGAGTTACTTCCCTCATGTATATATCTTATCACGTGACATTCAATAGAGGGAAAAAACAAACAATTTTTTGGTTTCGACGTTTTCCAATGAGCTGGAGACAGATATATATTTCTTCTGGACAAACCGATATGCTTAATTCGTAAAGTTCCACGAGTTTTTTCAGATGAAGTTGCGTTGCTGGTCAAGATTATCTTTTGATTTGATAAGAAAAAATGGTTGTTTTTTTGTGTTATGTTCCAAAAGTGATTTTTTGCTATGTTCCAAAATTGTTGGTTTTTTTACGTCTCCCTAATACCCCAACTATTTTGGAACACCCTTTTTGGTACACCAAATATATAAGTTTAATAAAACAATGAAAAACAAAAATGAAACCGACAGTTACTTACAGACCAACAGAAAACAAGAAATGATCATAAAATAGAATATATAATTTTGCTATATATCTATAATATTCGCATTCTTAAATATATATATATATATATATATATATATATATATATATATATATATATATATATATATATATATATATATATATATATATATATATATATATATATATATATATATATATATATATATATATATATATGTATGGTGGAGATGCACACAGAGAGGATGTTATATGAGAGAGTCGATGATTACACTACATAATTGTCGAACTCTCATATCCTGGATTTCAAAGAAAAAGTGTTTAAGTGCGTATTAGAATTTCACCACATATAATATGCAAAACTGCCCACACTCGTCTCCCAGTAATTGTATTGGTTGGTGTCTGCATTGTCATCGACTTGTTTTCAACGAAGATACCCAATAACGCCATACATGGAAGTGACGTATACATTCGTCACAGCGCAATTTAATCTATTAGCATTTGCCTTGGCGCTGGCTAAGAATGATGAATAGCGGATCAACGATTCTTTAATTCCATCATATTAAAATATATTGCTCATATAACTACCTGTATGATAATACGTGGCTGTCTTTTCGATTGTTGCTTAATGCGCGCTTCGATCAATCATTTTCGATTGTTCAGGCTTCCAGCAACGCTGTGAGTAGGCTGTGCTTCACAGCGATAGGCATATTTGCATGACTTACTGTCTATCGTCCCACCGTGCCAAAATTTTGTTGCGGGCATAAATGCAGCGAGTTTGTCGTCCAAGCTCCTCGCAATTATTCTTCATCGACAAATCACGCTCTATTATTTATGTCTGTGGTGAGATGATGACTTTTGATGCGGTATGGTACATCCAGTATACCAAATTGAAACCCATGCATCAGTTATAAAGGATCAGTTATGTCTCATCAATTGGTCACATGTAACTTAAAATAATGTTATTTACACTGATTAAAGTATTCGTTATATCTAAACCAATTGCCAAATAAGCATACTGGATAGATAAACCCTAAACCGCTTACTTTGAATATATACATACATGCTTGTATATATATGTTCTATGTATATAAATTGTATATATAGATATATATACATATATACATATATATGTATATATATATATATATATATATATATATATATATATATATAAATATATATATATATATATATATATATATATATACATAGATGTATATATATAAGCATATATATGCATATATTTGTTATAGATATATATATAAATATATACATATATATATCTTCATGCATATATATATATTATACATGTATATATATAAAATATACATATAAATATATATATATATATATATATATATATATATATATATATATATATATATATATATATATATGTGTATTTATATATGCATACATACAGACGGATACTTTGTGTGGATTAGATGAACGTGCCAAAGGTTGCTGAAAAATATTATTTCAAAAACTATTCGATAGCCTAACACGGCTCATCAATCACAAAATACTCTTTAACAGCACCATATATTCACGATATTAGCCATGGGACCAATGCTAAAGGGTCAAATCGCCAGCTGAGTGTAGTTTATATCACTATACACGCCCTTCTTCAAACTGACCGAATGCTATATTATGATATACACAGCAGCGAATGTCTTGCTAGGATGATCTGTAATTTTATGTTTGCACAAAAAGAAATTGAGTGCTTTCAGGCATTGTTCACGAGCTGCATCGTTGATCAATAAGTTAATTATTTGGAAGGTGTCGTGTTAATAGTTCACTATCAACGGGGACGAATACTTAGTTAGAGCTGTCGATATGTCTATAACTTCTAACGGAATAATCATTTGTGGCAGTCACTGAGGCAAGCTTTAATTACTTATCAACAGCTGCCTGAGCAAGCGATGTCAAATCTGTTTGCTGTTAAGCCGCACATGGAGAAAACGATGCTAATCTAGTTAAGCGACGGAAGATTAATTTGATGCTCTTCCGCTAACAACAAGGACAATGCCTGTGCCCCCAAACCCTGCAGTGCCTTTCATCCACCTAATTCTTATCTGAGGTTGTAACGATAATGCAAAAGTGTTCTGCTCTCTTCTGAAATGTCAACCCCCATTACCGTCCATGAAAAATGTTTGGGTTACTCCTCTGCTCAAGCAGCTGAAGCTAGACGAGCACCAAGTTGCCAAATACAGACCGATCTCCAGTCTTTCATTGGTCTCCAGGATACTGGTGAATGTTGCGGCTCGACAAATCCACGCTCATCTGGCATTCAACTTGCACCAATTCGCAAATTACAGTTCAATCTCCTGTCGCTAATAGGTTTTCAAGATACTGGAGAAGGTGGCTGCTCCACGGTCATAAGCTGTTCACACTCCACACCAGTGATGTCCCACTCAAAACCACCCGCCTAACAGAATCAGAAGACCTGAATGCTGACGACACACATCTCTTCTTGAATTTCAGGTCATTTTTCTGCGTCCGAATCAGCACCAACACTTCAATATTTTGAGGAACTTTATCAGTGATTTGTAAGGTGGATGATACACAGCAAGCTTAACGCTAGTTGTCATACGCGCTCACCTCCATTTAACCATCCCGGCGACCGCAAGAAAAATTCCTTCCAAGCAAGTGCTGAACCGGGGGGGAGTTTTCGAAAAGACAATATAGATAGAGAGATATATAGAGATAGAGAGGATATAATATAGATATAGAGAGAGATCTATAGAGAGAGAGAGAGAGAGATAGAGATAGAGAGAGATAGATAGATAGATAGAAGAGGAGAGAGAGATATAGATGAGAGAGAGAGAGATAGATATATAGATATAGATATATATTAGAGATAATATATATCTATTCTAGATATATATATATATATATATACATATATTCTATATATATATATATAAATATATATATATATATATATTTATATATATATATATATATATACACAATCAAATATAGACACATATACATATATATATATAGATACATATATACTACATATATATATTTATAGATATATATATGATTATATGTATATATATAATATATATACGCAGATATATATATGAATATTTATATATATTCATATATATATATATATCTACATATAAATATATATATTTTTATATATATATATAAATATATATATATTATAGATATATATATATGTATATATATACTGATATGCATGCATGCATATATATATATATATATATATTCATATATATAGATATATATATATTTATATATATCTAAACATACATATATATATAAATATATAAACATCAACATATATTTATATGCATATATATATTCATATATGTTCAAATTGATAATTTTATGTGTGTACGTATATTAATAGAGATTGTGCATAGCTGTTATGGCAGTGCATTAGTAGTTGGTCTTTATATAAATGTTTATATGTATATATATATATATATATATATATATTAAATATATGTACATATATAGATATATATATTTAAATATATATATAGGATATGAGATATATATCAGATATATAAATGTATACATATTTTAATATATAAAATATAAGTACATATATAGACATACATATCCAAGAAATATATCAATATATATATATATACATATATATATTGATATATATGTATATATCTAAATATATATATATATATATACATTTAATATACACACAATAATAATAAATACATATATGTATATATGTACACGGATATATATATAAATATTTACATATATATGTATATATATATATATAGATACATGTATATATATATATTTTATATTTATATTTCTATATATATATATAAATATTAATTTACATAAAAATTTTGGTATATGCGTATATATACATATATATGTAAATATTTATATATATAAATATATATATATACCTTAATTCACCGCATATGTTGACCATCTTACGTACTTCGCATACCCCATCGAGCTGTTATATGAGAAGCTATTGCGATAGAGCTTGGACTAATCACAGAGCAATCATTCCGTTGCGACTAACATCATCTGGTTCATTGGACATGTTAGCTATAATCTAATTGATGTAAATAATACTCTTCTTTTGTCCGATGCTCCAGAGGTTCGCACTTGTGAGATAGACAACTGGATGGTAATGATTAATGGCATACACTTTAGCGTGGTTTTCGTTTTTCATGATACGTCAGAGTCATCTGAGGCCTTTCAAGACCAGAATAATAACACGTTAAACCGCATGCTCTAGCCAACCTGCAAGTGGCGTTTTGGTGGTGAAATCTCGGAGGCGCGAATCAAATTGTTGGCCGTTGTTTCTTTTGAAGAGATGTCTTCATATAATGAGTAACCTACAACAACAAACGTACGAAAGGGTAGCGTTCGCAGTAAATGCTGTAGTCGTGTTAACGCATTTGGCTGTGAGACACGATAACATCATATCCATTATAGACAAGACGCTTTGATGAAATCCTTCAGCTGGAAATATAATCGTATCATTAAACGCACTCAACAATTTTATATGAAGGTAGTTGCATTACCCCGAATGGACGGGCACTAAATTTAGATACCTTCTGTATTCTATCAATATCCTCCTTAGCTGTGATATACTCTACTTGACGGTACCAGTCCTATTGCAACGCTAAGGAAAAAATAGTTGTGTCCATCATTAGATAGAATAGACTTCATGAAACGACCAACTAATATTGAAATCCAACAAACAAAGCGAACCAATTTGAAATAACTAAGCCGGCCACTTCATTTTTCATCCAACTTTTTGCACAAGCTGTGAGAGAATTAATCAACTGCCCACACAAATAGAGATTCCAACTTTTCCGAGGTATCATTTTCAATTGTATTCGGAATATGTTGTTGCCATATGAAGTCGTGATATTGCAAAATATATTTGGGCAGTTGGCTAGTCGCAGAATGCGTTACGACGATGATCACAATCGTTACTGTACCCTTTTCCTGCACTAATTGGCGTGTAGTTGGTCATTAGCATTAAATAGTATAAGCAAATACGCATTCTAGCGTCAAGTAAATGGGTTAATATTGCTGATTGATGATTATAAAACTCATCTCGGGTGAGGTTCAGAAATTTAATCGAATGAAGAGTTCGATCTCGACAGCTTAGAAAGTTGTTACATTGGATGAAAACCAAAGCCCCGCTTCATGGTACGGAAGCGAGGTTAAAGAAAGTTACTAATACGTATGGCACACACTATTAAACCAGGGAATTTGACAACACTGACGGGCTGTAAGCCTTGTTCAGTTGGGATGAACGGTGTGCTGCTTGTCCAAAGATATATGATGAAGCATTTAGCTTTTGCTTTGTCAGAGAATATACCATATGATGTTACATGATTTTACAATATGTTGACTATGGTCCTAAGTAGAATTGATTAGGACATTTTCAAAACGCATGCTGGGCTTTATAACAACGCCTAGCATGAATAAATTGATGTGTGCTGGTTTATACAAATATATTTCCGTTGTCTGAAGTAGCATGCAAGCCACTGTGTCATTCAAAATTTAAAAGAAAATATCTGGTGCTTCATTACAATTTATACAATGCACCTAACCCGTGTTTGGTTGTTCATAAATATAAAATAACCACGCACAAACGACCATTGTTTTGTTGTACAAGCTTAATATAGGAAGAGATCTCATCTAAAGCTTGTATCACCTCCCAGGCGCGACTGCCATGATACTTTTACATAGACTAAAATGACACATTCGCATTCGCCTTCAGGGACATGCATGCAATTGTTGTAATCATGTTAAGAGGATATAAAGGATGTTTCGCTCTATCACTCCAAATGGCATGTCTGCCACTCGCCAATGCTATGACTTTGTCCATAAGCTGCTAGGCTTTTGCAAAAAAACCCCCACACATTAGAATGTGCCTCACTGAATACATACTGATGGGAAATATCTTTTAAGTAAGCGTGCACGAGTAATCCCCTAAACTAACGTAATCAGACCGGAAATTGCTTGGAGGCTGCCGTGCAAACTTTGAAAGCAATAAACGTTTATATTCACAGCCCGCTGCTAAAGGCATGGGTCTTGACAAATTGTAAGTCTCTAACACGAGTTACATGATTAGCTCGTTGCGAAGGAAAGCATAATCTTCACAATTGAACGGCTCCGAGGCAATTCGTGGTAACAAAAATACTTACCAATCTTAAGCTACTATGTGACTTAAAACCACAATCTTTATCCTGAGCTAATGTCAGTTGAACTGTTAAGATATTGTCACATAAGACACGAAACAAAAACAAAAACTTTATATAGCTAAAAAATTGTTATGCCATATAACACTGGTTGTACTACATTAATATACCACCTCTGAGACCATATTAATATCTTGTTCAGTGATGAAATCATTTATTTGTTTTGTCAAGAGTGTTTATTGTCAAAACGTATAGAACTGTAATGCAAATATTAACAAGCCAAAATATTTGCGGCCACTAAGCTCTTTCCAGCTCTTTTCAACGTTTGAACCGTTCTGTAGTATAAGCCACTAGAAGATATTGTAGTTATTTCTTGATATAATAGGTAGGGCCAATATGACAAAAATGGTTCCAATGCTCTATATATATATATCCTGCTTCTCGTTATTATCCGATATATCATTATCCCAGCTTCTGGTATATTGTTTAGAGTTACTTCCCTCATGTATATATCTTATCACGTGACATTCAATAGAGGGAAAAAACAATTATTTTTGGTTTCGACGTTTTCCAATGAGCTGGAGACAGATATATATTCTTCTGGACAAACCGATATGCTTCGTAAAGTTCCACGAGTTTTTTCAGATGAAGTTGCGTTGCTGGTCAAGATTATCTTTTGTTTTTTTGTTATGTTCCAAAAGTGATTTTTTGCTATGTTCCAAAATTGTTGGTTTTTTACGTCTCCCTAATACCCCAACTATTTTGGAACACCCTTTTTGGTACACCAAATATATAAGTTTAATAAAACAATGAAAAACAAAAATGAAACCGACAGTTACTTACAGACCAACAGAAAACAAGAAATGATCATAAAATAGAATATATAATTTTGCTATATATCTATAATATTCGCATTCTTAAATATATATATATATATATATATATATATATATATATATATATATATATATATATATATATATATATATATATATATATATATATATATATATATATATATATATATATATATATATATATATATATATATATATATATATATGTATGGTGGAGATGCACACAGAGAGGATGTTATATGAGAGAGTCGATGATTACACTACATAATTGTCGAACTCTCATATCCTGGATTTCAAAGAAAAAGTGTTTAAGTGCGTATTAGAATTTCACCACATATAATATGCAAAACTGCCCACACTCGTCTCCCAGTAATTGTATTGGTTGGTGTCTGCATTGTCATCGACTTGTTTTCAACGAAGATACCCAATAACGCCATACATGGAAGTGACGTATACATTCGTCACAGCGCAATTTAATCTATTAGCATTTGCCTTGGCGCTGGCTAAGAATGATGAATAGCGGATCAACGATTCTTTAATTCCATCATATTAAAATATATTGCTCATATAACTACCTGTATGATAATACGTGGCTGTCTTTTCGATTGTTGCTTAATGCGCGCTTCGATCAATCATTTTCGATTGTTCAGGCTTCCAGCAACGCTGTGAGTAGGCTGTGCTTCACAGCGATAGGCATATTTGCATGACTTACTGTCTATCGTCCCACCGTGCCAAAATTTTGTTGCGGGCATAAATGCAGCGAGTTTGTCGTCCAAGCTCCTCGCAATTATTCTTCATCGACAAATCACGCTCTATTATTTATGTCTGTGGTGATTGATGATGACTTTTGATGCGGTATGGTACATCCAGTATACCAAATTGAAACCCATGCATCAGTTATAAAGGATCAGTTATGTCTCATCAATTGGTCACATGTAACTTAAAATAATGTTATTTACACTGATTAAAGTATTCGTTATATCTAAACCAATTGCCAAATAAGCATACTGGATAGATAAACCCTAAACCGCTTACTTTGAATATATACATACATGCTTGTATATATATGTTCTATGTATATAAATTGTATATATATATATATACATATATATACATATATATGTATATATATATATATATATATATATATATATATCTATATATGAATATATATATATATATATATATATATATATATACATAGATGTATATATATAAGCATATATATGCATATATTGTTATAGATATATATATAAATATATACATATATATATCTTCATGCATATATATATATTTATACATGTATATATATAAAAATATACATATAAATATATATATATATATATATATATATATATATATATATATATATATATATATATATATATATATATGTATTTATATATGCATACATACAGACGGATACTTTGTGTGGATTAGATGAACGTGCCAAAGGTTGCTGAAAAATATTATTTCAAAAACTATTCGATAGCCTAACACGGCTCATCAATCACAAAATACTCTTTAACAGCACCATATATTCACGATATTAGCCATGGGACCAATGCTAAAGGGTCAAATCGCCAGCTGAGTGTAGTTTATATCACTATACACGCCCTTCTTCAAACTGACCGAATGCTATATTATGATATACACAGCAGCGAATGTCTTGCTAGGATGATCTGTAATTTTTTGTTTGCACAAAAAGAAATTGAGTGCTTTCAGGCATTGTTCACGAGCTGCATCGTTGATCAATAAGTTAATTATTTGGAAGGTGTCGTGTTAATAGTTCACTATCAACGGGGACGAATACTTAGTTAGAGCTGTCGATATGTCTATAACTTCTAACGGAATAATCATTTGTGGCAGTCACTGAGGCAAGCTTTAATCACTTACCAACAGCTGCCTGAGCAAGCGATGTCAAATATGTTTGCTGTTAAGCCGCACATGGAGAAACGATGCTAATCTAGTTAAGCGACGGAAGATTAATTTGATGCTCTTCCGCTAACAACAAAGACAATGCCTGTGCCCCCAAACCCTGCAGTGCCTTGTCCTAATTCTTATCTGAGGTTGTAACGATAATGCAAAAGTGTTCTGCTCTCTTCTGAAATGTCAACCCCCATTACCGTCCATGAAAAATGTTTGGGTTACTCCTCTGCTCAAGCAGCTGAAGCTAGACGAGCACCAAGTTGCCAAATACAGACCGATCTCCAGTCTTTCATTGGTCTCCAGGATACTGGTGAATGTTGCTGCTCGACAAATCCACGCTCATCTGGCATTCAACTTGCACCAACTCGCAAATTACAGTTCAATCTCCTGTCGCTAATAGGTTTTCAAGATACTGGAGAAGGTGGCTGCTCCACGGTCATAAGCTGTTCACACTCCACACCAGTGATGTCCCACTCAAAACCACCCGCCTAACAGAATCAGAAGACCTGAATGCTGACGACACACATCTCTTCTTGAATTTCAGGTCATTTTTCTGCGTCCGAATCAGCACCAACACTTCAATATTTTGAGGAACTTTATCAGTGATTTGTAAAGGTGGATGATACACAGCAAGCTTAACGCTAGTTGTCATACGCGCTCACCTCCATTTAACCATCCCGGCGACGCAAGAAAAATTCCTTCCAAGCAAGTGCTGAACCTGGGGCTAGTTTTCGAAATACATATATATATATATATATATATATATATATATATATATATATATATATATAGATATAGAGAGAGATAGAGAGAGAGAGAGATAGAGATAGAGATATATATATATATCTATAGAGATATATATATATAGATAGAGAGATATATCTATATCTATATATATAGATATATCTCCTCTATCTCTCCTCTATCTCTATATAGTATATCTATATCTATACCTCTCTCTATCTCTCTCTCTATATATCTCTATATATATATATATATATATATATATATATATATATATACTACACAATCAAATATAGACACGCATACCTCTATATATATACGTACGTACATATATACATATATATATATTTATATATATATATATTTATATGTATATATAAAAAGCTATATACGCAGATATATCTATGAATATTTATATATATTCATATATATATATATATCTACATATATATATATATTTTTTTATATATATATATAAATATATATATAATTATAGATATATATATATATGTATATATATACTGATATGCATGCATGCATGCCTGCATATATATATATATATATATATATATATTCATATATATATATATTTATATATATATTTATATATATATCTAAACATACATATATATATAAATATATAAACATCAACACATATTTTATATGCATATATATATTCATATATGTTCAAATTGATATTTTTATGTGTGTACGTATATTAATAGAGATTGTGCATAGCTGTTATGGCAGTTCATTAGTAGTTGGTCTTTATATAAATGTTTATATGTATATATATAAATAAATATATATATATTTAAATATATGTACATATATATATATATATATTTAAATATATATATATATATGTATATATATATAAATATATATAAATGTATACATATTTAATATATATAAATATAAGTACATATATATACATACATATCCAAGAATATATCAATATATATATATACATATATATATTGATATATATGTATATATTTAAATATATATATATATATATATATATACATTTATACACAAAATAATAAATACATATATGTATATATGTACACTTATATATATAAATATTTACATATATATGTATATATATATATATATACATGTATATATATATATATTTATATTTATATTTCTATATATATATATAAATATTAATTTACATAAAAATTTTGGTATATGCGTATATATACATATATATGTAAATATTTATATATATAAATATATATATATACTTAATTCACGCATATTGTTGACCATCTTACGTACTTCGCATACCCCATCGAGCTGTTATATGGAGAAGCTATTGCGATAGAGCTTGGACTAATCACAGAGCAATCATTCCGTTGCGACTAACATCATCTGGTTCATTGGACATGTTAGCTATAATCTAATTGATGTAAATAATACTCTTCTTTTGTCCGATGCTCCAGAGGTTCGCACTTGTGAGATAGACAACTGGATGGTAATGATTAATGGCATACACTTTAGCGTGGTTTTCGTTTTTCATGATACGTCAGAGTCATCTGAGGCCTTTCAGACCAGAATAATAACACGTTAAACCGCATGCTCTAGCCAACCTGCAAGTGGCGTTTGGTGAAATCTCGGAGGCGCGAATCCAATTTGTTGGCCGTTGTTTCTAATAACCATAAAGTTTAGAATTGGTACGACATTCAGATATTTGATTGCTTACTAAGCGGAGACGAAATGTCGGCGGCAATTATTGAAACAGCGGGACAAATGTGATGGTTTTAACTCCAGGGCCATTTTAGAGGTATAAAATTGTAAGGCTATTAGCTCTTGTTTCTCATTTTCTTGTTTATGTATATTAAAACTCCTAATGAAAATATTGGTCGCACATGGTTTAACAATGTATCCAAATTCCGTATTCACTGACGATGCTATGCACCTTCAGCGCACTTATATTGCATCAAGGCCTTGACTAGCCCGGGAAATAATTGTATTTGTTGTAGTTGTGGTGGCACATACTTATGATTACTGCATATATTCCCATTCACATAGGACAAACTTTTCTGATCCACAAACAGAATGCTGGTAATTTTTCGTTCCAAGTAGCAGATGGCTATACATATGTGCATCCACGGGATTCATAATTAAATAAGTTAGAGTGGAAGTCTACGTTGCTCTTCAGGTATATCATATCATGCATAAAATGTACAACAACTGTACACTATAAAAATGATAAGAGAAAAAGGAATGTGCGAAACAGGTGATGTTTTTTCCATGCTCGTCTGAGTCAACCAATATGTGAGGTACAAAAATCCTGGTTTATCTAGTGGCTCTCTTCACATTTAATGACTTTTCTGGTTCTTTCGGCATAAAAATGTGAGCGCAATACACCCGTCGTCATTCCATTTCCTACCTCTTTTAGCAGAGCGTACCCGGAATTCTTGGTGTCTTTCACCTGATTCTCTACAATGCCCTAATTAGTTAATTCACCCAAGGACTGCCTTTATGTCTTTGATATATTTACAGGCGTTTTAATAGCCTATCTGTGACATCCTGTGTGGAGTTAACAGGAAAACAACAATACCTAACAACAAATCAATATAAATGTAGCAGCTGCTACAGTAAACTGTGAATCCATCAGAACACCGAAGTTTCTGGCTGTATCTGATGTAGGTACACTCATATCGCCAATAATGCGAAAAATAGAATTTCAGTTTTGTCCTCATTAAGTTTTTGAAAACTGTTTGCCAACCATGATTTTATCTGCTGGATGCATTCTTCCAATTTGGTTTGTGCATCATTCGCATATTTTTGCGTCGGAGCAAATGTAAAATAAATTTGGGTGTCATCAGCATATTGGTTGTATTGCAGACCTTGTTCCTTTAAAAGATCCCCAAGCGGTGATATGTAGGCAGTAAATAATAATGGCCCTAGGACTGATCTCTGTGGCACATGTTAGTGTTTCAGAATACCGGCCTTCAACACAGACTCGTTGTAAGCGATTTGATAGGTATGACTTGGGCCATGCGAGGCATTTTCCATTTAGGCCGTAGCAGGATTTCATGATCGACATATATATTAATAGATATATAGAATATAGATATATATATATATATATATATATATATATATATATATATATATATATATATAATATATATATATATATATATATATATATATATAGATATATATATATAGATATTTATATTAGATATATATAGATATATATATATATATATATATATATATATATATGTATATATATATATATATATATATATATATATCTATATATATATATAATAAATATTTATATATGTATACAGATATATATATACATATACATATGCATGTATATTTCTATATGAATACATATATGTATTAATATATATACATATTTGAATATGCATTCATTTGAGATAAAAATAATTATATATATATGTATATACACATGCACATATATATGTATTTGTCTATATATATATATATTAATATGTATACATATATGTATATATATATCTCTATATATAATTATATTCATATACTTATTAGATATATATATATATTCATATATATATATAAGTGTATACATATATATAAACATATATAGATATATATATGATGATATATACATTATTGATTATATATATATGTATATATCACACAAAAATATATAGCCATACCTATTCTGATATATATGTATAAGTACACAAGATACATATGATATATATAAATATATACAAACAATATTTATATATATATAAACTTATTTATATACATATATATAAATATGTATGTATATATATATCTTTACATATTTATATATGTATATAATATTTATATATATATATATATATATATATATAAATATATATACATATATATGTATGAATATATATTTATATATATATGTTCATATATATGTTTATTCAGGTACAAATTGAAGTATATATTCGCATATATAACTATACATATATGTATAAATATATATATATGTATATGAACGTGAATATATATCTATATGTATATACACGTATATGTAGATAGACATACATATATATAAATATATATTGATGGATATATTCATCTATGTTTGTAAGAATATCACAAAATAATCATTAATACAAATGAATATTTATACGCATACACACATAAAATATATATATATATTCATATAACTAAATACACACACACATATATATATATATATATATATATATATATTTATATATATATATAAAAAATTATATATATATATATATATATATATATATATATATATATATATATATATATATATATATTCATTTATTTGTATACATTTATTGACATATATAAGTGCTCAACCAGATTTAAACGCACAGATGGTAGCAACACAGAATGAATCAATCCCCAACAAACTGCATGATATTCAGCCCGCCCCCAATGAAAGAGTGGGCATACGGATGCAGAGTGAGCCGTTTTTGCTGCAGAGGAAAGAGTCGATCCCTTAAAGCATTATTTTTGAATGTCTTTTCAAATTGTTTGAAAGGATTGAGCTAGCTCAGATCCTTTGTAAAATAGATAAACCCTTTCAAACAATTTTAAAAGAAGATTTTATTACAGATTTTAAATGATTATAAAAACATTTCATTAATCTAATTTATTAATTTAAAAACAATGGGTGCGATTTCTTTTTCTATTTTTCTCTTTGATTACATTTTATCCATTCGTATTCGCATTTTCCTTACTTTGTAGGCACCATATAATACATTAGCGTTGGTTTAACGCCATACTCAACTTACCTAAGCTTATATCTCTTCCACTTTCTTGTTCATTTTCATCCACGTCCATTTATCGTACAAGGTGGGTGCACAATGAGGTCAGTCATGTCTCTTCATACTTACCCTTCTTTTGTAGGCACCATATAGCGCATAAGAGTTAATATGCCGTTTGACCCTATATTTATCTTATGTGTCCAACACAACCACTTCCCCTACTCCTTTTCGGAACAACAAAGATAGACCATTGCATTTATGTATTTATATAAGTATAACGTAAAAATAACAGTTATTTCCTTATCATGGTTGTGCATATATAAGATTTACGGTATCTTTGGTTTATTCTAGACCTTAATTCAGTTGCTCATTAGCTGTTATTTACTCTAGAATTGTGCCGATTTGGACTTCTAAAGTTGGTGCTTAATGCATACTTTGGCGAATCTATACAAATGACGCACTGTGTCGTTAGACTGTCCTTGCACATACTTTCTGTACCACATCTCTCCTAAAACGCATTTTTCAGTAGTTCCAGAAGTGATTCGAAAAAGAAATGCGACATCACATTATTTTCAAGACGGGGAAGATTCAGAGATGTAATAATCAACCAGTCACTGGTGCGATGAGTTATGCAGGACAATCATTAATCACAACAGGTCTGCTTATAAACGTACAATTCACTTAAAAGCCGCAGTGCTAGTCCCAACCAAAGACTTATCATATCTATTGTCCTCTAAGAATGTTTAATTTGTGCAATACCCACTTCGCAAGGAGCGCTCTCGCAAAAGAATTGCAGTGGCTCGGTGGTGTATCATCAGAACACAACCTAAAAGGCTGTCTCGTCTCAGAATCTAATTGTTTTCACACCCCTTTAATACACTTCAACTCGAACGAAAGGTACCCAATGTATCCGTGTTCTTTGAATGTAATCAAGACAATTATGGACGTAGGTGGAGAGAGCATTTCTGGTGGATAATTCATGGACCGTGGGTGCACAGAAGTCAGACAAGTGTACTCATAGCTTTGTACTTTAGCCTGACCATGTGTCATACGACTAGTCCTTATCATTTCCTCTGCCGCATTATAATACCAATACACTAAACGCTCTGATTCCCCTCATTCTCCAGCAGCCACGTTTTAATCTTATACTTGAAAGTCAAACGACTAGATCCTACCATTGACCTAATTTTTTACCGATTAGTTGCATACCATGGTTAAAAATAATTGCTTCAACATTCATTTTAATAAGCATGAAATTCATGGTGTCTTATTTTATTGATAGAGCCAAGAATATATCCACTTTGATACATGTCCACAAAGCACGGCCAGGCATCAACTTAGGTGTTTTTTCATACTAAAAGTACCTTATGGCTTGTATCTTCAATACACTGGCCAAGCATATACCATGGTGATTACTGCTAGAAGATAGTTCGCCTGAAACTGTCAGTTTTGACCCAGATATGTCTCGTAGAAGAAGTATCAAAGTTTTGCGCAACGGTGGCATTTGCATACATTATGATGATTAGTGAATTTTGAAATCAAACAACAGCAGGGAGCTAAATGAGGTTTCCTCTTTGCTGGATACTGACAATGACCATTCATGTTACGTTCCCGCTATTCGGCCACTAATGAATATCACATCTCATATTATATCTGGTGTTATATTTCGATATCACGAACAATACTGAAAAGAAGTAAAACAGCTTTACACAATCAACAGATAGCATGCTGTGCGATATCGCTTAAACAAATAATGTAACCCAGTATTTAGCTACTTATACTATTGTATCGTGTTTATAGGTTTTCCAGAAGCAAAACATCGTGTAAGAAAAGAAAATTGGAACCTCTGTATTATCTGATAAAAGTGATAGGACGGAATAATCTAGCACAAAACATTTCCAACCAACTGTGCACAAGTTGCATGTGCTATGACCAGCAGCGTGTTTTTGTTAAAACATATAAGGCAAGAAAATCCATTTCATATATGGTAATCAAAATAACATTTGATTCAAGCATTTGATCATGGACCATTTGCATTTTTGCTGTGGATCCATTAAACCAATGATGCACTGTAATTTACTACTGTTTGTTTTCAAGACGGCCTGTGTAATCAAATTGGTTTTCTACCATTTTACTCCGTGGTTTCCATCATGTTAATGAGCATGATATACCATACTACCACATGTATATATCAAGAATGTAGTTGTATGAATTTGAGCAAATGACACATATTCCTCATGCAATGTAATCATGATAAATTATTTCACAATGTTACTGACCGTCCAGTTACAGTACAGTAAGCTCATATTCGCTTAGAACTCAATGCATTTTGTACTTGTGTCACTGCAATATAGTGTGTTGCATTTCACATCTCAGCATACCAAAAACACTCGCAGGTTTATGATGATGCTCATCAGTATGCATTTGTGTATAGAACAAAAGCATTAGCGTGAACAATCCTCATCTGTTTACACCATATCATTTAGAATATAGAGATAGCACCAGATCTTATCACAAACAGTGAGGAAGAACCAAATAGCTGATACACTGTACCGTAACTAATTTCAACACTATTTGATGGTCGAAATCAGTTTGAATATAGAGGCATGTTTTCTTATTATACATTACTCAATTATATTCAGTTTTACCAAATCGTAACTAAATTTCTCACGCGTTTTTAGTTTACAACCGGTGCAAATACATTATGTACCTTCATTTGTAAGAGCACAAAGATCCATCCATAAAACAGTAATCCTCTTCATCAAATTGTTGACCAGACCTCGGGCAAATGCATTATACCATGTATATTGATATATCTGCCTTCTGTCGATTGATGAAAATGAATGGCAGGTGGCGTGTTTACTTTTATGCGACAAATCTATGACAGCTCTCTTATTGGTAAAGTGTGCTGATAAAGAAGGCGCAGGGTAATATTCGATTGTATGGCTAAATATTTATGTGAATGCAATATGACAGTTGTTACCAAGGGAGTTTGCATCGTGACACTTTGTGTTGATTCATGAATATATATTGACTATTAGCATAGCGTTGACCTTGCGTTATGGACAGAGCTAAATAAAGGACGTACCGCATTGGAAACCATTAAATTTACTGGGTCAGCTGCCAATATGTATGATATGATTTTTGCACCAAGTAATGGGCATCATTGAGCGTCAGATGACCTTTAAATAGTGCTTAACAATGGCCTGTTATCGTCGCTATGAGAACAACGTCTTTTAATTGCAATACTCATCCAACTATCTGCTTTGGGTGTATTAAACTCTTTATTCATTTTTTTAGTCAATATTGGTACAAACCCTGATAGTTTTAATATATTTATGTACTCGGTGTTTAATAAGCGTGGTTATCAGTGACATGGACAATGTTGTCATAAATTAGGCTGGCGAAGGTAAGGGTCTGAGACACGCCATGCTTGCGGATATTGATAACCTTATAAAAAATATATATCCTGTGTTTCTTCCTATGTTAAAAAGTAGCAAAACATCAATAAACCGATATATATATATATATATATATATATATATATATATATATATATATAGATATATATATATATATATATATATATATATATATATATATATATATATATATATATATATATTATATATATATACATATATATATGTATACATATATATATAAATATATATATATATATATATATATATATATATATATATATATATATATATACATATATATGTATAAATATATTTATATATTTATATATAAATTAGCACGAACGCGACCTTTAGTGGACAAACCGCCAACCTTTCGTACACTTTGGTCCACGAAAGGATATACCAGTATGTTTACATAGAGTCAACGTACATTTTCGTCAAATAATATTTTGGCCTGACCATTCGAATGTGATAGTCTAGTTATAGTAACGTACAGAGATAATCTTTCACGCGTGATTTCTTTGGATTTTGAACATAATTTTAACAACTAACCATTCGTTGACATAACCCGCACACCTCAATATCTTCCATACAACCATGTATACTTCGATCCAAATTGCCGAAAAATGTTTAATCATGTGTGTTGGGTATGTTTATTTGAAAAATTAAAATTATTGATTTATTTTTAAATTTCATTGCTGAAAAATTCTATTTTTCTCCTCATTCATTCTTCTACAACATTGAATTAGATCGCGAAATGCTACCAATGGTTCATAATGATCACATCTACAACAAATATTATGTTTCTAATCCATGATGACTGAAAATTATTTGAATTTCGGTATTCCGCAAATATTCAAAAATATATATGGGCACGAAAGGTTGGATTTATACGTATAAATTAATGTCGTGACCTTTCGTAGACGACCTTTCGAGGACCAAAAGTATATACCAGCAATAAAAAGTGACAAAAAGATTGTTATTCGCATTAAACTTTATAATTATATCAATTAAAAGATACCGAATAAATAATTGATAATTAATGTTCTAAAAATTGTACTATTAAAATTTGTCCACGAATGGTCGGAGTCCACGAAAGGTTTTAATCGTCAGTATATATATATATATATATATATATATATATATATATATATATATATATATATATATATATATATATATATATATATATATATATATATATATATATATATATATATATATATATATATATATATATATATATATATCTCCAGTTTAGATATCTATATATATATATACGCATAAATATATATATATACATACATATATATTTATATTCACATATATATATATATATATATTGTAATATATGTTAGGGTGGCTCAAAAAAACCTTTTTTTTGAAAACGCGTGCTCCCCTGGTTTTATTTTGTGCCTAATGATGCCCTTATCACACTGATTTTTTTTCAGATTTTTAAAATTAATTTTATACCCTCCGGTTTAGCGTTTTCTGGAAAAATGACGATTTTCAGCTATTTTTCATGTATTATACAATTCAAAATGTATTACAATTAATATTTCATACTTTCATAATGTTTAACTGTCTAAACATGATTGGTGTATTCTATTTGTATGCTAATATGATGTACTGTGTACATTTTGGAAGGAAAAAAACTCATTAAAATAGCAAAAACTCAAACAATAGCTTTATTTATCATACCTTCTTGTTCAATACACAATACAAAAACTGAAGCATATGATCACTGAAATGGGACTTCCTGTCCATTTATGTAGCAAAATGCATTTTAGCATGCATTAGGGTCTCAGTCTTAGATTATGGCTTTTAAATCAGCCTTGCGGAGGTGTGACAGCCGACAGCGGTGATCCGTTCCAGCCACTATCACATCGTCAATATGTCCTGCGTCACGTGTAGCATTTGCGTACTCCTGCACGTCCTTGACGGCACGCTCAGCGCAGTCATTGACCACCTTCAGGTCCCTCACTAGCTCCCTCAGCTCCCGATAGGCTGCATCTTGGGGCCAAGTTGCTGGTTCTCGGAGCAGCCAGTCTGTATTGCTTCTGAATAGCTTAAACAGTAGCGAAGATCGCTCACTGACGAACACTGCCAGACTTGGGCGGGTCTCTCCCAGTAGGTCAATCACAGGCTGGAAGTTTGGTTTGCCTGGATGGAAGACAGGTGGTGCAGGGTGTGCTACCAGAGCCCTTGCTACCTCCTTCTTCTCATCTTCTGATATACCATCATCGAAGAGGCACAGTACGACCTGCTCTGGCACCAGGTACCAAAGGTGCCGTTTGATGCTCTCGAGCCCTTCCCTGGCAGCCTGTTGTTCCACTGAGGCATATGCCTTAACTGCATAGTAGAAGCCAAGATCATTGCGGGGTGCAGGAGCTGTCAGACGAGATTTTAGGAAGTAAGCCCCATACAGAAGGGTGATGATCTGCGACATCTTCAGCACCACAGATTTCAACCGGGGTGTCAATGGCCACACATTGGTGAGAATCTGCATCTTCATCAGGTAGAGCGAACTGGTCATGAAACGTGCTGAATGGTTGGCACCTGGTCGTCGCATTCTGAATCCCCTGGGTACCTGCAAAGACAGACAGTTCATATATACTAGTGGTGTTTGATATTTAATTCATGAACAGATTATCTAACTAGTAAGGCTTTTATTGAACTCACATCACCCCCCAGGTAGAAGTAGATGAGCTCTGTCAGCTCACGGTAGTCCTCCCTCTCAAAGGTGTTGGCCACCAACTGGTCCCTGGCCCACTGCTTTGACTCCAGAGCGAGGGTGGTGACCAGGGTGTACGGTCCAGTTGGAGAACCAGCAAAGTCAGCAGGCCAATCCCACTGTGCCAGCCCATTAGAATCCGGGAACACTTGAGATGGTACTGCAGCTGCAGCAGCTCTGGCTAGAGGGAGATACCACTCCTAGAAGCGCTTGAATATGGGCTCCACAGGACGTATATACTTTTGGTCAAACACACTCCTACTGATTTGCACAATGTACATTAAAACTGGTTTACTAGTATACACAATATTGGTAGACCTGGTCTGTATAGTGTAACTGTAAGTGTATATACATACCCTTTGTGGCAGGTATGAAGCTTGACCACATATGTTTGATGTGTAGCTCTGTCATGTGGTGTCAACAAGCATGACCAACAGCCTGCTCCAAGCGGATGCAACAGCCTTGCTGGATGCCGCTGTTAGAGGCTGTGGTATCAAACACACCAGCAACAATGGACTCTCTGGGGATATCATAGACTTGGAGAATGTCTAAGCATGAGTTGCAAAGCTGTTCTCCTGTTCCTCTCTTAACAATAGGGGCTCCTAAGAATGTTGGGGGGCAGTCACCTGGTCCACTTAAAATCACGGCATTGCAGTCATCATGCATACCTAATGCATAGTCAATGATCTTGCCATCCCAGTGGACCACGGGGTACCTAGGCCTAACTTTCTTGGCTCGGATTTCTTTAGCCTTTTCTTGTTGGGCTGACTTACGATGGCGTTTGATGTTAGCTGAACTTGCGACAACTTCTTGCATGTCCCCACCAGCAGCTACAACTGTTACTGATACCATCGCTAGGTGCTGTGTGGAAGACATATGGTATCTGGTAACCACTTGTGTTGTCAATTTCAATAATGTCTTACGATCCACCCCAATGCAAGGTATTGTGTCTGTTTTGTTCTTCAGTTCCTGTTGGGTCTTTGCACTAGCCACATACTCTGTATCACTGACATCTTCACAGTTCTCCTCGTAGTCACTGCCAGTGGGAAGAAAATTACTACATACTACTACTATATACATGCATCTCTAATACTAAAACCACCTGTACCACACACTAAACCTCCACCATGTATTTACTTACTGTAGATGAATAGTTTACACACTAAAACAGCTGGAAGTAAATGGTATATACAAAATATACAATTTATTTATGACTAGGCTATGCACTAGTTAATAGTAGTTATCCATATGATGTATCCAATTTGTATTTATGTTACCTTTCATTACTTGTGGATACACTGGCTGCTTGAGAAGTGTGCAAAAATGCATGTTTTGCATTAAAATTCCCATTTTGGAGTTGTATAAAAGAACACAAATAGTGCATAACACTTATATTACCATGATAAATATGTTTAGTCTGTTATACTTCACTTACCTTTAAAATTTTTGAGGCAAATCAATATGATATGTGCAAAAATATATATTTTGGACCAAAAATCGTCATTTTTCCAGAAAACGCTTAACGGGAGGGTATAAAATTAATTTTAAAAATCTGAAAAAAAATCAGTGTGATAAGGGCAACATTAGGCACAAAATAAAACCAGGGGAGCACGCGTTTTCAAAAAAAAAGGTTTTTTTGAGCCACCCTAATATATGTATATACATAAATTAGTATATATATATATTCATATATATGCCTATATATATATCTATATATACATGCATATATATCAAGGATACATATATATGTATATATATAAATATATATACAAAGGTATTATATGTTTATACATACAACTGGTATCCCATTGCCAAAGACCTAGTTTTGTGTATGTTTTTATGTAGCTCACAAATGCGTAATAATGTTTGCGTCAACTAAGCACCAAGACTTACAAATTTGCTAATTGGAGATGCTTAGGGGTATATAACTACTTCATAGAGTTCCTTGAATTCATACAAGCTACATGATGCTTAGATGACAGCCATACACCCCCGAGCAGCTGATACGGATATCATTTTCATTCAATCAACGCAATAATTTGGTGGCACTCTTTGTTGTGTGGAATGTCTGAAGTCGTTTTGCAAAATACCCCTGGCTACACAAATACGTTCATAGTATATTCTCTTTATTAGAGTCTGCGACTGCAAGGAAACAGAAAAGCCACCTGAATATATGTACGTCATTGACATCAATCTTTAATGTGTAATCATTTGGCCGTCACTGATTAGACAGCGACTGGTCTGGCATCTTATAAAGAGTTTATCCTGATCGTTGTCGAACGCACGTAATTGGACAGATAATATGCACGCCCTGTTTTATTGCCATCGTTAATTCCTTTATCCCATTTCCATCTGACGTTATGGCACATATGTATGCGGCCCCGTAGCTGCAATCATTCTCAACCCCGTCCCTGTTTGCACAGCTGACCGAACTACCACTCGTTGGGTTTGTGAGTTCGCAAAAATGACACTCTCTTAGCATTTAGTATTTGTGCGCGGCGATGTCAATGCCTTTCCACGCTTGTGGCTATCAAAAGCGAGAACGGAAAATTTTTCACGATTCGAAGTATTAGCTGCAACTATAAAAGGATGCGAACTTTTTCTCAAATGCATTTTCGCCGAACTGGACGCGTTAGTGTTGACCTTGGCTGGGTAAATAGCTGACTTGAGATCGTCCATCATGAAGGTTACGTTGCTCACGTCATACACAAGATCAATCATGACCGCGTGAACGCATGGAAGAAACCATAAATGTTCAAAATAGATATACCTTTAATCAACTATCAATATAGCATGTTAATCAAGCAGTCATAAAGATTGCAACAGGAGGTTCCATGAGAAATGTCAGATAAGACTAACAAATACTCTGTATCATATAACGTTTCATCGCATCTCTTGGATATTCAATGAAAAGTAGGCAGCATACGCAAATGACGATTTCAACAGCCATTAGCTGCGTATTTTTTCTGAAATCGAATTTCCGCCGAGTTGTATGCATTACAATTGAAGTCTCCTACTGTCTTGTGGAAACTCAGTTATGTTCGTCATAACACTCATCTGTATTGCATTGCATTATATATCTAGGCAACAACCTGACAATTATATTTTCTGGCTTCAATGTATTAACTACACCTAATATATGATATAATCAGCGGGACATGGTACTGGAGCAATCTCTTCTTTTTTAGTGCGACCGTACTGTTAGAGGAATACTTTACCTTCCGATAAGGTAATTGGCTAGTTAGTGCGCTGTGAATATAGCTGGCACTCACATCTGGGTTATCTAAATCCGAACGCAAATATACTACTAGAAATTGTCGTTCATGATTACGTATAACCGAACAATAGGCAAAACCAAACAGTATATGCAAAATTGGCGTCCAACGTAGTATTTTGAATTATGCCCTTTTAGTGTCAATGGGATATCTCGATGGCGCCATGGCACTCTTGGTACAAATTGGCTTGGCGTCCTCTGTATCAATAGTGCTTTTAGTGCGTTAACATTATAAGCATGTTCTTGTTTTATATCATAATATTGCAAGGGTCATTCTACCCGGTTAAACTTACCAGGACCGCATGATGTACATATGATTTCTCATTCAATTGATTTCTTCATGGTAATACTTGCTAATGCGTCACTTTAATTCATTTGACTCTGTCATTTCTACGTGTCAAAGCATAATGCTTTACGCAGAAAAACAGAATTTAAGCCAGCAAAGTACGTAATGGGAAATATTTTATTTGGGTATTATAATCGCGTCTAGACAAGAGCACAATAGTCCTTAGGTTGTCTAGGCACATGTGTAATAAAGTGTGTTTTTGTACAAAGAGAGAAAAAGGCTACCGCACAGATACCCTCAAACACGCGAATACATACATTTACTCCATGGATGCAACCATTCGTCTCGTATAAATTAGTTAATGAGCCTCATGAAAAATCGTCTATTTTAACGATGTAAGCGCAATTGTAAAACCATTGCTTAACGTAGCTCAACAGTGTCGCACGTTCATATTTTATTGACCTCTTATTTCGTTTGCATTGAAGTAGCGATTGAGGCTTACAATAGAGTGGCCTTGGGACGAAAATGAGATCTACTTCAAACTTTGAGGGATAGTAAATTTCTGTTAGTGTTGTTGGCGCCTTTATTCTACAACGTGTCACTGCAACCTTTCATGAAATATCCAGGTGGGCGTGCCATGGCAGTCGGTAAACTGGTTAACGGAAAGATATATAGCTCCCCATTCGGGCCTCATGACACATTTGTTGGATTGACCGAATATTCGACTAGCATGAGTTACACTCCTTAGATGTAAAGATCGACTAAATGTATCCCTATCAACGGCTATTATCAATTTAGTCTGGGAGCCAACTGCCATTTTTCCCCTTAACCATCTCTGCCCCCGGACTAATTATGCAGAACAATGCTGGCGACGTTATTAGTGCACATCCACATATACTGTTAATATTATCCCAGCAATACACACTGCATGATTAAGAATCATTAAAAGAAATCCAAGATGGTTCCTCTTGAATAGAACATGAATTAGGTAGGGCTACGGGCTCTGAGTGACAAGAATTATTTCATCGTAGAGTTCTCATATTGGCAAGTATAATATTGTGACGTCCTATAACTGCCCATTGAGAAGTTCGTTATTAGGCTTCCCAGGGTTATTCTGCCACATTATATTATTTAGCCCGCTGTATTCACTTCATCAGGAAAAAGTTGCTGATATAGCCTCAAGATCATGAGTGCTCGGCCAAAATGTTGGGCTCATAAACTAACACAAATCAGTATTACTAACGGTTGCATCGGGTACACGGGCGTCGGGTAAAGCTATACTGAATTTATATTATTTGATGTGTTGTGTACCTAACCTTGATGGGTATATATATATATATATATATATATATATATATATATATATATATATATATATATATATATATATATATATATATTATATCTTTCTTTGTGCATCTGTTTAATTATTCGCGGCTTGTTTCAGTGGAAGCTATATTTGTAGATTTATGTGTTAACTATTGCTGAGGGCAAAGTTAAGCAGTGTGTGCCTATTGCTGTAATCTAACACCCAATCCTATACATTTTTCAAACTTCTGTAGGCGCTTTCGTTACAGAACCGAGTGAATTGACAATGTAAAGTCTCTGTCCAGACTATGTATATGATTTAGGGCTCGCGATATCAAACATAATTATAGCCCGCAAAATGTAATGATTTATGTTGGTGGCTTTATCTGGTAGATATATATATATATTTATATATCTAAATTCGAGATATATATGTATATATAAACATATATATATATATATATATATTTATGTATATATATACATGTTTATGCATAACTATGAATTTATGCATATATATGTATATCTTTATATCTAAGTATATATATATATGTATGTGTATATATATATACATATATATATATACATATCTATCAATATATATCGATATATGAACAAATATGGATAGTTAAATCGAGATATATTTATATCAATACTTATATCAAAATTTACTTATATATGTAGATATATATGTATATATATATATGTATACACTAATATATACCAATATATATATTTATGTAAATATATATATATACTTATATAAAAATATATGCATGCATATATATATATATATATATATATTTATAAACCGATTTATATCTATATAAATAGATATATATATATATTTATATATACATTTATACATTTGTACATTTTTATATATGCATACTAAATTGTATATTAATTTCAACATGTCAATATGTATCCAATAACACGGATAAATATGTTTATATATATATATATATATACATATATATATATATATATATATATATATATATATATATATATATATATATATATATATATATATATATTTATATATATATATATATGAATTTATTTATATATAAAATTTATATATATGTGTATATGTATGAATATTTATATATATATATATATATACACTTAAATATTAATATATATTAATGTAATACTGTATATATATTTATATAGAAATACATATATGTATATATATGCATATATATATATATTAATATGTCGATTTTTAGCTACATAAATTGATATATATATTTACATATATATCTATACATATGTACATATTTATATATGTACATTAAATTGTATATAAATGTCAACATTTCGATGTGTATCCATATATACGGGTATATATATATATATATATATATATATATATATATATATATATATATATATATATATATATATATATATATATATATATATATTCAATGTTTTCTAGGTCCATGTTATGCACCATTAATGCGATAGTCCTATCAACGGGATAACTGCGCATGACCTATATTTAATTAAAATAATACTATGTTGTAATTTGCAACATTTCCCGGCTAGTCATTGCCTTAACGAAAATGATTCACATTCTGCATTTTACAAACAAGTCAAATATTCATTTGCTAATGCGATGTATATACAATTGAGTTGATAAGTGTCTTGTATGAGTTGAAAATTGAGTTTCGAGTAGAATCCATGACCAATATATTCAATAAGCCGATGTTTAAGAGCAGCTGTACCAATTATTACGAACAAATTCAAATTATCTCATGTATTGTGTTTATCTAATTGACGGTTCTATTTGACTTTCTTGACATAAAGAATAATTCCTACACTAAAGCTCTCAAAGATTACCCTCAACCAGAGACCATCGTAGGTTGTTCAATGTAATGCTTTTCGCTTTACAATTATATGTTTTTGTTATCATTAAACAATAGTCACGCAACTCGAAGCACGCGGTACTAACTATATAATAAATATAACATTGATTAGGGGGGAGTGGAATACTCCAAATTCGAATCTTGCTTGCAGAACGTTTGCTTCAAACAGTCTCTCTCACAGATTAAGTGGCTGACGTACCATATTGCTAATTATTTACTTAAGTGTAATCAACCCTTTAAATGTTTATGTTTTTTGTTATTGCCAAAATTATATGGTGTTTAAATATTGATTACACCATTTACGCTGATGAAATATGGGATTCAAAGACATTTCCATGAAATATAAAACATTGCGCTGTAATTGTTTTTCTCCCCGACGCTTGTCTTTCGTAGGCATTGATTGGAAGGCACCTTGCTTAATCGCCTTATCGCGACAGATGCTTCCAAGATTATCTACATATCAGAAAGGGATCTACCGATACGGATTATTATCAGGCATGATTGCATACTTTCTTCATTGATTTAATTTATTAATACAAGTTCCGGAACGAGAACAGTCACACTGAGAATTGCATCAATTGGTTTCAAACAGCAGTTTCGTGATTTTTCCCCCTTTTCTATCCTCTTTGGGTTTATCTCACTTCCATGGAGACAGAAATGAGAATAAGTGTCAGGAGATGTCAGTGTTAACCTCTGGTTTTGTCTACGCTATGGGTGTTTTAGGGTAAGACAGCATCGAACAACAGGCTGGTATCTCACTCAATTTTATATTTCTTATACCTGGGAAGCAGTTACGTAAGTACCTCGTTGAATCGACACGGAGCTCATTATATCTGATTCTGAGCATTGGTTTTGCCTTCAATAGTCAGAAAGTCCTGATTCATGCGTTGACTCTATCTTCACAGATTAAAGCATGGTTCACATTGAAAGATATTTTTATCAATAACATCCTTATACATAAGGTTGATATGCCAACGAGTATTCTTTGGTTCGCCGCTTGCGAGCACTATTACGCAGCTCTTTGCACAAAAAAGGAATATTAATGGTTACCGAACCCTCTATGGCCTGAACCTGTTATGAACAAATGGGGTGGGTCACGTTTTCTATGAGCTAAGTGAGCTTGGCCAGCAAACCACATATGGCAAGTGATTTTCTACCCATTTCTACGGTCTGAGCATCACCATAGACTACGCGCCGACTTCCGGTCTCTGAGTGATAGTTCATTTTGAATGTGGCATCTTTCATGATGCCTCTGGCGCCAGCCATGAAGGCAGCAAAACAGTCACATTTGAAGCGGAAATATACCCATGAGCGCATACCAATAACGGCGTAACGGCTATGAAACCGCGTAATTCAATCCATTGCACTATGCCGATGTTGGGGAAGAAAATTACCATCTAAGCTGAGATATATTGCCTTATTCAAGACAACGTAATGCTTTTTTTCAAATAAACATCTAGGCTTTCTTTCCACGCTTCATTCTCTGAAAAGATAAGACGAATTATGACGTCAGTTACAATTATCATAAAGTATAATGTATATATTATTCATGCAACATGTTTTGAAAACACTAGCTCTCCTGTAGGGAAAGACTTTCAGGTGGTCAAAATTTGGCTATTTACTATTGTGAGAAGCCAGAATGCATTGACTCGATATTTCGGTTTCAATGTGTAAGAGTGGTTCAAATTATCATTACCTTAATTAACTTCCATGCATCAACATTCACTGCGGTAAAAGCAGCCCATTTTGTGTGAGCTTCGTCGCCTACGCAAAAGTCAGAACACTACAAACCCATCAGGGAACCTAAGGCTAATGAACAAATTATGATAAAGTCTCAATTGGAAGAGCGTGTGTCTTCACATAACAGTGTCAAACTTTGGAGAGAAATAACAAAACGAAACTGGCTATAAACAGTCAGCAGCTTCAATCCCCTTTAGATATTAGTTCTGTCTTACTCGAGATTGACAATATGCGTAGGGAAAACAGCCACAAAGTTAAGCGCCCGTTTAAATTGGCCTTTTTGAAAAAGCCATTTCGACAGTGAGAGATTAAATGTAATCAAAGCGCTACCAACTTACCACTTCGTAAGCATACCAATGTGATACGTGCCATGATGTAGTATTAGGCAGAAATAAATCAATTCTGTTAATCCCGTGCAAACTGAAGGAAAGATAACAAAGCAAACTCTGCGAATGCTTTTTATGTCTTCGATCCGAAGTATCTATTATGTTTATCATGGAACCATCCTAAGTAATAAGCATCCCAGTATCACCAAACGTTACTCTAAAGATGAGGAAAATGCTGGAATATATCTCTGGCTCGCTGATTGATACTAACAACACCCTTAACTAGTATATGTCGTCCTTTATAGCGCATACATGAAATTCTTAGCTTCAGATTGTGAGATAATGATACACCGTGTGTACTCTAAGGCATATAATTTGCAGAACATACACATCGTGTGTCTGATGCATGACGCAACATTCCATGTGTCAAAATCCTGTAACGGACTTCATCACGTACGCTAACTTGCCTCATAGCAACTAATCAGTCACGTTTACAGTTTTTGTATGCCCATAAACTCTTATTCATAGTCATAACAGCGACCACGTTTAAACGCTGAGAAACAATTCTCTTAACTCTCAAGCCACCTCTTATTGTCCGATAATCACACAGGAATATATTGCTTAATACTTGACCACCGAGGCTCAGTGATTTGCATTGATTATATATAAAATCTTTTTGGAGGTTTGTGCAACTTATTTGCCACTCACTAAAACAAACATCAATATTCAATGACTTTTGTAATCATTCGTAATTAGATCATAACTGCGTAGCATGACAATCATTTCAATTTTTATTCGAACAATTAATAATTATATGTCTAGACTGGTGTTCTGCCCGTTCCATGCCACAGAACAACGGAACAGCACACCAAAATGTCAAAGGCATATTTATACAACAGCATGGTTGAGTTCAAACATATTTGTATTGACAACATAGTCGTCTTATGTGCATAGTAGGAACGATCAATGGTTTGTGACAGTTGCACTTTTTACAATAATATGTATGGACAGTGCACCAGTGGGTGTCACCGCGAAAATAAAATGAAATAAACCTTATATGCAATAACGCATTATGTGTGTAGTTCAGTTGAATACCGAGGGCAAGTTCAAGACATTCACACACATTGAAAACCTTTACATAGGTTGCGTCAGCGCATACTGTTTGTTTACCATGCCTATTTATCAGACAAACCTAAGTCCATTACACTAGGATTTTGTTCAAAGCCGCGAGTCACAACAGTAGGCCTCTTCATCTGTGGCGTACATTATTGTAATAGGGTAAAGGGGGACTACTTGTGTCATTGCAAACATTAATAATTCAGGATTATTGACTACATTGACGTCATTGTGTATGCAATACTAACCATATTGTGAACCGCATAATACGTATGACACAAAATTATGACAATTATAGAACATATTATATTTGCAGACACAGAATGCCAATTACTTGTGACACAGGCAAAAACATGAATGCTGCTATCTTTTCGGCTTTTTGGTTTCAGTGCAATTCGATGACAATGTTATGACAAATATCAAGACCAATATACACCAACTCACCACAATGAACTATCCGAGAACACTATAAGGTATAACAAAGTAGAACTAACTGGACAACTGTTGGATGTTTATGTGTTATTGAATGCATAAAGGGCCTCAGGCTAGGAGACACGCCACGTCTGAACATAAAGCATATGCCCCCAGACATCAAGTAACATCCGGGTGTTCTGATCCAGTATAATGAATATTTAAAGGTCATGCAAAATTCCTAATCGGATACTTTAGAATATTTACTAGTGGGATTAGTTACACCCACCAGCCATGGTCAAAACCTTTGAAACTTACGTGACTGCATCAACAGTTGTACTGCAATCTTTTCGCATCCACCTCGGTATAACGAAAAATTGGTAATTTACGTGTTGCGCAAAGGGCAAGGCATAGTACCTGCATCATCATTAGTATGTAAGCCGCTGTCCGGACCGTAATCTAGTAACGATGCTTTATGCATTATTCAGATTTTAATGTTAATTTACGACTCGCTGCAAACGTGCTGCGTTTGACGGAAACATAGCTGGAAACATGTATAACTTCCATTTTACCGAAGATGCTCTCACCCCTTTGTCATCACCAGCAAGATAACGACATTATTATTGCTTCTATTATAGAAAGGTATCATAAAAAATGTGTATAAAAGATCATTATGAATGGCAATCATGATGTTGATGCGTGGTATATATTTTGTTTGAGGTTAGGGAGTCAAAACCTAACGTATGTTACAATAATATCGGTTTTGTGAGTGCCAAAGGGGTGTAATTACGGCACCTGGTCTGAGCTTAATCGTAGCGATACTGAGTCCCACCTCCCCCCACCTCCCCCCACCCCGACACACACACACTGCAATCACAATATGTATTGGTAACTTATGATTCAAAAGTGAATAGAAGAATTAACAAATAAAACGCAAAATCAGTTTTCAACATGTGTAATTGTGCAGTTGAATGTGTACACAAAAACCCAAACGCACTCAAACTACCGAAAAGAGCAACCTGGATCCTGAATTACTGAAAAACTATAGACCAACTAGCAACCTGCTGCAATGCATTACAGTTTAGAGAATTATCGCCTTCGTGACCAAAACTGCCTTCCAGACCAAAACTTTACTCTGTGTGGATGTGTGTTTATGCCTACATGCGGGTGTTTGCATGTCTTTCAAATATGAATGGAGTGATTGGCTGTGTTACCGCCTGAGATGACTCATCTAATTATTTTTCTTGTCATGCCATAGTCTGATAATATCCTCATGCCACAACATGTTTTCCGTTGAAGGAGCCACCCATAGAACTGCACATGCTTGAACTGCTTAACGCAGTGCATGTTAACTATGAGATGCACACAAAAATCAGCTTTGTGTGAGTTTCACTCACTACAAGATGCCGTTCCATTTAGTCAAAAGCAAAGTTTATGCAAATTTATATTGACATCATCATGTACATTAACCTACGGTAAGGTGTTTCAGTCATTAGAATATGTCGTTAAAATTTAACTGATTTCGGATTCAGGAAATGTTGTGGCCAATATGTTTTCATTTACCTACCAGTTCATATGTATTTTTGAATTTGCGTCTAATCAGTCTGAGTTTATATGAAAGCAATTAGTTTAGTTGTATGAACATGTCACGTAAGCACCCGCGTTGTGGAATCGCCTGACAGCATATAAATCTAGGAGCAAATCACCTCCTTCCGAAACTGCTTAATTCCAAGTTATTCGAAGTGATGATGCTATGTGAACATGTGATACATTGAAACCTAAACTATAGAGCAATTATAAAATATGTCTCGAATTTGTAAATACATTTTTTCTCTCTATTTATTCATAAATTCTCGTCTTTTCATTATGTGGCCTTTGGGTGGAAATAAAACGTTACAGTGAGTAATATCCCTGACAAGAGATTGTATCATTACCGTTATGCAATTACGATACGGCTTTGTCCATGTGCCTGAGTTAAACTATAACAAAAGATTAGTATCTTAGTTGTACATATATTTATCTCTGACAAGCAGTTGATGTTACTACTACCACCTGCATTTTATTCTAGTATTTAATCACCTAAGACATTAAAACGAAAAAAACCACACATGCTCTCCTAGCCAGCCTGCTTAGTCTTTGCATAGGGTTAGTTACTACTCTGAAAAATGGTGATGTCATCACTATCAAATGGGACGAAGCCCGCTGGCCTGCGCCACAATAGATCTGTCGTATTTTGTTCAATGTATCGCCTTCCAGGTGACTTATGGACCTGATAATGTAGCAAAGGTAGAGAATGATGTTCACTAGCTAGTCAATTTACATGCATAATTGCAGCATAATCCCTTAATTGATCTTGTCAATGAGCCTATTTAGATTCGACTGCACTTAGGGTTTCTGTTTAAACTGCCCCTTCATCTTACCTTTAATACCAGGCAGGGATATGATTACATATGCAATTTTACCTATATATATTTGTTCGTTTTAGGACCCAATCAGGTTTACCGTTTGCATGTGAATTTTACACTTTTTCTCTATGTAATCATCGTAATGACATATACCTCTATAACGCAACCATATTCAAATACGTCTCATCATGGTGATCATTGTAAGAGTGTACTCGATAGGGATGTTTTTACTTCATCGAGAGGGGCAATAAATACTTACATAATGCAAGGTGATATTTGGCACATCAGAGATACTAGCTTGTTGCATTTCCTACTCACCAATGGTAATACTGTTGAACGTCTAACAGATAATTGCCTAATGATGGCTGACAATAGCATTTTAGTAGCATCTATGCCTGGTAGCTCCTTTTTCTGAAACAATTGGTCTGAGCTATTGTTAAAAATAATTGCCAATGAAATAGAAGGCTGGATATAACTTTGAAAAATAAATTGGATATTTGTTGTCCAAGTTGATTCAGTACCCTTGTCATCGGCGACTTTATATATATATATATATATATATATATATATATATATATATATATATATATATATATATATATATATATATATATATATAGATATATATATATATATATATATATATATATATATATACATGTATATATAAATATATATATATATAAATTAATTTTGAACTTTCCAAATGAATGATATGTAAATGATGAAACTCTACGTAGTAACACTTTATAAATGGCCTTTCGTAGGGCAGACAAAGGCTAATCGAGCAGATGTTTGTCAAGCTACGCGAGGGTAAATTTGTACCGCCGTCGCTATGTCCTCTAAAAGCAGCGCTTTAAATATTTCTTCTGTGTTGACATTTGTGCAGGAGAATATAAAGCCAAAAGCATTTCATTATCAGACATCAATCAATGTTTGGACATTCGTAAACTTTAACAATTTGCTTGCGATATATTTGCGGAAAAAATAAATGGGGAGCATTTTACGGCAATGTTAAGATCGCGGTGCTTCTGTGTGAGTCATTATAGATGCATCAGTAGCTAAGGAGGCGCTCTTTTCCCGGCGTGACGCAAACTCAGTGTACCACGCGTTCTGTACGCACCACAGTGATATAGATAAATGGGATTAAAAACAATAGCACCACTTCGTGAACCTCATTTCTTTTCATCAGTTAAAAAACGGTGCAGCATATAGCAATAGCGGCTAAAGGTGGGGGTAAATTAAATAGTGAGGGATATATTGAAAAGAATGCCTTTTAATATGATAACAGTCAGGAAATCATGATTCTCTAACCTTCCGCTTATATGCGATTCAATTATTATTTTTATTATTTGTAGGCTTGTGTTTGTTGCAGAATATTGTCACCTCACGCCACATAGTAAAACTTTGGCATTAGTTAGTCCTAACTGCTTATGCTCACGTTCTTAATTCACTTCGTGAAAATACCTTGCTCCGGAATCCGTGACTGCTGGACCGCCCAACACGTTGAGGTGATGACTCGACATGCATAGTCGAACAATAATCAACCCAAACACCCTTCCATGACAATATTGGGTTATAGCATGTCGATTATTGTTGATATCAGCTCAATTGCCAACATGAACAGTGATTTTAAGCTTATAACCATGGCTTTTTTATTTGGCTCACATAATGTTAAACGACATTATGTACATTAGTTATACGTCTTATGGATATGGCTTTGTCCAATCAACTGGTATATTTTCTGTAAGGTGACAGAAACTGAATGGAGACTAACTATAATCAGATATTGCTAGATCATCATCCGAAAATATTCAAATTCCGTCAGCTCAGTATTTAGTATCAATTTCCTGGGAATTACTGATTGATGTTGTGGAGGCCATTACAAAGACCTCCGCTCATAGGTGTTGTATAAGACAATGTATGCTCCAGTATGGAGAGAGGGGTGGTGGTGTCTGACTATGTCGAACGATATCAGTTGCCTTGTATGATAAATCTCCGTAAGAAAGTGAAAGAACTGCTGCAACATACACAACGTCTCAATTAACACTGAAACAATGAATGAATAAATAATTATCATACTTCCAAAATAGATTTTAATCATTCAAGAATACCCAGTTAAACCCTAATAACTGCAAATCGTTCAGTTATAGGTATAAGTTCTTGTAAGCATATATAGTACTTACATGCATGTCTTATTTACTATGGTCCTTGTTCCTGCAATAAACTATTATTATTATTATTATAGATAGAACAGAACAATTTTTGTATATCTGCGAGATGATAAATCGGTCAACTAGCATTTTTGCTGTTTCTAAGTTTAATTTGCATGCAGTTCCACTTTGTAATCATCTATCTGGCTTTCACAATAAGCAAACACCAGCCTTTAACCATGTTCTGCACAATGTATCGTTTTATTTGGCACGACGATGGTGTTCGCTGAAGACATTTTAGCGGATATGCAGGATGCATCAGCTGCTCGTTTATAAATGCACATACAAAAATACCATAATGGATTTGGGTCAATATTGAAGTGACTCAATCAGGTTTCAGATGCAACTGAAAGGGCACTGTTATTGCATTGCACATGCTTCGTTACATTACTCATTGTGAACTTGCCACAATAATTTTTAACTTGTAACAGAAACTGAACATTAGCATTAAGACTGGTCTTGCTGTAGAGAATGGATGCATAAAAAGGCTACTTCCGGCCGTGTCATTATGAAGCAACATACTTATCATTTATATTACAGTATCTGCACACGACATAATACATACCTGTTGTCGTGAGCATGATGGTTTTTCGTTTGTATTTGGCCGGTTCTGCTCATGTTGTTGAACCGATTAGGGAAAACCAAAACATTAATTTTGAACTTTGTTTCCATTGATATAGAAACACAAACCATAGCTGCATTTAGCAACTAGATGATAAATTCGACGATTTCGTTACTGACACCTGAAGGGGTTTATAAACAACATTCCAATCTACACTATGGGCTATTTGAGTATCAAGGGAATATTTCTTTGTTTGTTGGGATGCTAATCAGCAACAATGAATGAGAAATCAGAAATGATCGATTTTGCATCTACAGTCTAATTTCATCCAGACTTCCTGTAATGAAGCGTGCACAACGAGGGGCGAAGGAAAAAAATATGTGAAAGGTGCCTATTATTTTGCAACTGGTACTTGCTTCATAACACGCGCACATCCTCTCCTCCATTAGTCTGCTGCAATACACAATTTATTTCAGACTTAAAATTAATTTTTGTTAGGTGCCGACGGTATCCATGCGCGAGCAAATCACGGTTATGTCAACAGATGTTTAGTGAAAGCACGCAAAACAGTCTCGGCGGTATGGCTTCAACATGACAAAACCAGTTGGTGAAACATTTAACATTTGTTAAAACATAAATACGGTCAAAGCATCATGGATTGCGATTTGTTAACGTGCAAACATCTGTAATAACTACTGCCCAATGTATACAATTTCAAATATTTCAACAAATAGTGCAAGTCATTCAAAGGTCCACTGCCACAACGGCACAAAATCCATGTCATCGTTAGCCGCAAAGCATGAACAGTAATGCAGGTTTGTATATAGAAGGCAGTTTAAGCATTTGTATACGGTCATTAACTCACTGAGTCTGCTTCATTGTAATTGGGCTAAGATATACCGTTGGATTGTAAATTATGACACGTTTGTAAAATTCTATTATGAGATCCATAATACGTATGCATATTGGACACAATTAATTCGTAGTTCAACGGCTGGCTCTTTTGCTGTAGCAATATGTATTATGGACTTCTGACACTTTAATTCCATAATATACATATCCTATTAAAGCGTCAACATGATCTTTAGCCAGAAGTCATAAACATGATGGCGTATGAAGGATAGTCCCATTAAAACATTTTTTGCAAAACAGTCATATAATCAAAGTTCCTTGAATCGTCTATTTTCGTAGGTTATTGTAGATAATGATTGACTATGCATCGCTCCCATAAATCAGACAAATAGTGAGGTACGCTTTGGTCACTTGTATTTTCACTAATCATATTCTATCAATCAATATGCTCTGCTGAAGCTGCCTGCAACACACACAAGAGGCTAGATTAATAGCAAGCATGCATGTATATTGGAATGCAATCTTAACTTAGATAAAACACTCCCCATATTCAGTGCGGTTTGTAATTAGACCATTGACATTAAAGGAATATGTTTCAATACGCTTATAATAGCCAACGAGTACTGTTGACGTCTTGGCAAACAAACGAAGCCTATATAACGCAACTTATCAGCTATTGAAGAAACGCTGCTCATAGTAGCACCGGTTAATGTTTTCCCTAGCTGAGCATTGGTTGTTTTCAATGTCGACAGAGTATTTCTAAGACGGTAATGATCACTGCTATTGTCATGCATTATGCAAAACAAAACTATTTGACACTAATCACAGCACGTCTGCCAATAAAAGTACAACTTACATAAAAGCCGCAGTGGCTTTCCCGACCAAAGACTTACTCATCTAATAGATCACAAACCGACATTCAAGAATGATTTGAATAAAATCACAGTGGCCCTGTTGTGAATAATCAACAAATCAGCCTAGACAATGCGAACAGGCCTCAAATAAATTAATATTATTTTGGTTTCACTTCAGTTTAAACGCAAGGGACCTAATATTTCTGATTTCTGTGTATTTAATCTCAATAGGATCCGGAGATAATTATGACAAACTATTGATGCAGGTGGAGGGACTATTACTCATGGATCGTGGACGCATAGAAACCAGTTAAATGATGACCGTTATACTTGTATACTTTCATAAATGTACTCTGGCAAACAACTGAAGCTTCCCAGATCACTTGCAATATTATTTATTCTTAACATTTTATCTATTATCAGACCTGTTATTGTAATACCAAGACACTGCTAGCTTTGATTCAACTAATTCCCCAACAAGGTCGGATATGAGATTTTGTAATTCCAATGCTTGAAAATCAAAGCGATAGTATCTTATCATATACCTTAGTAATCCATTCATCGATACCACATGAATACTTTATCTTCCAAGTAATTCAATACTTGCTTCTAAAATTTTGACATATATAATTATAAGAATTCAATTCATAGTGTCTTTTTTATTGCTAAAGACTATTAAATACTACTTGTAACGAAGGGATGGTTATGTCTGGTTTTGTACATGTCCACGCGATAGGCATATAGGTCGATAAGTACAATTGAAAGATTGTCTGGCAACTGTAATTTTGTAAGTTCTAATGTTAGCATCTATCTACATATTAGTGGTTGGTTAATTTGGAAATCAAATAACTACAAGAAGATAAATACGAATGTCTCTATACTGTGAAAAGACAATGACCATTCAGGTCAGGTTCAATTCTGAAGGGAATGAAAACAACTTAACACAATCAACACAAGCTTTTGTTTTTGTGATATTTGCTTAAACAGATATTGCAACCCATTTGAATGCATCATACTGTATCGTGTTTTATAGATTTATAACAATCAAGGCTATAAATCTTGGTTTCAGCCTATATTATATATACAAATATATATATATATATATATGTATATATATATATATACATATATATAATATATATATATGTATATATAAGTATATATATATGTATATATATATATATATATATATATATATATATATATATATATATATATATATATATATATATATATATATATATATATATATATATATGTATAACGGCAAATGACTATAATCCGCGAGAAGAATACATCATAGGAAACGGAAATCTGAAATTTGATTATTTAAACTGTTACGATTGTTGCAATCTGCTACATTAACATGACCATCAAAATCGAGCTGAGTATTGTGAGCCACGCCATGCAAATAAATGTTCTATAACCATCTTAATGCTGCTTGTTGCACATCATAATGGTAGTGTGTAGGGTATAATCGTTCATTTGTCAGAAGATTATTCTACTTAACCAGTACCGCTTGTGTAATAATCAACAGCTTAGCCTTTCAGCCTGCAGTTTGTTGGTTCGATCCCTGTTCGTCAAAACCTGGGCAATATTTTGGTGAAAAATTAATGCTTCAGAGTGGCTGTCAAGAATCTAAATTCTTCTCAATTATCTCCATGTTTTCTTTATTCTACTAAACATCAATTCCTTTGGTTAGAAGGTGAATGACTGTTACAACGACATCATGAATTTTACTATGCATATCATATAATAAATATATACATACATATAAATATATATATATATATATATATACATATATATATGCATTTATATATATATATATATATAAATATATATATATATATATATATATGTATATATATATTATTATGCATACATATACATATATATACATATATATATGCATTTATATATACATGCATATATATGTAATATGTACATGCATATATATACATATATATATAGATAAATATATAGATAAAGATATATATATATATATATATATATATATATATATATATATCTATATATATAGATATATATATATATATATATATATATATATATATATATATATATATATATATATATATATATCTCTATATATATATATATATATATATATATATATATATATATATATATATATATATATATATATATATATCCAATCATAGCATGTTTGTATGGCATCAAATACCTGTCAAGTTGGTCCTTGCCCTAGAACGGGGTTTGCAAACAATGTTATCGTTCTTAACCATTCCAGTCACGATATCACCTCGTCGTTGAAGTTAAATAAAGTCGTTGCGGTTCCTGATATCTAAGAGATCTTTACGGAATATCACAAGTGGGCGGTTTACAACAAATGATCGACAGTAGCGGTGCATGGATAGCATGTCAACAAGCATGACGCGCGTATTCGTCACTGCGCCAGCATCCACTGGCAAGCTGACATAAAGAGTGATAGCTGCTTGTTAATGCCACTCATTTATAACAAGCTGCCAATATCGCCAAAAAAGGTGGTACCTTTTTAGAAACAAACTGTCGTCATTATTTTAGATTGTTTATTCCTAATTCAACCCCATCACCATCATCATCGATATTGTCCTTAGAATCATCCCCGCGGAGGTCATCAATACTTCATTATAATACGATTTTATTTGTTTTTGTACACTGAAAGATTGAGACTTGTTATGCGTTATATCGAATGCGCAATCCAAGTGGGGACTATTTGAAATAAGTTGTTTATGAAGTTTATGAATAAAGAGGATAACACAGGGAAGGGCAAGATGATGGTTTTGTGCGACCACTGACATTACGTGCTACGGCTGACCCTCCAATTAGAGTCACAATTACCTACTTTAAACCACAAGAAGTGCCATCTATTGCTGATATATTTTGTAAATGGAGGGTTCGCCGGAGCGTAATTGGTTTTCTTGCTCAACGAGAAAACATATCCTGTTGTTTTTTGGGACCAACGAGCCTGACTTATCAAGCTATATTACCCGTCGATGTTTTATTAGCAGCATAATACAATAATCCCTCCAATTTCCTTCATGCTTATTTCATTGTTATCATGTTGTCGATTGCTGCTATATATGTATATATATATATTTATGTATATATATACATATGCATACTCATTTATATATATATATATATATGAATATATATGTATTTATATATGTACATATATATATATATATGCATATGTATATATATATTTATATGTACATATATATATATTTATAGATAAATGTACATATATATATATATATATATATATATATATATATATATATATATATATATATATATATATATATATATATATATATTTTATATATAGATTTATATATGTATATATATATTTTACCTTTGAAACCATCACATTTACTGGGTCAGTATATATATATATATATAGATTTATATAGATTTATATATCTATATATATTTACCTTTGAAACCATCACATTTACTGGGTCAGTTGCCCTTGATGACAACCCGGTCGGGCTAGCGTGCAGTCTAAATCCCTGTCACGAAACTAAAATCCGTTACCCTAAATAATCCCTGATAAATTCACCAAATGACCCTGATGACCCCGAAACAAATCATCATTGGCCTCAACCCGCTATAACTCCTCTTCCCAGTGGGATAGGAACTGCCGTGTTCGCGATTGCTCATACTTTCTCTTTTCTGTAAGTCAGTTCGGGCTGGTTTCTCTGCAGTTTGCTGAAGCCGTGGACAAGCTTATCCCCAAGTCTAGACCCCATCTGGACTATAGTCGGATGCGTCCGCAACTTCTGAATTTGATTCGATTATTGAGAAGGAATGGAACTCCGCAACACATACGCCACTAAAATATTGAGCTCAGTTCATGGTTTAGACATGCACTAGGTTGACAATTGACGCACATACAAGCCACCGTCATAGCGGACATGTTAAGCTCAGGGGAAGACGATGTAGTCGCGTGCAAAGCGGAGAGACGACGTTCACCAGCTTAACTGTGACGAATAAGTTAATTCACGTCGCAAGGCTTGAATGAGATGATTCTCATTGCGAAAAGCTGCTGGTTTTATTCGTTACGGAAAAGATAACAACTGCTGTCTCTTACACCTAGCCAACAGTGTCGTCCAACTGGGTGTAATAAATTAGTATTAACAATGTTAAATCTTCATGTGGCAATTATGAGTGACTTGCCGTTTGATACTAAAGTGAATAGCGCGAACCATGCGCGAATGGCGGGATGTAGCGTTCACTGTCGCGGGTGGCAAAATTGCACTAGCCCGATCGGGCGCGCTGATAAAGAAATCCACTGGCCCGAATGGCTGTTTAACTGGCCCATGGACATCGGGCTATCTAAATTGTCGAGCACTGTATACATATGTGGGTATATGATGACAAAGACAGGTCATTGCTAAACGGTCGTAAAATCTTAACTGACATTCAATTATGCCACCAGGTCTCGTCATTACACACATGCATGCGTATTACTTGGTTCGCAAGTCCTGCAGTACAATTGACCACGTAAATCTAATTATTTTCTTTGTAGTCCGTGTAAGGTCTGTATACAAAGCAAGATTAATGCAATGTGAATGATCAATAGATATTTATGAATCACCATTAATTGTCACGATGCGAACTCATTTAGATAAATATACGCTAATTCATTCACACAAATGCATGGGATTCTGATTGAATTTCACCCCGCCACTACTACAGCAGAACAATTTAGCAATGGTGGGCTGTCATACATTTTTCCAGCAAATGTGAACACGTCTCATGCTATTTAATGTCATAAATCAGCACGGCAGATATATCACTTTATATGATATAAAGCTTTTGACGGGTGTCTGTTCAATAATGTGTTGGAGAGGCTTACTGCTTTCAGGATAGCTGTTTTGGCTGATTTATACTACTCTCAATGGTGTATTAAAATTTCTCATGAGAACTTCAGTTAAGATTTGTCTGAATGTAATTACGTAATGCATATTCATCAACATGCCACTGTATACAAATTGATTTCGACCATCGTATTGTGATCAGGTTGAAATTAAATCCGACAGGGTCCATTGGAAATATATTGGGTTTTCCTTACTGTTTGTGATGAGGTTTGGTATGATCCCTCTCTTCAAATGCCATGCTTAAGCGATTGAGCTTTGGTCAGCGCAAAAGAATTGAAACAAATACACTGATGTGACAAGGGCATTGTGCACATATTCAGGATCTACTAATGGGCTTTTTATTTGCTTTCTAACGATATGTGATAGCCTGGAGTGTATAATTTGATTAGATACTGATGCAATGTATTACTTAGAGGGTTTCTTGTGGGTCTCTTTTAATCTAGCACTTGGAGATGAAAAATATTTACTGCGATTATTGTGATAAACCTACAAAACACGATTCAACAGTATAAGAGGCATTTTCTCATGCAATGTGATATTCATTATTGGCCTAATAGCACAAAGAGACAACCGTATTGATCTTCTTGCTGTTATTGGATTTTCAAATTAAACAACCACCATAATGTAGATAGATTCTAACAATAATTCGTCTTCTACTTGATATCTTTTAGTTCCAACTTGCAGTTACAAGACTATATTTCAATAGTACTCATCATCTTATATGCTTGTCCAGACATTACCCTCCCTTCGTCGCATATATTGTTAACTAGGCATTAGCAATTATTTGGAAGAGAAGATAAAGAATTTGTAGGCCTCCATGAAGTGATTCATTTAGGTTAATGACAAGATACAATCCCTATGATTATCAAGTATTAGAGTTATATTAACTGATGCTGTTGGGATATAAGTTGAATGAAAATGTCTGGGTATTGCAATGACAGGTCTGAGTAGATATAACATATTAAGGATCAGTCGTATGGCGAGTGATATGGGAAGCTAAAGTTATTGGCCAAAGTACATTTCTAAAAATATTCTAGTCGAACGGTGTTAGTTTAACAAGTTCCTATGCGCCCAGGATTCATGAGAGATAGTCCCTTCCCATGCATCAATAAGTTGCGTTAATTATCTCCGGATCCCATCGAGATTAAATACACAGGACACGTTTAAACCGAAGTGATCGACCGAGATCATACACTATTAATGCATTACAACGTTCGTTCATATAAAAATCAGAAATATTAATATTTATAGTCGCAGATAGCTCTCATAGCTGGTGGCTAACGATGACGCGGTTTTTGTATTATGGTGGCAGTGGCTCTTTAAATGACCTGCACAGATTGCTATTCATCCTTCTCCGTGTTGAAATATTTACTCCGCAACATTCACCATATTCCGCTGTGCTTCTTCTACATCTACATAGCTGATATCCGTACTTTCTGCAATCGTGTACTTACGCAGGTTTAACCGCACAGATGTATGACAAATTGTATAGACGTTTGATATTGTACTCATTGTAATTACTTAGGCAGTATTTGTTGCAAATGTTTGCACATTTGTGAATCGCAATCCTTGATGCTATGACCTTATTTATTCACCGAAGCTAAATATTTCACCAACTTGTTTTGTCATGTTGAAGCCATACTACCGAGACTGCTTCGCTTGCTTCCAACAAACTACTTTTGATATAACCCTGCTTTGCTCGCGAATTGATATTGACGGCACCAAAGACAAATTAACTGTCCCTCTGAAATTCATTGTTTGCCGCATCGTGACTAATTAGATATCTATGGGGCCGCCGTTAGTAGAGGAGGGGGCGTGGACGTGTAGATGAGCAAGTACCAACCAAGCAGCTACACATATGCTTATGACGACCGTGCGTAATAAGTTGAAATGGGTCCTTTCTAGGCTTTTGTTCGATTGCGAATCCTACAGAGACCTTGGTTTGATGCATTCATCAGTCCTTATTTTCTCAAACAGTAGCGCTAAGGGACTAATCGAAGCTGTGGTCGATACAACTGTTTTAATCGCAAACAGGCCCACTGTCCCACAAACATAAACTATCAGTAGGTATTAACGAATATTTAATTATATCATCTACGCATTTCTGTCTATATTGCCTGTGACAGATGCAAAATGATAGGCACGTTTTACATATGATTTTCCTTCGACCATCATTGTGCACGTTTCGTTACTGGACACCTGGATGAAATCATACTGTAGATGCAAAATCGAAGTTTTCTGATCTCTCATTCATTGTTGCTGATTAGCACCCAAACAAACAAAGCAATATTCCCCTGATACATTACTCTTATGGCCCATTCGTGTAGGTTCGAATGTGCTTTATAAACCGCTTCATGTGTCAGTAACGAAATCATCCAATTTATCATCTGGTTTCTAAATGCAGGTATTGTTTGTGTTTCCATATCATTGGGAACAAGCATGTTCTGATTTTCCCTAATCGGTTCAAAAACATGAGCAGAACCGATCGAATGTCACATTAAAAACCATCATACTCACAACAGTTATGTTGTGAATTACTTGGTACTAATGTTGCAAATGGCAGAATCCAAACGTGCGCATTGAAATAGCTGTATGTAAATATAGCACTCAGAATTCTATTTGCAAATAACCCTGCTGCATCATAGTATGTACCTTAGCTATTCATTGCCTTTGTAAGTACGCCAAATATACAGTCAAAAACAGCAGAGTGCTTTTCATTCTGATTCGACAACGACCAGGAAATCGAACGATAACTTGAACTGAATAACATAGCAAATCAACTGAGGATCTACACAAGCTAGGGGTTCTTAACATCCTTACAAAATAATCTATGTACTGACGAAATAATTCACGTTTATCCAACTAACGCTGACAGCCTGTGTGTGGTTTTTCCCCTATATTGTAAAGTTTATGCATTGATATGCTAATAGTCCACAAAAGCAGATCCCCTGAGAGAAATCCTTTAGATATAAGACCTCCTCTGTATGTGTATCATCATCGCCAGTCGCTGCCTGTGCAATAAAGACATTCATAATCATAACGCCATCTCGCCTGGTGTGGCCTGCGCTTAAATAAGGGCAATCATAAGCGCACGTCGCCTCGCTTGTCGTGGCCTGTGCTTCCATAAAGGCATTTATTTGTGTTGTAAAACACAGGAAGTTACTACCAAATGTTGGCACCTAATAAGACCTTATCGTGCGAGTTAAGAGAATTATTTGAACCGCCGTCACTATGTCCTGCGAGCTTAAGATTAATTCTATATTAAACTTTTTTCAGGAGAATATCCAGCCAATGCACTTCATTATCGTTGTTATCCGTACCCTTCTGTGGCTCATCACCCTAATTACTTAACGTTGTGCAACAAAGTTTAAACTAGTCTAACTCGCTTACACCACGTCTGACCCACGGTAATCTACCCTACGTCCACTAACGACTTTGGGATCACACCTGTAGCATAACGTCTGGCGTTAAGTGCAGGCATTATGGGAGGCAAATGAAGCATCCCATTATCCAAGCAATCGTTAGAAAATAGGATATTCATCCTGTAATGTTCAGACAGGCACATTACATAGTATATATATATATATAGAGATATATATATAGATATATATATATATATATATAGATAGAGAGAGATAGATATATATAGATAGAGAGATATAGAGATATAGAGAGGAATAGATAGATAGAGAGAAATATATATAGATCTATCTATATACATATATAGATATATAGAGATCTATATATATATATATATATATGTATAAATATACCATATATATATATATTTATCTATATATCTATCTATATTTAATTCTATATCTATCCTCCTCTAGACGCTCTAGATATATATATCTATATATTTATTTATCTGCATATATATATAAAATATATCTATATCTCTGTATAAATCTACCTCTTTCTATATCTCTATATGAATATATATATATATATATATATTTATATATGTATATATGTATATATGTATAAATATATATATCTAAATCATTTTATTTCATTATGTGCACAGCATATTTATTGTTTAAAGCTACGCACTGTGGCATACTTCGGAATAATTTAGAGCCAGAAGCATTTTAATAGCCAGTCGGATAATAAATGCAGACTATATATTACAGGTACAAACGGAATGTTTTTCAGTTTGTTAGATGTCAGATTGTTTGGGAAGTGATTATTGCAAAAGTTACCTTAACACAGTAGTTATTGATGTGGACTGTTTTGTGAAAGTTAACGTTTGATGTGCACGTGTGATTAAGCGACAGATGCAGACATCAAAGGACGCAAGCGGTTTTGTTACTGTTTAGAATTGCCGTTAACTGCAACCTGTGACTTAACGAAAGCAACGGTAGGCTCTTTATGTAATATGAAGGAGGTGTTCATGACTGATGGCATCTTCCAATGTTGCTGATTCGATATTTCACACGCAACATGGTATTGTTATGACAAAATGAAGATAATGAAAAAGGCCCGATAAAAAACATAATTATACCAATCATGAATTGCTGCCTCCGATAATGGCGAACGCATGCTGCGTCATTATGAGGCGATGATCATAGGGGAGCAGCCTCCTGACTAGGAAATATGTCAATCGGCTTTCTCACGATAGGAGGAGATGTGATTATTCAGGGGAACTCAGTAGGAGTTTTGAACGGTATGCACACAAGAATGCCCAATCGGAGAGTTCGAAGGATGACATATACACAGAATCATTTTTATGCAAAGCAACCACCCTCGGGTAGTAGCTCCCAACTTCGGTTGTCCATAGAATGGTTCATAAACCAGAATGAACATTAAAAAATTATGTAACAAATTGTTCCATATGCAGACCAAGGATGTCCTCACAGCATGCTACTTTGATGAGACCACTCGTTAAGACTTGGGTAGCAACATAGGCATTGTTGTGATGAGCGTATGTCAAATTACGAAATTTGTCCCCCATGCACACTTGATTCATATCGACGTATATATATATGTATATATATACATATATATATATATATATATATATATATATATATATATATATATATATATATATATATATATTTGTATACATATATATATTTATGTACATATATATTTGTATCTCGCACATATTTCCCCACCAGCAAAATTACATTTGTGCCCGCGACGTGAAATACACCACTTACTGCGTAGTTGCCACTCCACACATGACAGAACGACTGACACTGTGGTGTATCCTTATCACTGTATTACTACTTGATACACCTACAAATAACATCAGCATATCATCAACATGACCGCATGGGAGCCGTCATCATACTCTGTAGACGGAAGTGCGATCCTGATCGCCTCTAGGCCAACCAACAGCATCACATCACATGCATGCGCCTAGACTTCTCCTACATTTTGTGCCGAGACTTCATGTGCTTGTACACTATAGATATAATCTTTGAGTGACCATGAGGGATCCCCGACCCGGGTTTTCTTTCTGTGATTTATTTTTATGCGAACGTTGACCTCCGTGGCAAATTATATGGACGATAAGATGAAGTTAAATCTAATAAGTTTCATATTTTTGCTTTGTTACTAATTATCACCTGGTCGGAATATTTTAAGCATAATTGTCGAAACGATCAGCGTTTGGGTTGTATTTGTTCATAGGTAACTTTGTTATGTTTTTCCATTTATGTGAAGGAAAATATATTCAACCATTCATTTGCATCAATGCAGTGAATAAATCGCATCTGCGTATGCAGATGTTGCTATGTTTGTGACCCATGTCGAAATTCATCACCCGTTTGACACATATCGTTTCTTCACCCTTCAAAGTATACCAACACATATGACCCAACCTTATTAACGGATGTCAATATCAATGAATAATCAAACTAAGCACCTGAATACATGTGCAGGCATCCTACCATCAAAACTCGTAAGTATTCAGAGCAGCGTACATTGAGGTGAGTAGCCATTCCTCGCATGATATAAGAACTGTTAGGTGCAGCATCTGTAGTTGGAATGTTATTCTCCATGGCGTTTAATCGAATAACAATAGTAATAATCCCTTTGATATCCACCTGCTGCAGTGTTTTAGCATGATGCAAATCTTAAAAATTGTAGGGTTTAAAGAAGGGTTCCCTCCCCATTTAAGACAATATGATGTTATCTTGTTTCTACTTTACTGCGCTAAAGGCATTAACTAAATACTGTCGGGTTTTTTTGTGTGGTGAATTTCACTGCGCCGAAAAATATGCTGATCAATTTACATCAGTATTATTAGGTTGGAATACACATTGTGTACAGTAAAATATTCCATTAATTTAGTCGTATCAACTCATTGATAAGCGGCAACTCCCTTTAAACCATGAACTCCATGACTGGTGGTTGTAAATCATTCCGCGCGCCCAATGATAAACTCACTACTTTCGCTTGTGTTACATCATGTAGATTTCATCACATCCTCACCTATTAAAGTAGCGGGCTACACCCACAAGCTAATTAGTAATTTGTGTCCCACCACATAGTAGCCTATATCATTCGTCCTCACTTGACAGGTAGTTATTCTAACTACCGCAAATCGACTGCTATGTTCATGAAAATTTCAATAAAGGATTAGCCGGTCACCGTTACCAGTTAACTTAATCATTGTCGTGTTTTATTTTGTTTTCCGTGACCACATTTCACCTTCAGTACTCAAGGGTAATGTCCGACAATAACAGAAGCTATGGAGACCAAAACGCTGCGCAGCGACTAAAAACATTTCCTAGAAGCTGTTTGCTAAGCAGCTTGGTAGGCAACCTCGTTCCAAATATGGACTTGTAATCCATCTTTCCACGAACCATCGTTTGTCTAATTTTGCACGCGTTCTCTATACTAGCTGTCTAAGGCACAAGATAATTGTGTTGTAAGTGATCAATGAATGTGTATAAACCGTCACGATTCGGATGCATTCTGAAGGATTAAATGATACAATGCCAGTCTCTGATACGATAGGATGCTAATTCGCCTAAGAAAACAAATGTGTCATTCGTTCCTACAATTGTAATGATATAAACATCTTTTCATTTTTGTTGGCCTTTTATGCGTACGACGTGATATTAACTATGAGCAATTCGTCTCACCAAAAACAAGCTTCCAGGCACAGATACTAATTTATTGCTACTGCCAACCATGAATAGGCAATAATCAGTCAGACATTCAACAGTATTACTCTCGATGAGAATGGAATGCAAAGAGTGTAATATATTTGATGAGCTTAACAACAATTTGTATAACACAATTATTGATTACCAATTTCGATGAAACATAAACATGATCGGCTAATAAACTTAACCGTACCATAATGATCACAATAATGAAAGGCATTTAAATATGGCTACATCATGAAATATATTACAAATCTCTTTAAGCGATAACAATAAGAACAAGCGTTAACGTCACATGAATACGCTAAACCTTATACAGTCATACCAACCAAACAACCAAGTTTATTTAGTCATACAACAAACCTTTTAGTCATACTAGAATCAGAAACAAGCGCACAAAATTCAACATCATGTTTGGCCTCGGCGATTTACTCAGCACATGTGTGAAACAAGGTTGCAAGAGTGTTTAAGCTTTCAGAAGAGCAGGAATTGTTGGAATTAATTATTAGCGTGCCATCGAAAGGGAATATAGGTATATGCACGCCTCTGATGTGTGTTGGACTATTTTAAACCTGATCTTGTTCATAATTATACTAGCTTGACACACTCGACTGATGCAAAAGTAATCAATATAAACCCAAAATACCATATATAATAGTATATCCACCGGGTATCAACAACGAGGTGAATAGGCAATTTATACAGAGGCCTCTAGTGAGGTTGAATCTGAATAAGCTCATTGTCGAGATCCATTAGGAGAGTAGAGAGCGATTATTACTGTTTAACGAGTAGCTGGTGAACATTTTCCCCGACATTTGCTCCATTAATAGGTCCATCAATCACCTGAAGCACGATACATTGACAAAAATACGACTGATCTATTGCGTCGCAGGTCAGTGGGCTTCGTCCCATTTATGGTGATGACATCGCCAGCGTCGACCATTTTGTAGTGGTAACTAACCCTATGCAAAGGGAGCACAGCCTGGCTAAGACTGCGTTTGCTGTATTTTTGTTTTTATGTCTTAGTTTATTTATATATCTGAAAAAAGTAGATCTATTGCCGAGCGTATGGCTGTGTCTTAGATGAAACACATCAGCAACCAAGATTATAATCTCATTTTTGAGGCTAACTTAGGTACATTAACAAATCTGTACCGTAATGGTATAACGATAACGAAACAATCCCTTACTAGGATAATAACACACATCATCGTTTTATTTCCACTCATAGGCTAAAGAACGAAAGGAAAAAATTAATGAATGAAAAGGGAAGAAAACCCATTAACTTCATGATACACATTCCGCAATTGTTCTCTAATTTACGTTCCATTTTACAACATGCACACACCAACAAGATCCATACTAGGAGGTAGTTTTGATTTGTCTATAATATCTGATATCGTACATAACGATCAAGAATTTGCAAAATTGGGGAGAATCCCAAACGCTATTCACAAAGCATCACCTGCAATACCTGCAACTGAGCTATTTCAGGAGGAGCTGATTTGCCCTGAGAACAATATGCTGTCTGGCGATCCCAAAACACAGGTGCTAACATGACATGTCCATAAACTCAATAAATTGCTGTCATTTGAAATCAGACCAACTAAACGCAACTTCAACGCAACTTGTGAATTGCTAAGTAAATGAAAACATATTGTTTAAATTGTGTTCATTTAATCGTGCACAATGTAATCTGATGACCGAAGCTCCTATATATGATGGCGCCAATATGATTTTGTATCCACTTTGCTTTAAATTGAAAGGAACGGCCGTTTTGTGCATCTGTTAGTCGACATGCACTGCGTTAAGCAGCTCAAGTCTGTGCAGTTCAGTGTGTGGCACCTTCAAATGAAGAAATGTTGTGGCATGAGGATATTATCAGACTAATGGCACGTTGAGAAAAACAGCTCGAGGAGTCATCTCAGGCTGTAACACAGCCAACCACTCCATTCATACTTGAAAGACCACAAACACCTGCGCATAGACACCAACACACATCCACATATAGTAAAGCTCTAGTCTGGAAGGCAGTTTTAAGCATAAAGGTGATAGTCTTGCAAACTGTAATGCATAGCAGCATGTGTTAACCAATTTGCAATTGTCCAGGTGAAGCCGTTGTGGGGGACATTGAATTTTCGGCCTTGAAAGCAGTTTTGGCCTACAACTGTGTGATCGGGTTCTTAAGCCTACAACAAACACCATCAAACCAATACACCCTAAAATCCGCTTAGTGCTCAGACGGATCAGATGGCAGCTGATTGACACAATCTGATTGCTTGATGCTCGTCATACAATTGGCCAAGATATACGAAAGCTGTTGTGGGATTAAATAATTTATTCATCGCAAATAATTTGATTCAAAGTGATTTACTATGATGGACAATAGTCACCACTTTTCCTAGCAATAGGTTCTGTCAAGGTCTGCAAAAATTCGTGCGTGCTCAGCTGTGTGAAGCTACCAAAGCAAATTAAAGCTAATATTATCTTATCCATTGAATATTTTGTATAACTGTATGAGAACCCTACGGAGACGCTGTGTTTTAATTGACGCCAGTCATAACATGCGTAATCTTTGTACGTAACCTAACCCAGACCTACCGGCTATGAGCTCAGTAGCAAACCACCCCTGAGTCGTATATTCTCGACAGGGCCATACAAGTGCCTTATAACGTTTGATAAAACATCCTTAGTGCGTCTAGTGAACATCCGTCTGATCATCCCGAGAGCCTTGTTTGCCTTTGCTGCTTCGACACAGCCTTCTTCGATGCATTTTAATGGCTGATCAATTAGGAACATAAATTTCTCTCTTGTGACAAATCATGTACAGTTGAATCGCCCTTATGATATTCAAACGTTTTGGTTGCCCGACCTATTTGCCAATCATTTCCCCAGTGTAACGCGTTTTGTAAGCATTCTTGTAAGATATAAGCCTTGGTTTTGATCTCTCTGGAGTAATGTTTGTTGGCATCTGCAATTTTTAAGCATTATGTCAACAGCACTGTCTAGATCATTTACTAAGAAAGTACGGGTCCTAGGACCGACCCTTTGAAGGACACCACTGATAACCCGTGTCCTATCTGATTCAATGCGATCTATCACCACACAACCTTCTTTTACTGTGCCATCAATGATAATATAGAACCGCTGATGCCGTGGGACATAACTAAGCTATCATGTCAGTTAACACTGATGCACAATAACCATTAAAAACATCTGCGCTTTTTTATCTTCCGAAATTCCATGATCAAATAGAGGCCTATTGACCTTGCATTGCCGTAGAATGCTCTTAGGTTTGTTGTTTATATGATTAGCTATACTCTCCTCAACTGATCTTTTGGCATGACTATTTCTGTGTTGCTAATACGTATTATTCTTTGAATGATATAAGATCTTATTGTTGTTCTGTTCTCCTAAACTTTTACCACAGCCTGTTTTATTTCGTTGGAAGCACTCTTGACTTTGCTATTAAGCCATCTAGGTTTACATACACTACGGCGTTTGACCGTAAGATTGGTAGACCCGTTGAATATTTGATACATTTTACACTCAGAACCTACTGTCTTGTTGGTGAAGTGGTTTGATGGATTTTCAGCGAACGTGCGTAATAGCATTACAAGCTGCCAGCCTTATAAAATATCCAGATTGTCTCTTCTAAGCGACCTCAAGACAGTAGCATCGTCGTTTGGGTTGGGTGAGGGTTGTGGGGGCGGGGAGGGGGTTGTGGGCTACGGTGTCACGCGGGTCAGGGCGGTCACTTTTGAAGTCGCCTTCAAGTGGAAAGCATGGTTCCACCTCGCATCTATTCTATGCCACCCACGCATACTCATTGTAGCACCGCAAGAAATGTGTATACGCATCCAACTGCACAAATCGATTTTGCATTTAATTGGTACATTGTTCTATTTTGACGATGGATTATTCACTATTCAATCGTTACTTACAAAGCCATATAGTGATTGCTGTGGTGGTGGGTCGAGTATGGGGTAGGTTGATCAATATTCTTACGATTATGCTCCGACTAGGTAGCATAATTACTTCCCTTTTGTCACTCACAAACTGATATCATTGTAACATGCGCCAGGACTCGCCAATCTCGATCGTAATATTCTGCACTCTCAAGCATCATGAAGGCCATTCGTAGGTATTTGTCGTAAAGTCAAATTAATGCTTAAATCTGAATAATTCGTTACTAGGTTAAGGTTCAAGCAGTGGCTAACAAACTAACAGTGATGCTAGTTCCACAGCACTGCCTTTTTCACAGCAAGTACGTTACAGAATTTATACGACCTGGGTGGTCCCGAACAGAATTCAGTGGAGCTGTTTATGTGGACAGGTAAGTTTCCTATGATGCCGTCGACGTCTGGCGGGTGTAACTAATCCCACTAGTAAATATTCCAAAGTATCCGATTGCAACCTGTCGTGGCCTTTATAGTGAGTCCCAGACAGGTGGTGCGGGCATTCTATGTCAATATTCATTTATTATACTTGATCTGAGACTCAAATGCGACTTGAATTATGGGGCTATATGTTCAGAGACCACATACATAATGCGTTATTACATATTGCAAGAGTTTTATCATTCTATATGGTATCATACATGGCAAGTGATTTAGAACCAATAGAAAATGTCATCGTCAACGTCTCGAGTTCTGCTTATTTAATGTCTTAAAGAGCACGCAGTATGACATTCTCTCACAATCTGTAGCTTAGAAGCTTATTTGTGTACAACAATGGACGAGGTATATTAGATTTGGTCTGCGAGGCAGAAATGATGCCACATCGTAAGAACATTTACTCCAAATATTCCCCATCTTTAGTGTAACATATGTTTTAATTTGGAATTATTATAATTTACGAAGGTTACATGTAAAATACACTTGATTGAAAACGCAGAGAACTTCCGCATAGTTTGATTTGTTGCCTTTCCTTTCGTGTGCTACGAATTAACACAGTGGATTTATTTCAGGCTGCTTGCCAACTGTTTAATATTTGTTTGAAATGATGCATGATGAATTTGCTGTTGTTGTGGAAAAAAACCCCAAATCGACGCAACTTGTGATGGATAGATTCATCGCGGCTGGCTTTTTGTATGAATAAATGGTTGAGGTTCGATATAATACCTTTCACAACCGTTCACTGGGTTGCTAGGAAGGCTCAGGCAATGTGAAAATACATTCGTTGCATACTATATTACATTTTGCAGGCTTACATGTTAGTAAGACAATCGCTCGTGTATAGCCTTGTGATTGGACAACAACCTAATATATGTCTCATCACATTTGGCTTTCGTTAACTACCTAAAGCGTGTTTACATTGCCCTAAATCCGGGATAATCAATCGAAATATCATATTAATAAGCGATTCATTTGTTAATAAATGTTAATTTACTTCATTTATGAATGTACGGATATTTCAAGCCATCGTTGAAAATGACTCGGGAACCAGAAATGAACAACTAATTGTGACGTTGTTTGTGATGGCTAGGTTGTTGGGCTCTTCAGGGTTGCGGGTAGGAGTTATCATCGACTAATACGTGTATGCAACGCAAATTGACACTCTTATGTGTGATTTCTATACAATTTTATGCAGATTTAATATAAGTTGCTTATATGTTTATTATGAGCCGTAACATTTTTGCCCCATACAGAAGTGTTTGCAATAGCCGTCAATGGCACGCTTATTGTTGTTCGACAAATATTTTACATCTGACAGAACTTGTTGTTTTTAAGAATCGAAGGTTTTTCTGTCAACGCTGAAATGGCATTTTACATCATTCATGACAGATAACTTTCAGCCAGAAAATATGATAATGGTAAATGAAATACGCCGTCAATGTAGAAGCGAATGCTAGGCAAATGCCTCGACTGCCATTATGATTAAATAATGCTGTGTCATTGACAGATAATGTTCGAATAGAGACAAATTTCGATAGTTTGATTATTCTCTATTCTCCTATGTAGTGATTAGTGCTATAAATAAACCGCGGTTGGAAGAAAGCAGGTGTGAAGGACAAATAGGAAAATGTTGGCTAGCATTATCTTGCATATATACGTACTATGCTTTGGGTCACAGGTTGCTCACTTCCGACTTCTGTATTCATTTGAGTGGCTTGTAGATGCTTATTTGCCCTAATGAGGCAGTCCATCTTCCGTTTGGCTGGCAGTGTGTTATTCCAAGGAAAAAAAGTACAAAACAAAGCCGGGCACATATGTCAAGCAACATTGCTAATGCAATCTAACCTCTGACTGATAATAGTTTATGATGTTATATAGTAATGCTGCTGTATCATAATTTTCCCGATACTGGAGTGAGCTTTGTCCGTGCTATGTAATGGATGAGCAAGAGGCATGGATAAATTTCCCCAACCGTGGTTTAGAGCTTTACGTTTTTATGCTTATGTACTAATGGACGGGAGTGCAGCTAATGTGAACCATTTGGGAACATGTATGATGTTCGCCACATTAAATATCACCCAAATATATCTAATGGGAATAACCACATGAGGGCAGCATTCTCGGACTATATGTGACATATGACAAGGTATAAATTTTATTGTCATATTGAACAACATTGCTCCTGTTTTACATAAATTGATCGAATAGACGAAGCGTCAATTTGTGGTGATGCGGGATTTGCATAATTGTCTATTGTCCAATACATGTTTAGTTCTGAGCAATATCGAATTGCTGCTGCACTAGTAACGGAATCCATGCTGTTTAGATAGTGTACACCCTGTACTTCAAATGATGGCGGAATACTTACTTAGTAATTGACACACATTAAGGCTCATGTACCTTAATCACAAAAGAAAGAACAAATATCAACTGCGTTCAGCAATGAATGCATTCTGTTGATGAGTGCTTGTTAAATTAAGAAATTGATCCCCGATTCGCGCATCATTCACGTCGGTATCATTGACTTGGTTATTACACTTGACAGGGCCGTCTTTCAGTCTCGAGCATTCCTCTCTAGTGCCCGCATAGAAAAATGGATTCAATTACACGCTTCAGGGGTCGTGAAGACTTTTATTGGTTTTCATTAATAGGCATATTTCCGCTTCAAATGTGACGGCGTTATTGTCCTGATGGTTGCAGCAATCGACGCCATGATATATGTTCCACTGATAATAAACTGCCACAGAGAGGCCGGATGTGCTGACGCATAGCATATGCTGAATATAAAGACTGTAGAAGTTGACGTAGAAGATGTAGTCGTGTTTAATAGACTGTGCTCATTGGACGTCATACAGAATGTGACATGCAGGCCTCAGAGCATCCAACATTTGTCATAACGTGACGTGTTAGAGGCGGCGTCATAGCGCTCGTATGTGGCTAACCGTCTTGTCAAAAATTATTCTTCTCATTTTCGGCGTACGGGTTTTTCTGATTTTAATGATGAAAATATATGAAGGATGCAAATAATGCAATGTAGCATGTGGGCATAGAAAACACAGGAAGTATGCCTGTCTAGCGTTTTGATACACTGAGACAGCCCTACATGTAGCTCATAACAGGATTACTTTCATCGTGGGACGGGTGTTTGAGGTTAGGTAATTTTAATGTATACAAGCCTAACGTCAAACAGCGTTGTTTTGAACATCAATCAAACCATCTAGCACATGATCATGAGCAATTTCCGCAAAATTGCTGGAAGTTATGTTTGAATTTAACGGATAGTAAAGCACAATTTGAGACTTGTGGCTTCGCTAATATGGTAGGCCAGTCCGCAGAGGGTTGTAACGTTAGAACGACGATATCACAGGATCCTCTTAAATGCTTCCCTGCTCAGACAACGTGTTATTTACCACGCGCTTCAAACATGTTTTAATCCTGTTTCAATCAGAGAAAAGTAATTTAGTTGTAAACCGTTTGTTACAAGAGCAAATTGCTCATTTCTCGTCCAGATTTACAGCCGTTATAGCTGAATGTGAGTCGACACAATCGAGAATCGCAATATATTACTTCTTTGGGATTGTGGGGCATCGCCTATTATTTCGAAATCGAAAAGGACCTTGTAATGTTTCAAGGCGTGACAATAAAAGAATGTTAATGATCTTGATATGGAAACAATGGCAACGAACCGCACGAGCCTACTGTTTATTAAGGTATATGACAGTGATTAGCAGTATGTATGAGAGGCCGACCATCAATATATTGACAATTTGGCGCATACTCTAGCCGGTATGATAGTCCGCAAATAAATCTAATCTCCATCGCTAATATGCCCTATAATGTTACATATAAGGACGGTGGATGATATTCATTGACTCCAAACAAACAAATACATCCATTTAATATTTTTCATATGATTGCTATGGTTTTCTGCCACATTTATCCACTATGTTGATTTTGGTGCAATGTTAGGTGCGGTGTAGAGTTGAATATGGGGATACGTCACTACCATAGTCCATATGAGATATATAGAGATATATATATATATATATATATATATATATAGAGAGATAGATCTCTAGAGAGATATATAAGAGAGATATATATATATATATATATAGATATATCTATCTCTATCTATCTATATCTCTATCTCTCTCTCTCTCTCTCTCTCTCTATATCTCTCTCTCTCTCTCTATATCTCTATCTCTCTCTCTATCTCTAGATATGAGATTTTCGCCTATCTAGAGGTTTCGGGATGATTGGATTGGCGTTGTCGGAATCAGTTGCCTAAATGAAGTAAGTTATAATTATATGAAACCGGTTTGTTGTAGCCATTAACTGTTTATCAGTGAAATATCGCAATTGCTTGCACGATGAGATCCTCATATTACAAATGTACGTTCGATGTATGCTACTATCTCGACCATTGGGTTATTTCGTTGACTATCCCATGGAAATACTGGTGAGCTCAATTAGAACGCAGTTCCAGCTATATTTAACCATACAACGCTGATTACTTTGATAAATTGTAATTCACGCATGCTAGATTCCGATGTGCGTAATTAGCATTTTTATTAAAAGATGTGTTCAGATGTTTTGTGTTAGAAAGATTGTGGGTACAAGCAAATGCTTGATATACACGGAGTATTGTATATAATGCCACATAATGTATTTCATATTTGAGGCAAATTTTCCTACTTGTTATGTATACCTATATCCTGATCCATCTAGTGCCCCGTTAGTAGCTTGCACAATCCAAGATTACGATATATCATCGCAAATGGCATCATATTCTCCACACATTACTCTCGATGAGAATGGAATGCAAAGAGTGTAAAATATTTGATTAACTGAATACCAATTTATATGGTACAATTATTTATTACCAATTTCGATGAAACATATACACGCTTTGCTAATAAACTTAACCGTAGAATGATCACAATAATGAAAGGCATTTAAATGTGGCTGCGTCATAAAGTATATTTCTGCACTGTGATTACATATCTCTTTAAGCGATAATGATAAGAAAAAGCGTTCACGTCACATGAATACGCTAAATCTTATATAGTCTACCAAACAACAAAGTTTATTTAGTCACCAGCAATTCATTTAGTCATACTGGAATCAAAAACAAGTGCACAAATAAACAACGTGATGTTTGGCTTCGGCGATTTAATTAGCAAATGTGTGAAACAAGGTTTGCCTGAGCGTTTAAGCTTTCAGAAGGGCAGGAATTGTTGGAATTAATTATTAGCGTGCCATCGAAAGGGAATATAGGTATATACACTCCTCTGATGTGCGTAGAACTACGTGAAACCTGATCTTGTTCATAATCTGTCAATTTTGACTCATTCCATTTATGCAAAAGTAATCAATATATAAAGCCAAAATACTACACATGATAGTATATCCACCTGGTATTAACGATAGATGAAGAGGCAATTTATACAGAGGCCTCTAGTGAGGTTGAATCTGAATAGGCTCATTGTCAAGATAAATTAGGAGAGATGAGAGTGATTATGCCTGTTTAACGACTAGCTGATGAACAATTTCCCCGACATTTGTTCCCGCCTGAGTTGCATATTCTAGATGGGGCCTTACAAGTGCCTTATAAAGTTTGATAAAACATCCTTAGTGCCTCTAGTGAACGTCGGTCTGATCATCCCGAGAGCTCTGTTTGCCATTGCTGCTGCTGCACAGCCTTCTGTGCTGCATTTTAACGATTGATCAATAGGATAATAAATTCCCTTCTTGTGACAAATCATGTACAGCAGAATCGCCTTTATGATATTCTAACGCTTTGGTGGTTGCCCGACCCATTTGCCAATCATTTCCCCAGTCTAACGCGTTTTGCGAGCTTTGTTGTAAGTTATATGCCTGGGTTTTGATCTCTCTGGAGTAATGTTTGGTGCCATCTGCAATTTTTAAGCATTATGTGAACAGCACAGGACCGACCCTTTGAAGGACACCACAGATAACCCGTGTCTGATGATTCAGTGCTATCTTTCACCACACAACCTTCTTTTACTGTGCCATTAATTTATCCATGATAATATGATGCAAACCTATTTAGTCAGCTGATGCATTAAGTAAATCGTGGGACATAACCTTGACCTTGCATTGCCTCTTGGGTTTGTTGTTTATATGATTTGCTATACTCTCCTCAACTGATCTTTTGGCATGATTATTTCTGTTCTGCTAATACGTTGTTATTCTTTGAATGATATAAGATCTTGTTGTTGTTCTGTTCTCCTTAGCTTTTACCACAGCCTGTAATGTTTCGTTGACTATGCTATTAAGCCATCTAAGTTTACGCACACAACGGCGTCTGACGTTAAGATCGCTAGACCCGTTGAATATTTGAAACATTTTACACGTAGAACCTACTGTTTTGTTGGTGAAGTGCTTTGATGGATTTTCAGCGAACGTGCGTTATTGCATTACAAGCCGCCAGCCATAAATAGAGCTTCCGGCCTTCATTATTGAATCACAGGCAGATAAAAAGCTTTGATGTTGTTGATGCCGCATGAGAGAAGTTCCTTTAAATAGAACAGGAACCAAGTGTTGATACTTAAAGGATTACATTTTAATTAAAATTCAACTGTCTCTTGGTGAAGTTGAATTGTATTGACTCGATTATCACAGTTTCTTGGTTTTGGAAACACCAAATCATTTACATTTTACCCATATCACCACTCAGAAGCAGCCTACGAACTGTTCTTTAAAAAATTAGGCAGATAATCATCGCTTAGGTCGATTATCTGCGCATGCGTAATCTAATCATTGGCCGCTTTAATCGCCATTTGTCACCTTCAGTTGTCTTTTATTTTATGTCCACTGCATGCCTTATTTGGTCTATGTAGTGCAATAGATTAGTAGTTGTCATCGTGACATTTCCATCGTGACATTTCTGCATTGTGATTAGATACTACATTGCAGTGTGAGATGAATAAACTTTGTTTGTTATATTTCAGATATAATTAATCGATTTGTTGGTAAAGTGGATGAGTTCATGAGGTGATGAAACGGTCAGGCCAACACATGGTTATATAAATTGAAAGTCGTGAGTTACAATGCGCGCATGTAAGAGTGACATCGATAACTTTATTCTTCTCTAATATACCATGCTTACCTTTTCTAGGAACCTTGTGGTTGGACAACAACTTAATATATATCTTTATTGTCTTTCAAACCATCTAAAGCATGTTTACAATGGCCAAAATCAGGGATAAAACAATCGAAATATATAATAATAAGAGATTAATTGGTAAATAAATGTTATTTACCCCGAACTTCATTTATGAATGTACGGATATTTAAAGCCATCGTTGAAATGACTCGGGAACCCGAAATAAATTAACAACTCAATATGACGTTGTTTATGATGGCTACGTTGTCGGGCACTTTAGGGTAGCGGGTAGGAGTTATCATCGACTAATACGTGTATGCAACGCACATTGACACCCTTATGTTTGTTTCAATATGATTTACAGCAGATTTAATAAAAGTTGGTGATATGCTTATTATGAGCCATAACAATTTTGCCCCATGCAGAAGTGTTAGCAATAGCCGTCATTGGCGCGCTTATTGTTGTTCGACGAATTGCTTACATCTGACAGAACTTGTTTTTTCTAAGAATTGAAGGATTTTCTGTCAACACTGAAAATATGATAATGGTAATGAAATACGGCGTCAATGTAGAAGCAAATGCTAGGCATAGGCCTCGACTGCTATGATGATTGAATAATGCTTTGTCATTGACGGATAGAGGTATAAAAGAGAAAAAATTCGATAGCTTAATTTTTCTCTATTCTCCCATGTTGTGATTAGTGCTATAAATAAACCGCGGATGGAAGAAAGGAGATTTGAAGGACAATAAGGAAAATGTTGGGTGGCAATATCTTGCATATATACGTACTATACTTTGAGTCAGAGGTTGCACACTTCCGATTTCTGTATTCATTTGAGTGGCCTATATACGCTTATTTGCCCTAATGAGGCAGGCCATGTTCCGTTTGGCTGACAGTTTGTTATTCCAAGAAAGAAAAATATAAAACAAGGCCGGGCACATATGTCAAGCAACGCTGCTAATGCAATCTAACCTCTGACTGATAATAGTTTATGATGTAATATAGTAATGCTGCTGTATCATAATTTTCCATATACTGGTAGAGCTAAGTCCTTGCTATATAATGGACGAGCAAGTGGGATGCATCAATTTCCACAACTGTATTGTAGGGCTTGATTTTTTTGTACTGCTGGACGGTAGTGCAGCTAATGTGAACCATTTGGGGTATGGTGTTCGCCACATTAAATATCAATGGGAATAACCATATGACAGCAGCATGATCGGATTATATGTGACATATGACATGGTATGAATTCTATTTACAAAATGAACAACATTGTTCCCCTTTTACATAAATAATTTGAATGGACGAAGTGTCAATTTGTGGTTATGTGGGATTGGCATAATTGGCTATTGTCCAATACTTGTTTAGATATGAGAAATATCGAATTGCTGCTGCACTCGTTTGAACTACATATGTACATGTTCAACACAATGGTGTAATATACAAGTCTTTTATGTCTAAAGAAAGCCTTCTGGCTACCACATTTCGAGCATTTGGGAATCCATTAATCTAACACAACACTCGACTGTTGTCAGCGGATAAACATAATAAAATAATTTCTTTCTTTGCAATTAACGTAGGCAAGAGTTTTGCAAGAATTTATGAATAGCTGTATTAACACAATACAGTCGTATGGAAGCTCCATTCCATTTGGTTTCATCGAAAGATAATAACAATGTCACCACATTACTCTTAGCATCAGTTCTTGCGCAATCAGTTCTCTATTCAATGTGACAATCACCCTCTCATTGGAGATCATCACTACTTTATAAATTACAAATTTACGAACGGTGTCGTTGCCTTGTCAATTTCATAATTATTTTGAACATGATAGCGACTCCAAAGAGCCTAGAGTCCGCAGAGTAATATGAGCTAATAATTGTGAGTAGGTATGTTTGATCTATTGTTGACTTAGCGTTAAAAACTATCCGCCTGTAATATGTTTAGTTTGCGCTTCATAGATTACCACCACGCACATAGGACCTATTGGCAGAATCTGGTCATTGGGAAGTTTATATCAAATTGCAATCCAGTACATGCCGATCATGAAACTGTCCCTTGTTGCATGCTTACTGATCTGATGCCACAGTTCACAGTATTGTTGGCATTATCTCTTGATTTGATCTATTCAATGTTGATATAAACCACGAACATTACACAATCGTTGCCTAGGAACGTTACTGCCCTATCCAAATATTAATGAGTTTTATACACCAGAGTGTGCTATCAAAGAACTCTCGATGTTTAACATGTAGCTAATATATCTGGCCGATAGATATATGCAGCATGAAGCCAAATATGCTGGCACATACCTCTCGTAATTTTCAAGAACAGCCGTATCTACCTCTAGTTAGACCGTACAATCTGTTGGATCAATAGCATTTTGAGTATATGTCAAACGTGGACATGTCAAACAATTTTTAAACAGAGCACCGATGCGGGATCTTTCAGATTGTAATCATGACCTGCCATACATCAAATAAACCTACAAACACAAAAGAGAACAACAGTTAGTAATGTTCACATGGATGATATGTATGCGCAGAATGGTTCACAGGCTCACGTATAATATTTTAAGGAGTGAGTCACGTAGATATGTTTCAGATAAATGTTGATAAGAGGTAAGCATTGGTACCAGATCATCAGATATGAATGTAATGCAATAACCACACGTGGTATATAATAGAAAATATGGCATGATTCAATGATGCCACATTCCTTTATTTACATAGATTTAATTAATCGTCAGTAGAAGAAGTATCCTTTGAAGCAGCTAACAAAGATGCCTCACATAGTGACAACGATGGCGGCAACAATGAAATTGACAATAATACAGGTAATCACCATCAGTAAGGCTGATGAACCCACTGATTGTGCCAGAAGTTTGACTATTATGAATCTATGTAACTATCACAGTCGTTATTTTATGTTGCTTGTAGTTCCATCATGTATATTTATTTAAAGAAGCATTTGTACCAAACAGTACATATATAGCATATAGTCCTTATGGCTTCTGCCTCACCATATGCATCAATCATTATGCTTGAACACACGAAATTAATACGTTTTCGCAACTAAATCGGCTTTTTAATTCGCCTACGTTCGACACAAAAGTCATCAGTGTCATTTATTCCGGAACGAATCGGTACATTTGCTTGGATGCGTCGTTCCAAGCTATCATTCCATTCGCATGACCATTGTAATTATCGTTGTGGCATGTTTATCAGCGTGGTGATTAGTCCAAGAAATGTGAGCTCACTAAAACGCCCACATGGCACGTGTCACTTAGCTTGGGAATTACATTGTGGAGTTGAATCCCTGTTGCCTGTTGCCAATGCCTACTCTCGTACAACATATTCTCTTTAGCAAATTACGTTGTCATTAGTCCGTCAATAACACTACGGACAAAATGTATCCATTAAGCTATATTTAGGTTGCATTAGTTACTGAATAGCCAAGGCGGGACAAATCACAGGCATCACTCCACCCCAATCAATCTGCCGGCACAACCTGTTCTCTATTCAGTGATAGTTATATCTCGTCGGAAGCCTGCTGGTCATTCGAATCTCTTATATTTGTTGAAAGACATCGTTTATATGATCTTGGTTCATTTTGTGTCAACATTAGTACTCTGTCAAAACTAAGCACATAAAAATGCCTGTCAAAAGGAGCATTTGCAGCACAATCTATCCTCCCTATATCCACTCCTATCAGCAATGCACCAAGTTGTCTTAAACATTTGCTTCTTCAATTAAATAGCACCTCATCATGCGTATCGTGTTTCATATGTCATGATTATACACAATGTGTCAGTATCAACGAACATTCCAGCGAAACATTTGTGTGATTGTTAGAGCCTCGCGAATCACCGTCATCTTTTTCAAGTATCAACAAAGGCTATAAGAAAAATGACATCAATAATTACAGAAGGTGAAATACGACCACAGAACCAATAGAAAATCAATGGTGTCATTTAGCGTATTTATTTGTCAATATCGCGAGAAATCATATGAGGCTACACTTTAAAAGTCTATGAAATATCCTAAAACTTTCATACGATGATACCGCGTTCGTGATGAAGTTCGATTTAATTCCTAAGGCGCCTTGGCTGTCTGCACTGGGTTTGTTTTCAATAACCCATTGGTTATATTTGCTTATGGACAATGTACAACATCGAGTGGGTGTGATCAATACGTGAGTTGTATATGGAGATTGGAACGGCTAAAGCTTGTTCTTGTTTTCTTTGATCTTTATATAATCCCTACTTAGAAAAAATAAGAATGTAATGCCTTCCTTTGTGAACCTACTTAATACAACTTATAGATTGCTGGGATGTGTGACTTGCTAACGTATTACAGTGGTTCAGCCACAGGTCTCACCGATCAAGGTTAACTGATCGTCAATGTGGTTATTGCCCCCAAAGCATGAACTCTATCACAGAAGGTACTAATAAAACGAAAGTCTACTTGCTCAATTACGACCAATAATGTAAATCTCAGATTCTCGCATCAACAAACAATGGGCGCTAGACTCGGTGGTGTGTAATTATAGTTGTTTTTGGTAATTAGACGAACACACCGATATTTGGCCCCCTTCATTTCTTTCAGTGGCTTACATTCGTGTAGTATTCTTTCATGCTCTAGTTCAGCGATTAATCATTTGTATGAGACTTAGTGTTCATTGACCCAACGTTAGCAACCTACACTAGAAGAGTTCATGCAAATGTAACTTTGAAAGGCTAAGTGTTTCAACTGAGTGTTCGCCATTGCTTTCTTATCACTAATGGTGCGCGCGAGGCATAGATATAATGCATGTAAATTTAATGTCGTTATCAATGAAGGAATCATTAAGCGATATCCATTAACAACATGTGGTCATCTCGATTTGAGACAATTGGATATCACGTGTGCAATAGATAAGTCATGATAACGGCTGCATAACACGGCATTGATTTTATAGGACTTTTTAGTTACTATAGAATCTTATTTATCAGGGTGCATTAAAATATAAAACAATGGGTATATACCAATATCAATGAGAGTCATTATAAAGGAAGCAAAGATAATTCATAGTACACAAAACTAGAGGGACATATCAGAACGGGAAAAGGAAGTATTAAAGAAAAGCCTACAAAATATCAGCGGTACATTATCGGTAGAAAAACTTGTTATTGTCTTTTGTGAAAGAATTTTTATCTTTAAAAAGAGCTTTGGGGTATTTGAAAAATTTCATACGTAGAATGGTTTTGAACATATAATCGCCAATACTCAATGGCTGAAATAGGCATTTTTATGCCGAACTACTAAATATGGGGATCACAAAAACCGGTAGGAAGGTTTGGTAAGAAGAATCAGTGACTACATTATTGCGCGGATGTAACATCATAGTTATATCCTGCGGGGAATTAGGTTATGGCACAGCCGATGAGGCAATTTGTTTTCACCTACATCATCATTCCTCTGAGTAATTGGAGTTGCCTCTGGTTTGCCGGACTTAACATGAAAAAATGTGAGTTTTGTGAATATCCACCAGAGCCTATTACTGCCAGCAACCACTAGATCTTATTTAATATAATTTTGAAACAGTGATGCGGCAAACCGGGGAATCGAAGACGTCGGGATAAACATATATATATATAATAATAGATAAATAATATATATATATATATATATATATATATATATATATATATATATATATATATATAGACCACGACTGGGGAGTAGACATATATATATATATATATATATATATATATATATATATATATCTATATATATATATATATATATATATATATATCTATATATATATATATATATATATATATATATATATGTATACCCACGACTTTTAGCAGACAAATTGTTATTGCCATCATGTCGCTACGGATGCTGCTCCTGGTGATGGCATCAAAAACACTGATTAGGTAAATGCACTTTGACAAGTGTGGCTAAATACGAGACCACAATAAGGAAGATTTGTATGGTCTATATGAGATTGCGAGGTGAGGAAAATATATCATAACCAATGTATGCTGCTGCAGTTCAGTGACTGGAGCAAAATCAAAGACCATTTCAGTTGTAGATGCTATTGCACGAGCGGAACACGTACTTCAATATGAGTCGAATTGTCATTCTGATGGGGCACGCGCCCGATTATGTGGACGTCATTAATTCGATATGGGTCATGTTTCAATGCTGTTAGCATGTTTCAATGCTGTTTTCATTGATTGGTTGTTTGAATGCCCTATACAGATTTAAAGCCGTTATAGCTAACTTTGAGTCGACACATCGACTATCGCAATATATTTCTTCTTTGGTATTGTGGGGCATCACGTCTTGATTTGTCAAATTTTAATTGTGACAGATGTCCGAGATTAAAGGCTACCTTGTAATGTTTCAAGGCGTGACAATAGAAGAATGTAAATGGTCTTGATATGGAAACAACGGCAACGAACCCCAACTGTTCATTGTTGTATATGACAGTGATTAGCAGTATATATGAGACGCAGACCATCAATGTATTAACAATTTGGCGCATACTCTATGGGGTGTGATGGTCCGCAAGTAAATCTAATATCCGTTGCTAATATGCCCTAACAGGTTACCTATTAGGATGGTGGATGATATACCTTGGATCCGAACAAAAAAATGAAACTATTTGATTTTTTTCACATGATAACTATGTTTTTCTGCCCACATTTATCGACTGAGTTGATTTTCGGTGATGTTAGAGATATTGGGATACGTCTAATTATATATATATATATATATATATATATATATATATATATATATATATATATATATATATATATATATATATATATATATATATATATAGATATATGATATATATATATATATATATCTATATATATATATATATATATATATATATATATATATATATATATATATATATATCTCTATATATATATATATATATATATATATATATATATATACGTTGATCACAGGGAAGGTTTTCTCTATGTTCAAATACCCATTGCTTGCTCGCTTAATCCAAAGGCAATTAACCTAGAATTGGCAATTTGAACACCATAGAGGTGATGGCCATGTGATGATTCAAAAAATGCTTGATAGAACTTCGAGGAGGTTTGATTTGCGTCGTCGAAATCATTTGCGTAAATGAAGTAAAAAAAAAATATTATATCAAACCGCTTTTTTATAGATATTGATTGTTTTCAGGGGAAATATCACAATTGATTGCATGATGAGATACTCACATTTAAAATGAACGTTTGATGTATGCAACAATATCGACCTTTTGGATTATTTCGTTGACTATCCCATGGAAATACTAAGGAGCTCAATATGAACGCAGTTCCAACTATAGATAACCATACAATGCTTATTACCTTGATAAATTTGTAATTCATGTATACTTGATTCCGATGTGCGTAAATAAACAATTTACTTAATTATGTGTCAAGATTTTTTGTCTAAGAAAGATTATGGGTACAAATAAATGTGTGATATACACGGAGTATTGTATATAATTCCACATAATGTATTTCATATTTGTGGTAAATTTGTCCATGTACACCTCTATCTTGGTCCATAAAGTGCCCCTCAAACAGCTAGCGCCATCCACGATTACATTAAATCATCGCAAATGGCATCATATTCTCCACACATTGTGCGACATTATATGCTGACGCAATGCCTAATGATAGCCTAATAAAGGAGCGTAGGATTTATCATGACAATACATCTGAGCAGAATGCACCCTACATAGTTTCATATGCAGGCCAAGAAAGCGCCCACAACATGCTACTTATATGAGACTACCCGTTGGCTAGCAATATATGTATCTTTGTGAGTTGTGTATGTCCAATTAAGAAATCTACCCACCCCCATGCACACTTGATTCATATCGACAACGGTGACTTGGTCATAACACTTGATAGGGCATTCCTCTTTAGTGCCCTCATAGAATAATGAATCCAATTACACACTTCAGGTCCCTAACAACGTATATTGGTATGCATTAATGGACATATTTCCGCTTCAAATATGACTTGATGGTTGCAACAATCGACGTCATGAAATATGTACCACTGATAATGAACTGCCTCACAGAGGCCAGATGTGCTGAATAAAGAGACTGTAGAATTGGATAGATAAAGACCACTCACAGGATGTAGTCGTGTGAAACGGGTTGTGCCAGTTGGCGCCATACAGGATGTGATGCTAGGCCTCAGAGGATCGTACATCTGTCATAACGGACATTTATTATGCCCTTTTTGTTCGTGTCAATAAATTTTCTTCCCATGTGCAGGTGAGCCTTATGGGAAATGATGATGCAAATTGATGATGCAAATATATAAAGGATGCAAATAATGCATTTTAGCTTGTGGGCATATAAAACGCAGGAAGCTCACCTATCTAGGATTATGCAAAATTGCACTAAGAGACAATCTGATGCAATTTGCTACATATTGATTTGCTTGATGTTCAAAGACCAATTGCTTGTGCGCTCAATCTAATGGCTATAGCCAAGAGTTTCCAACGTGAGCACAGTAGAGGTGATGTCTATGTGATGGTTTTCTAAATGCTTTTTTGAGACACGGAACCAATTTTAAAGACATTTATATATATATATATATATATATATATATATATATATATATATATATATATATATATATATATATATATATATATATATATATATATATATATATATATATATATATGTTCGAAAACCAAATGACCCTTATCAAATGTTAATGTATAGCTGTAGTGAAAACCATTAAACCAGTAAGCTCTTCAAGGATCTAACGCGATTGCGAATGGCTCTTCACGTGATGATCCAGTTTTTAACATTATTGGCCTATACAGTAAAACTAACAAGAAACATTGCCTCGAGTGACATTTGGCCGTTTACAGTAATACATTAGGAATTATTAATACAATTAGGAAAATAAGGCATTCTTTATCTGCGCATGCGGCCACTATGGTGGGAATGTTTAATGATGTGACAGGCTCATATGGTATGCTGGGTGCTTTGTCTGCTTACGCTGCGCTTCAAACGAGAAAAAATAAAGGGCCTGGTGGTTGCATAGATAAACGATGTAATGCGTTTGAGTGTAACGACAAAGTCGAAGATTTGAAAAGAAAAATAGGCTACTTTTGGTTTCCTAAGGCCGCATGATGAGAGCCCGTTGGTAATCGAGGCTAATGTGTGACCCTACGAACAGCAACGTCTTGATTTATTACCGTACTGCTGATTCATGGTAAGATGACGAGGACTAGGGTTTTAATAAGAAAGTCAATAGGCTGTTGAAATGTTGTTTTGCCTAAGATTCTTAATACCGGAACTGGGGGCATGTTGCTCTGTCTGTCAAGCAGTCAGCGCTCTGTTCGCGCTTTACCAGTTGTTGTTTTAAGTTCCTGCGTTGTTGCGCACATTCTTGTTGCGTGTTTCCATAGCTATAAAGGACATCAAAGACGTTGCCGAAGGTGTCAAGCGTATTCTGAACTACTCTTAAATTCATCTGAACGCTGTCACGTCGCAATGAGCACATTTGAAACAGTTTTCAAACACAGAGATCTTCATAAAATAGTCATCTCCAGTCGTCGGGTGAGTATTCTGCAAGAACATCAGTATTCACCCGATATCTCTTCTTAGCGGAAAGTACCCCAGCTGATAACTGAGCTCGTAGAATTAGCAAGAAATGCCTGCAGTACCGTAAATATTGAGGACTTGGTCGGGGAAGACGAATATTTACAATGGATGAAGAACCATTGGCATAGAGGGTCGCTTGCTGAGCAAATCAATTTGCCGGATTCCACAAACATTCTGCATGGCAGGCCTTCATGTCAAAAGCACCTGAGCTTACAGAGGCTTACTGTCTTATTCATTTGATGACCAAGTGCAAATAGAGTCCTAGCGGGGAGGCATCATTTGAAAGCTAAAGGGGATATCAGCTGTACCTCTTCAGGCACATACATGCAGTTAAATATAAAACGCTAAATCATTGTAGGTGTTATCTGAGGGAGAAATGTGTGAGGGAGCAGTCCCAGTCCGAGCAACCATACAATGTTTAGCTTCTCCTCTCCCCATCTGGTACCTTAGATACTGCTGGATGTGAGTGCACATAGTAATTTTAAATTGATATGATTCAAATATTTAACTAAAGAAAGTTGAAAACAGATGTGTCACACATCTTATAGGTATGTAGAAATATTAACTTTGTTTTTGTTTTATGTGGTGTTGTGGTTTGGTGGAAGTGAGGTAAATAGTTCGTTATTTATATTCTCATCTCTCTTTGCAGAGATGACGGTGGTTGCAAGCATGTTGTGACCATGATGTTTGCAGTGGTTGACTTCAATACTAATGCAATGTCTAATCAAGCATTACCGTCTGATGAAGAGTCGCACGGCTTGTCGTCTGGATTATTTTGATGTCTATTCTTAAAAAACATTCCCCTAACTAACACCAATATCAATCATGAAACAAAGAATATTCACCACAGCTTAAGTCTCTACGTTCCGCGTCGGTTGCGTTTTGGAAAAACATGCCCCTACTTTCGGTTGAAAATCACTATCGCCGCCTGGCGGCCGCGACGGGTTCCCGAGAATATGAAGGCAGGAATTGTCATTGAATACCAAAGTAATGCGGCGGAGATGTTATATGATACAGATCATTGGGTAATCTAGGCTGATATCATTAATGGAACCTTCTTTTTCAACACTTTTGACTGATTGATTTTTATGTTATCCAAGACCAGTCGATCAAGCGTTTGATTATTTTGATCATTCTTGGTTACTTCCATGTGCTGCCGCGGCCATCATGGAGTTTGTGCATAACTTTGGCAGCATCACAGTCATGATGGATGATCACAAGTCAGCTATTTACCCGGGCGAGGTCAACGCTAACGTATATATCTCGGCAGAAATACAATTTTAGAAAAAAAACCTAGCTGCAGTTAATATTTAGAAACGTGACAAATTCTCCGGTCTCGCATTTTGAAGATTTTTAAGTTTTCATGGCCTGCTAATAAAAAGGTTGACCAGCCACGTAGTCTCGGGCATAAAGCTAGTACAAAATACTCACAGCGTGTCAGTTCCTCTGATCACAATTAAATGTAACTATGATAACTTTCTTACATTTCCTAGTTCATTCGGATTCACGGACACGCAAAACCCAACGAGTGGTAATTTTGTCAGCTGTGCAAACATGAATGGGGATGTGAACGGTTGTACCTACAGGGCCGCATACAATGAGATAGGAAATGGAAATGAGATAGGAGAATTAACCGTTAGTTATGAAGGAGAAACATAACAGTGATACCAGGGATAATCAGTGCAAGTATGTGCGACTGACCACAATTAGCAGGAACACCTTCGAAAATGCTAGATCTGTGAGTGTCTAATCATGAAATGCCAGAAAATGTGTTAAGGTGGCTCTACTGTTTCTTTGTAGTACCACCCTCTAATAAAGAAAATATCACATGGACATATTGTTATTGACGGTGGTATTTTGTTCACATTTCGAGACAATCGACACAACATAGAATGCCGCTAATTTATGGTTTGGATGGCATGAATATTATCTTCATGCTCTCATGTGGGTTGTGTTTGACATTTTCATTGTTTTTGGCTGCTCTCGGGGAATTAGATGTCGACTCAAAGCCTCATTGCTGGCATTCATTATTCCATCCCCGTGAGCATTCACCACAAAGTCAATTTGCACGGTTTGGTGCTCAGTTGAAGCCAAAAGTGTATATCAAACTGAGCTTACACAGCAAAAAATTTGTATTTCCCTTTTCGCAAATGAGTGCATCACTTTGAAAATCTAATATAGACAAGAATACTACTTTGATGTAGTGTAGCCTGTCTTGATGAGCCTAATAGAAAGCTGAGAGAAATATGTGACCATCTTTCTTTGTGGTAATTACAAATTCAGTGTTAACAGGATAGACGATTTTATCAGATGTCTTTTGTTGAATTATGAGAAAAGAAGGATATCATTAGTACTCTACGTTAACCACAATTACTTAGTTTTATGCTGATATAATGAAGGAAATCTAAAATATGATTATTTAAACTGTTCCGATTGTGGCAATCTGCTACATTGACGTACTGTGAGTATTGTGAGCCACACCATGCGAATAAATGTGCTTTAATCATCTAAATGCTGCTAATTGCACATCGTAATTGTATTGTGAAGGGTATGAACGTTCATTTGTCAGAAGATTATTCTACTTAACCAGTACCGTGGGTGTAATGATCAACAGCTTAGCCTTTCAGCTTGCAGTATGTGTGTTCGATCCCTGATCGTCACAACCTGGGCAATAGTTTGGTGCGAAATTAATGCTTCAGAATGGCTGTCAAGAATCTTAATTATTCTCAATAATCTCCATTTTTTCTTTATTCTACTAAACATCAATTCCTTTGGTTAGAAGGTGAATGACTGTTACAACGAAATCATGAATCTTACTATGCATATCATTTCACCCTCGTTTATATCGAAGTCACATCTTTGTCCAGAACGTGCTTGATCCGGTGGTTGTATGGCGCATTGACGTTGTAAAATCTAACTCATGTTAAGAATAACAGTTTGAAATCAGAATCAGCATGTCCTATGTATATGCACACACACACACACACACACACACACACACACACACACACACACACACACACACACACACACACACACACACACACACACAAACACACACACACACACACATACACAAACACATACACACAAACGCACACAAACACAACCTCACACACACACACTCACGCACACATATATATATATATAAATTAATATATAAATAAAATATATATATATAGAAATATATATATATATATGTATGTATATATATATACATTCATATATATATACATATAAATATATATTTAGATAGATATATAGATATTTATACATATATATATATCTATATGTATTTATATATATGTATATATACATACATATATATGTATATACTTATAAATATATTATATATACATGTATATATATATAGATAAATTTATATATATATATATATATATTTATATATATATATATATATATATATATAAATATAAATATATACATATAAATCTAATTATTTCCCTTGTAGTCCGTGTAAGGTCTGTAAACAACGCAAGATTAATGCAATGTGAATGATCAATAGATATTTATGAATCACCATAAATTGTCACGATGCAAACTCCTTTAGATCATATATACACGCTAATTCATTCACGTAAATGCATGGGATTCGGGTTGAATTTCACCCGCCACTACTACAGCAGAACAATTTAGCAATGGATGAGCTGTCATACATTTGTCCAGCAAATGTGAACACGTCTAATGCTATTTAATGTCATGAATCAGCACGGCAGATATATCATTTTACATGAAATAAAGCTTTTGCCCGGTGGTGGAGAGGATTACTGCTTTCTGGATAGCTGTATTGGCTGATTTATATTACTCCCAATGGTGTATTAAAATTTCTCATGAGAACTTCAGGTAAGATTTGTCTGAATGTAAATGCGTAATGTATATTCATTAACATGCCTCTGTATACAAACTTATTTCGACCATCGCGTTGTGATCTGGTTGAAATCCGACCAGGTCCATTGGAAATATATTGGTTTTTCTTACTGTTTGTGATAAGGTTTGGTATGATCCCACTCTTCAAATGCCATGCTTAAGCGATTAAGCTTTGGTCAGCGCAAAAGAATTGAAACAAATACACTGATATGACAAGGGCATTGTGCACATATTAAGGATCTACTAATGGGCTTTTTATTTGCTTTCTAACAATATATGATAGCCTGGAGTGTATAATTTGATTGATTAGATACTGATGCAATGTATTACCTAGAGGGTTTCGTGTGGCATCGGTCTTTTTTAATCTAGCACTTGGAGCTGTGCTTCTTCCACATCTAGCTGATATCCGTACCTCTCAACTTGCTGCAATCGTGTACTGACGCAGTTTTAACCACACAGCTGTATGGCAAATTGTATAGACGTTTGAAATTGTACTGATTGTAATTACTTAGGCAGTATTTGTTACAAATGTTTGCACATTTGTAAATCGCAATCCTTGATGCTATGAACTTATTTATTTATTTATTCACCAAAGCTAAATATTTCACCAACTTGTTTTGTCATGTTGAAGCCATACCACCGAGACTTCCAACAAACTACTTTTAATATAACCCTGCTTTGTGCGCGAAATGATATTGACGGCACCAAAGACAAATTAACTGTCCGTCTGAAATACATTGTTTGCCGCATCGTGACTAATTAGATATCTACTGGGCCGCCTTTATTAGAAGAGGGGACGTGGACGTGTGGATGAGCAAGTACCAACCAAGCAGCTACACATATGCTTATGACGACCGTGCGTAATAAGTTGAAATGGGTCCTTTCTAGGCCTTTGTTCGATTGCGAATCCTACAGAGACCTTGGTTTGATGCATTCATCAGTCCTTAATTTCTCAAACAGTAGCGCTAAGGGACTAATCGAAGCTGTAGTCGATACAACCGTTTGGATCGCGAGCAAGCCCACTGTCTCTTGATCTGCAAATGTGAAAATATAAGAATAACTTTTCAAAGAACTAGATGACCAGCTACCCCACGGAAAATATTTTCCATCTGCTATCGGTTATTGTGCATTATGTATTCTATAAACAACTCCCACAAACATAAACAATCAGTAGGTATTAACATATCTTTAATGATATCATCTGCCTATATTGCCTGTGACAGTTGCAAAATGATAGGCACGTTTCACATAAGATTTTCCTTCGCCCCTCATTGTGCACGTTTCGTTACTCGACACCCTGATGAAATCATACGTAGATGCGAAATAGAAGTTTTCTGATCTCTCATTCATTGTTGCTGATTAGCACCCGAACAAACAAGCAATATTCCCCTGATACATTACTCTAATGGCCCATTCGTGTAGGTTCGAATGTGCTTTATAAACCGCTTCATGTGTCAGTAACGAAATCATCCAATTCATCATCTAGTTGCTAAATGCTGATATTGTTTGTGTTTCCTTATCATTGGGAACAAGCATGTTCTGATTTTCC
>CM067347.1:304237-372502 GCA_034190875.2 Urechis unicinctus
GACTGTGTAATTGCATTAGCCAGACATCAAAATAATCCAGGCGACCAGCCGTGCGACACTTCATCACACGGTAATGCTGGATTAGACATTGCATTAGTATTGAAGTCAACCACTGCAAACATCATGGTCCCAACATGCTTGCAACCACCGTCATCTCTGCAAAGAGAGATGAGAATATAAATAACAAACTTTTTACCTCACTTCAACCAAACCACAACACCACATAAAACAAAAACAAAGTTAATATTTCTACATACCTATAAGATGTGTGACATATCTGTTTTCAACTTTCTTTAGTTAAATATTTGAATCATATCAATTTAAAATTGCTATGTGCACTCACATCCAGCAGATTCTAAGGTACCAGATGGGGAGAGGAGAAGCCATACATTGTATGGTTGCTCGGACTGGGACTGCTCCCTCACACATTTCTCCCTCAGATAACACCTACAATGATTCAGGGTTTTATATTTAACTGCATGTATGTGCCTGAAGAGGTACAGCTGATATCCCCTTTAGCTTTCAAATGATGCCTCACCGCTATGACTCCATTTGCACTTGGTCATGAAATGAATAAGACAGTAAGCCTCTGTAAGCTCAGGTGCCTTTGACATGAAGATCTGCCATGCAGAATGTTTGTGGAATCCGGGAAATTGACTTGCACTGCAAGCGACCCTCTATGCTAATGGTTCTTCATCCATTGTAAATATTCGTCTTCCTCGACCAAGTCCACAATATTTACGGTACTGCAGGCATTTCTTGCTAATTCTACGAGCTCAGTTTTCGGCTGGGGTACTTTCCGCTTAGAAGAGATATCAGGTGAATACTGATGTGTTCTTGCAGAATACTCACCCGACGACTGGAGATGACTTTTTTATGAAGATCTCTGTGTTTGAAAACTGTTTCAAATGTGCTCATTGCGACGTGACAGCGTTCAGATGAATTTAAGAGTAGTTCAGAATACGCTTGCAACGTCTTTGATGTCCTTTACAGCTATGGAAACACGCAACAAGAATGTGCGCAACAACGCAGGAATTTAAAACAACAACTGGTAAAGCGCGAACAGAGCGCTGACAGCTTGACAGGCAGAGCAACATGCCCCCAGTTCCGGTATTAAGAATCTTAGGCAAAACAACATTTCAACAGCCTATTGACTTTGTTATTAAAACCCTAGTCCTCGTCATCTTACCATGAATCAGCAGTACGGTAATAAATCAAGACGTTGCTGTTCGTAGGGTCACACATTAGCCTCGATAACCAACGGGCTCTCATCATGCGTCTTTAGGAAACCCAAAAGAAGCCTATTTTTCTTTTCAAATCTTCGTCTTTGTTGTTACACTCAAACGCATTACATCGTATATCTATGCAACCACCAGGCCCTTTATTTGTTCTCGTTTGAAGCGCAGCGTAAGCAGACAAAGCACCCAGCATACGATATGAGCCTGTCACATCATTAAACATTCCCACCATAGTGGCCACATGCGCAGATAAAGAATGCCTTATTTTCCTAATTGTATTAATAATTCCTAATGTATTATTATAAAACGGCCAAATGTCACTCGAGGCAACGTTTCTTGTAAGTAGTACCGTATAGGCCAATAATGTTAAAAACTGGATCATCACGTGAAGAGCCATTCGCAATCGCGTTAGATCCTTGAAGAGCTTACTGGTTTAATGGTTTTCACTACAGCTATACATTAACTCAGTATTTGTTCATTACAATCTGTAATGAGGCAACGAACTGCTCTAAGGGAAATGCTGTGCCGCCCGAAACTAGGTAGATTTTGTGAAAATAGCTCGCACTCACACGTGAGTAATTATTATCCATGCACAAATAATCTACTGTCGTTCCTTATAACCTTAAGTTAAACGGTAGATAATAACGAAACGAACATATAATATTTGCGCCCGACTTTGCGTTCCGTGATACTGTCCTTGAATGGCTTATGGTATTTTAAGATAGCGCTATCGCACTCTTAGCACAACCCAATCAATCGCACGGGGATGTGATTCAGGCTGCTTAGAGGTAATCCTTGCGTAGGTAAAGCTGCCACTTTCATATTTGCAACGACTCAACAGCTACGATATTGTAATGTTTGGTAATTAATGGAACGTGTTAAACACGGATAATAACAGTATGCTATTTGATTGTACTATTAATCTTTAATTCCACATTTTCATTGCCATCACCGGAGTCTGCGGACGGGAATAGCAGAGTTTCATGTGAGCAATGTGATAAGTCCCGCGGTTGATCTGTGATGCCAAGCAAAGTTACGTTTGACCATGTAATATATCGCATAATTTCCTAAATGTTATTACAAATAGGCCAAGCATCCTCAATATCAATAAGTCATTGCGCAGCGTGATCTGTCAACATTTTGAACGCTGTTGGAGAAGGTCGTTGATTAATGTGGACATTTTCCTGTTAATCCATCAACTCAGAAGAGAATCGTTGTTTAGTACAGGGTTTTATTCAGTGACACTGTGCCCCACATATAATTAATCTTCGACAGGTGATGATGGTAAAATATGTATTAAGCGTTACCAATGTAAGGACAGAATCACGGAACGCAAAGTCGGACGCCCATATAATGTACACGTTTCGCTATTGTCTGCCGTTTGATGTTACGTGGGCTATTTGTGCTTGGATTATAATGATTCATGTATGAGTGCGAGCTATATTCACAAAACAATTCCTTGTCAATACCTTTATCGGGCGGTACATCAGGTCTCTTACAGCAAATGGTTGCCCTCATTACAGCTAGACATAAACTTTTATTGGGCTCTACTTTTGTGTTAATGTCCAGCCATAGAGAAAACCATCAAACTGATCTCCTTTAGATTTGCGCGAACACGAATGCAATAAAGCCGTTTTAAAGAAGATACATAACAGAATATTTTCAATGCCATCATAGCATCCGCAAATTGCTTGAGCCACATGGCTCTTCATGTGATGCTCCAGTTTTAAATATTATTGGGATATACGGTAAAACTATCAAGCAAAGTTGCCTCGAGTGACATTCGCCTCTTGTTATAATAATACATAGATCATTATTAATACATTTAGAAAAAAGTGCATACTTTATCTATATATGTTGCCACCACGTGTGCAAGGTCTAATGACTTGGAAAGCTCATATCATATGCGTGGTGTTTTGTCTGCTCGCGCTGCTGTGATGAAAGAAAAATAAATTGGCTGGTTGTTGCTTAGATATACGAGGTAATTGTCCACTTATGGTTTCTGAACGGCGCATGATAAGAGTCATTTGGTTTTCGAATATATATATAAATATATATATATATATATATATATATATATGTATATATATATATATATAGATATATATATATATATGTATATATACATATATATGTATATATATATATATATATATATATTTATATATATTTATATAAACATCTATTAAATATATATATATATATATATATATATATATATATATATATATATATATATATATATATATATATATATATAAATATGTGTGTGTAAATATATATATATATTTACACGTCCTTAAAATTGGTTTCGTGTCTCAAAAAAGCATTTAGAAAGCCATCACCTCTACTGTGATCACGTTGGAAACTCTTGGCTATAGCCATTACATTGAACGCACAAGCAATTGGTCTTTGAACATCAAGCAAATCAATGTAGCAAATTGCATCAGATTGTCTCATAGTGCAATTTTGCATAATCCTAGATAGGTGAGCTTCCTGCGTTTTATATGCCCACATGCTACAATGCATTATTTGCATCCTTTACATATTTGCATCATCAAAATCATTTCTCATAAGGCTCACCTGCACGTGGGAAGAATATTTATTGACACGAACAAAAAAGGGCATAATAAATGTCCGTTATGACAGATGTACGATCCTCTGAGACCTACGCATCACATCCTGTATGGCGCCAACTGGCACAACCCGTTTCACACGAATACATTCTGTGAGTGGTCTTTTTCTATCCAATTCTACAGTCTCTTTATTCAGCATATGCTATGCGTCAGCACATCCGGCCTCTGTGAGGCAGTTCATTATCAGTGGTACATATTTCATGACGTCGATTGTTGCAACCATCAAGTCATACTTGAAGCGGAAATATGTCCATTAATGCATACCAATATAAGTTGTTAGGGACCTGAAGTGTGTAATTGGATTCATTATTCTATGAGGGCACTAGAGAGGAATGCTCGAGACTATAAGACGGCCCTGTCAAGTGTTATGACCAAGTCACCGTTGTCGATATGAATCAAGTGTGTATGTGGCGGGGGGGGGGGGGTAGATTTCTTAATTGGACATACACAACTCACAAAGATACATATATTGCTAGCCAACGGGTAGTCTCATATAAGTAGCATGTTGTGGGCGCTTTCTTGGCCTGCATATGAAACTATGTAGGGTGCATTCTGCTCAGATGTATTGTCATTATAAATCCTACGCTCCTTTATTACACAATGTGTGGAGAATATGATGCCATTTGCGATGATTTAATGTAAATGTGGATGGCGCTAGCTAATGAAAGGGCACTACATGGACCAAGAGAGATGTATACATAACTATAAGTAGGAAAATTTGCCTAAAATATGAAATACATCACGTGGAATTATATACAATACTCCGTGTATATCACACATTTATTTGTACCCATAATCTTTCTCACACAAAAAATCTGAACACATAATCAAGTAAATTGTTTATTTACGCACATCGGAATCTAGTATACATGAATTACAAATTTATAGTTGGAACTGCGTTCATATTGAGCTGATTAGTATTTCCATGGGATAGTCAACGAAATAATCCAAAAGGTCAATAAAGTTGCATACATCAAACGTACATTTTAAATGTGAGTATATCAACATGCAATCAATTGTGATATTTCCCCTAAAAACAATCAATATCTATAAAAAAGCGGTTTGATATAATAATGTTTTTTACTTCATTTACGCAACTGATTCAGACGACGCAAATCAAACCTCCTCGAAGTTCTATCAAGCATTTTTTGAATCATTACATGGCCATCACCTCTATGGTGTTCAAATTGCCAATACTAGGTTAATTGCCTTTGGATTAAGTGAACAAGCAATGGGTATTTGAACATAGAGAAAACCTTCCCTGTGATCAACGTATATATATAGAGATAGATATAGAGAGAGAGATAGAGAGAGAGAGATAGAGAGAGAGAGAGAGAGAGAGAGAGAGAGAGAGAGAGAGAGAGAGAGAGAGATATAGAGATAGAGAGAATAGAGATAGAGAGAGAGAAATAGAGAAGAGAGAGAGAGAGATATATAGAGAGAGATAGATAGAGAGAGAGAGAGATAGATATCTATAGATATATCTATAGATCTCTATATATATATATAGATATATATATATATCTATATATATATATATATATATCTCTATATATATATATATATATATATATATATATATATATATATATATATAGACGTATCCCAGTATCTCTAACACCACACCAAAATCAAAACTCAGTCGATAAATGTGGGCAGAAAAACATAGTTATCATGTGAAAAAAATCAAATAGATGCATTTTTTTTTGTTCGGTGCCAAGGTATATCATCCACCATCCTAATATAGTAACCTTATAGGGCATATTAGCAACGGAGATAAGATTTACTTGCGGACCATCATACGCCATAGAGTATGCGCCAAATTGTCAAAACATTGATGGTCTGCTTCTCATACATACTGCTAATCACTGTCATATACTACAACAAACAGTTGGGGTTCGTTGCCTTTGTTTCCATATCAAGACCATTTACATTCTTCTATTGTCACGCCTTGAAACATTACAAGGTAGCCTTTAATCTCGGACATCTGTCACAATTAAAATTTGACAAATCAAGACGTGATGCCCCACAATACCAAAGAAGAAATATATTGCGATAGTCGATGTGTCGACTCAAAGTTAGCAATAACGGCTTTAAATCTGTATATGGCATTCAAACAACCAATCTATGAAAACAGCATTCAAACATGCTAACAGCATTGAAACATGACCCATATCGAGTTAATGACGTCCACATAATCGGGCGCGTGCCCCATCAGAATGACAATTCGACTCATATTGAAGTACGTGTTCCGCTCGTCCAATAGCATCTACAACTGAAATGATCTTTGATTTTGCTCCAGTCACTGAACTGCAGCAGCATACATTGGTTATGATATATTTTCCTCACCTCGCAAACCCATATAGACCGAAAAAATCTTCCTTATTGTGGTCTCGTATTTAGCCACACTTGTCAAAGTGCATTTACCTAATCAGTGTTTTTGATGCCATCACCAGGAGCAGCATCCGTAGCGACATGATGGCAATAACAATTTGTCTACTAAAAGTCGTGTGGTTATATATATATATATATATATATATATATATATATATATATATATATATATATATATATATATATATATATATATATATATATATATTTCCCCAGTTGGCCGCATCACTGTTTCAAAATTATATTAAATAAGATCTAGTGGTTGCTGCCAGTAATAAGCTCTGGTGGATATTCACAAAACTCTGTTTATGCTGCATGATCGCTCAGCATAACAGTGTGCTGTTGAATGAAGCAAGGTGAAGGATATTGTCCGCCGCTCATTTTACAGCCAAACATTGATGATAAAGTAACACGTTAGCACATTTTTTCATGTTAAGTCCGGCAAACCAGAGGCAACACCAATTACTCAGAGGAATGATGATGTAGGTGAAAACAAATTGCCTCATCGGCTGTGGCATAACCTAATTCCCCGCAGGATATAACTATGATGTTACACCCACGCAATAATGTAGGCACTGATTCTTCTTACCAAACCTTCTTACCGGTTTTTGTGATCCCCATATTTAGTAGTTTGGCATAAAAATGCCCATTTCAGCCATTGAGTATTGGCGATTATATGTTCAAAATCATTCTACGTATGAAATTCTTCAAATACCCCAAAGCTCTTTTTAAAGATAGAAATCCTTTTACAAAAGGCAATAACAAGTTTTTCTACCGATAATGTACCGCTGATATTTTGTAGGCTTTTCTTTAATATTTCCTTTTCCCGTTCTGATATGTCCGTCTAGTTTTGTGCACTATGAATATTCCAATTATCTTTGCTTTCTTTATAATGACTCTCATTGATATTGGTATATACCCATTGTTTTATATTTTAATGCACCCTGATAAATAAGATTCTATAGTAACTAAAATGTCCTATAAAATCAATGCCGTGTTATGCAGCCGTTATCATGACTTATCTATTGCACACGTGATATCCAATTGTCTCAAATCGAGATGATCACATGTTGTTAATGGATATCGCTTAATGATTCCTTCATTGATCACGACATTAAATTTACATGCATTATATCTATGCCTCGCGCGCACCATTAGAGATAAGAAAGCAATGGCGAACACTCAGTTGAAACACATAGCCTTTCAAAGTTACATTTGCATGAACTCTCCTAGTGTAGGTTGCTAACGTTGGGTCATTGAACACTAAGTCTCATACAAATGATTAATCGCTGAACTAGAGCATGAAAGAATACTACACGAATGTAAGCCACTGAAAGAAATGAAGGGGGCCAAATATCGGTGTGTTCGTCTAATTACCAAAAACAACTATAATTACACAGCACCGAGTCTAGCGCTCATTGTTTGTTGATGCGAGAATCTGAGATTTACATTATTGGTCGTATTTGAGCAAGTAGACTTTCGTTTTATTAGTACCTTCTGTGAAAGAGTTCATGCTTTGGGGCAATAACAACCTTAACGATCAGTTTACCTTGATCGATGAGACCTGTGGCTGAACCACTGTAATACGTTAGCAAGTCACACATCCCAGCAAGCTATCAGTTTTATTAAGTAGGTTCACAAAGGAAGGCATTACATTCTTATTTTTTCTAAGTAGGGATTATATAAAGATCAAAGAAAACAATAACAAGCTTTAGCCGTTCCAATCTCCATATACAACTCACGTATTAATCACACCCACTCAATGCTGTGCATTGTCCATAAGCAAATATAACCAATGGGTTATTGAAAACAAACCCAGTGCAGACAGCCAAGGCGCCTGAGGAATTAAATCGAACTTCATCACGAACGCGGTATCATCGTGTGAAAGTCTTAGGATATTTCATAGACGTTTAAAGTGTAGCCTCATAGGATTTCTCGCTATATTGACAAATAAATACGCTAAATGACACCATTGATTTCTTATTGGTTCTGTGGTCGTAGTAATGTGTAATTATTGATGTCATTTTTCTTATAGCCTTTGTTGATACTTGAACAGGATGACGGTGATTCGCGAGGCTCAAACAATCACACAAATGTTTCGCTGGAATGCTCGTTGATACTGACACATTGTGTATAATCATTACATATGAAACACGATACGCATGATGAGGTGCTATTTAATTGAAGATGCAAATGTTTAAGACAACTTGGTGCATTGCTGATAGGAGTGGATATAGGGAGGATAGATTGTGCTGCAAATGCTCCTTTTGACAGGCATTTTTATGCGCTAATGTTGACACAAAATGAACCAAGATCATATAAACGATGTCTTGCAACTAATATAAGAGATTCAAATGACCAGCAGGCTTCCGACGAGATATAACTATCATTGAATAGAGAACAGGTTGTGCCGGCAACATTGATTGGGGTGGAGTGATGCCTGTGATGTGTCCCGCCATGGCTATTCAGTAACTAATGCAACCTAAATATAGCTTAATGGATACATTTTGTCCGTAGTGTTATTTTGACGGACTAATGACAACGTAATTTGCCAAAGAGAATATGTTGTACGAGAGTAGGCATTGGCAACAGGCAACAGGGATACAACTCCACAATGTAATTCCCAAGCTAAGTGACACGTGGCATGTGGGCGTTTTCGTGAGCTCACATTTCATGGACTAATCACCACGCTGATGAACATGCCACAACGATAATTACAATAGTCATGCGAATGGAATGATAGCTTGGAACGACGCATCCAAGCAAATGTACCGATTCGTTCCGGAATAAATGACACTGATGTCTTTTGTGTCGAACGTAGGCGAAGTAAAACGCCCTTTTAGTTGCGAAAACGTATTAATTTCATGTGTTCAAGCATAATGATTGATGCATATGGTGAGGCAGAAGCCATAAGGACTATATGCTATATATGTACTGTTTGGTACAAATGCTTCTTTAAATAAATATACATGATGGAACTACAAGCAACATAAAATAACGACTGTGATAGTTACATAGATTCATAATAGTCAAACTTCTGGCACAATCATTGGGTTCATCCGCCTTACTGATGGTGAATACCAGTATTATTGTCAATTTCATTGTTGCCGCCATCGTTGTCACTATGTGAGGCATCTTTGTTAGTTGCTTCAAAGGATACTTCTTCTACTGACGATTAATTAAATCTATGTAAATAAAGGAATATAGCATCATTGAATCATGCCATATTTTCTATTATATACCACATGCGGTTATTGCATTCCATTCATATCTGATGATCTGGATCCAATGCTTACCTCTTATCAACATTTATCTGAAACATATCTACGTGACTTACTCCTTAAAATATTATACGTGCGCCTGTGAAACATTCTGCGCATACATATCATCCATGTGAACATTACTAACTGTTGTTCTCTTTTGTATTTGTAGGTTTATTGGATGTATGGCAGGTCATGATAACAATCTTAAAGCTCCCGCATCAGTGCTCTGTTTAAAAATTGTTTGACATGTCCACGTTTGACATATACACAAAATGCTATTGATGCAACAGATTGTACGGTCTAACTAGAGGTAGATACGGCTGTTCTTGAAAATAACGAGAGGTATATGCCAGCATATTTGGCTTCATGCTGCATATATCTATCAGCCAGATATATTAGCTACATGTTAAACATCGAGAGTTCTTTGATAGCACACTCTGGTGTATAAAACTCATTAATATTTGGATAGGGCAGTAACGTTCCTAGGCAATGATTGTGTAATGTTCGTGCATTATATCAACATTGAATAGATCAAATCAAGAGATAATGCCCACAATACTGTGAACTGTGGCAGCAGATCAGTAATCATGCAACAAGGGACAGTTACATGATTGGGATGTACTGGATTGCAGTTTGATTTAAACTTCCCAATGACCAGATTCTGCCAATAGGTCCTATGTGCGTGATGGTAATCTATGAAGCGCATACTAAACATATTACAGGCGGATAGTTTTTATAACGCTAAGTCAACAATAGATCGAACATACCTACTCACAATTATTAGCTCATATTACTCTGCGGACTCTAAAGGCTCTTTGGTGTCGCTATCATGTTCAAAATAATTATGAAATTGACAAGGCAACGACACCGTTCGTAAATTTGTAATTTATGAAGTAGTGATGATCTCCAATGAGAGGGTGATTGTCACATTGAATAGAGAACTGATTGCGCAAGAACTGATGCTAAGAGTAATGTGGTGACATTGTTATTATCTTTCGATGAAACCAAATGGAATGGAGCTTCCATATAATTGTATTGCGTTAATACAGCTATTCATAAATTCTTGCAAAACTCTTGCCTACGTTAATTGCAAAGAAAGAAATTAATTTATTATGTTTATCCGCTGACAACAGTCGAGTGTTGTGTTAGATTAATGGATTCCCAAATGCTCGAAATGTGGTAGCCAGAAGGCTTTCTTTAGACATAAAAGACTTGTATATTACACCAATGTTTTGAACATGTACATATGTAGTTCAAACGAGTGCAGCAGCAATTCGATATTTCTCATATCTAAACAAGTATTGGACAATAGCTAATTATGCCAATCCCACATAACCACAAATTGACGCTTCGTCCATTCAGATTATTTATGTAAAAGGGGAACAATGTTGTTCATTTTGACAATAGAATTCATACCATGTCATATGTCACATATAATCCGATCATGCTGCTGTCATATAGTTATTCCCATTGATATTTAGTGTGGCGAACACCAAACATGTTCCCAAATGGTTCACATTAGCTGCACTACCGTCCAGCAGTACAAAAGCATTAAAAAGTAAAGCCCTACACTACAGTTGTGGAAATTGATGCATCCCACTTGCTCGTCCATTATATAGCAAGGACTTAGCTCTATCCAGTATATGGAAAATTATGATACAGCAGCATTACTATATTACATCATAAACTATTATTAGTCAGAGGTTAGATTGCATTAGCAGCGTTGCTTGACATATGTGCCCGGCCCTGTTTTATATTTTTCTTTCTTGGAATAACAAACTGTCAGCCATACGGAACATGGCCTGCCTGGTCATGAGGGCAAATAAGCATATATAGACCACTCAAAAGAATACAGAAATCGGAAGTGTGCAACCTGTGACTCAAAGTATAGTACGTATATATGCAAGATATTGCCACCCAACATTTTCCTAATTGTCCTTCACACCTCCTTTCTTCCATCCGCGGTTTATTTATAGCACTAATCACAACATGGGAGAATGGAGAAAAATTAAGCTATCGAAATTTTTCTCTTTTACAACTCTATCCGTCAATGACACAGCATCATTCAATCATCATAGCAGTCGAGGCCTATGCCTAGCATACGCTTCTACATTGACGCCGTGTTGACAGAACATCCTTCAATTTTAGAAGAACAGGTTCTGTCAGATGTAAGCAATTCGTCGAACAACAATAAGCGTGCCAATGACGGCTAATACTTCTGCATGGGGCAAAATTGTTATGGCTCATAATAAGCATATCACCAACTTTTATTAAATCTGCTGTAAATCATATTGAAACCAAACATAAGGGTGTCAATGTGCGTTGCATACACTTATTAGTCGATGATAACTCCTACCCGCTACCCTTAAGAGCCCGACAACGTAGCCATCATACACAACGTCACATTGAGTTGTTAATTAATTTCTGGTTCCCGAGTCATTTTCAACGATGGCTTTAAATAACCGTACATTCATAAATGAAGTTCGGGGTAAATAACATTTATCAATGGTCCAGGAGGAGGCATATACATATACATCTTTTGGTATGTTAATCGTCTTTACGGCTTCTGAGTGCAATTCGATAAAAATACGATGATCGATATACACCAACTCCCCAAAGAAATACCCCGAGGATGCTATAAGGTTTGACAAAGTAGGAAGAACTAGGCTACTGTTCGATGCAAATGTAGTATTGAATGCATACAGGGCAGAACATAAACAAGATGGCAAAACAAGATAAGGCTTCAGGCTAAGATACACGCCATCTCTGAACATATTCCCCAATAAATCAAGTCGCATTTGGGTCTCAGATCAAGTATAATTAATGTATATTGACATAGAATGACCGCACATACTTTCTGGGACTCATATTAAAGCCCACGACAGGTCCCAATTGGATACTTTGGAATATTTACTAGTTGGATTAGTTACACCCGCAAGACGTCGACGACATTATAAGAAACCTATCTGACCACATTAACAGCTTTACTGGATTCTGTTCGCGACAACCCAGGTCGCATGAATTCTGTAATTTACGTGTTGTGAAAAGGGCAGTGGTGTTGAACTAGCATCCATGTTAGTTTGTGAGCCGCTGCCTGGACCTTAACCTAGTACTGTATGACTTTACGGCATATACTCACGAATGGTCTTCATGATGCTTGTGAGTGCTAGATATTACGATCAAGGTTGGGTTTGCGAGTCCTGGCGATTGTTACAATGATATCAGTTTGTGAGTGACAAAGGGAGTGTAATTATGCTACCTGGTCGGAGCATAATCGTAAGAATATTGGTCAACCTACCCACCCCGACCCACCACCAAAGCAATCACAATATGGCTTTGTAAGTAACGATTGAATAGTGAATAATCCATAGTCAAAATAGAACAATGTACCAATTAAACGCAAAATCGACATAAACGATGCGTCTGCACATTCCCTGCTGAGCTAAACTGAGTATGTGTGGGTTGCATAGAATAGATGCGAGGTGGGGAGACATGTTTTCCACTTGATGGCGACTTCAAAAGTGACCGCCCTAACCCGCGTGACACCGCCGCCCACATCCCCCCCCCCCTCCCAACCCCCACCCCACCCAAACGACAATACCTCTGTTTTGAGGCCGCTTAGAAGAGTCAGTCAGGATACTTGATATGGCTGGCGGCTTGTAATGCAATGACGCACGTTCGCTGAAAATCCATTAAAGCACTTCACCAACAAAACAGTAGGTTTCAAATATTCAACGGGTCTAGCGATCTTAACGTCAGACGCCGTTGTGTGCGTAAACTTAGATGGCTTAATAGCATAGTCAACGAAACATTACAGGCTGTGGTAAAAGCTAAGGAGAACAGAACAACAACAAGATCTTATATCATTCAAAGAATAACAACGTATTAGCAGAACAGAAATAATCATGCCAAAAGATCAGTTGAGGAGAGTATAGCAAATCATATAAACAACAAACCCAAGAGGCAATGCAAGGTCAATAGTCCTCTATTGGATCATGCAATTTCTTTTGTATTTGTAGGTTTATTGGATGTATGGCAGGTCATGATAACAATCTTAAAGCTCCCGCATCAGTGCTCTGTTTAAAAATTGTTTGACATGTCCACGTTTGACATATACACAAAATGCTATTGATGCAACAGATTGTACGGTCTAACTAGAGGTAGATACGGCTGTTCTTGAAAATAACGAGAGGTATATGCCAGCATATTTGGCTTCATGCTGCATATATCTATCAGCCAGATATATTAGCTACATGTTAAACATCGAGAGTTCTTTGATAGCACACTCTGGTGTATAAAACTCATTAATATTTGGATAGGGCAGTAACGTTCCTAGGCAATGATTGTGTAATGTTCGTGCATTATATCAACATTGAATAGATCAAATCAAGAGATAATGCCCACAATACTGTGAACTGTGGCAGCAGATCAGTAATCATGCAACAAGGGACAGTTACATGATTGGGATGTACTGGATTGCAGTTTGATTTAAACTTCCCAATGACCAGATTCTGCCAATAGGTCCTATGTGCGTGATGGTAATCTATGAAGCGCATACTAAACATATTACAGGCGGATAGTTTTATAACGCTAAGTCAACAATAGATCGAACATACCTACTCACAATTATTAGCTCATATTACTCTGCGGACTCTAAAGGCTCTTTGGTGTCGCTATCATGTTCAAAATAATTATGAAATTGACAAGGCAACGACACCGTTCGTAAATTTGTAATTTATGAAGTAGTGATGATCTCCAATGAGAGGGTGATTGTCACATTGAATAGAGAACTGATTGCGCAAGAACTGATGCTAAGAGTAATGTGGTGACATTGTTTATTATCTTTCGATGAAACCAAATGGAATGGAGCTTCCATATAATTGTATTGCGTTAATACAGCTATTCATAAATTCTTGCAAAACTCTTGCCTACGTTAATTGCAAAGAAAGAAATTAATTTATTATGTTTATCCGCTGACAACAGTCGAGTGTTGTGTTAGATTAATGGATTCCCAAATGCTCGAAATGTGGTAGCCAGAAGGCTTTCTTTAGACATAAAAGACTTGTATATTACACCAATGTTTTGAACATGTACATATGTAGTTCAAACGAGTGCAGCAGCAATTCGATATTTCTCATATCTAAACAAGTATTGGACAATAGCCAATTATGCCAATCCCACATAACCACAAATTGACACTTCGTCCATTCAGATTATTTATGTAAAAGGGGAACAATGTTGTTCATTTTGACAATAGAATTCATACCATGTCATATGTCACATATAATCCGATCATGCTGCTGTCATATAGTTATTCCCATTGATATTTAATGTGGCGAACACCAAACATGTTCCCAAATGGTTCACATTAGCTGCACTACCGTCCAGCAGTACAAAAGCATTAAAAAGTAAAGCCCTACACTACAGTTGTGGAAATTGATGCATCCCACTTGCTCGTCATTATATAGCAAGGACTTAGCTCTATCCAGTATATGGAAAATTATGATACAGCAGCATTACTATATTACATCATAAACTATTATTAGTCAGAGGTTAGATTGCATTAGCAGCGTTGCTTGACATATGTGCCCGGCCTTGTTTTATATTTTTCTTTCTTGGAATAACAAACTGCCAGGCAAACGGAACATGGCCTGCCTCATTAGGGCAAATAAGCGTATATAGGCCACTCAAATGAATACAGAAATCGAAAGTGTGCAACCTCTGACTCAAAGCATAGTACGTATATATGCAAGATATTGCCACCCAACATTTTCCTTATTGTCCTTCACACCTCCTTTCTTCCATCCGCGGTTTATTTATAGCACTAATCACAACATGGGAGAATAGAGAAAAATTAAACTGTCGAAATTTTTCTCTTTTACACCTCTATCCGTCAATGACAAAGCATTATTCAATCATCATAGCAGTCGAGGCCTATGCCTAGCATTTGCTTCTACATTGACGCCGTATTTCATTACCATTATCATATTTTCAGTGTTGACAGAAAATCCTTCAATTCTTAGAAAAACAAGTTCTGTCAGATGTAAGCAATTCGTCGAACAACAATAAGCGCGCCAATGACGGCTATTGCTAACACTTCTGCATGGGGCAAAATTGTTATGGCTCATAATAAGCATATCACCAACTTTTATTAAATCTGCTGTAAATCATATTGAAACCAAACATAAGGGTGTCAATGTGCGTTGCATACACGTATTAGTCGATGATAACTCCTACCCGCTACCCTAAAGTGCCCGACAACGTAGCCATCATAAACAACGTCACATTGAGTTGTTAATTTATTTCTGGTTCCCGAGTCATTTCAACGATGGCTTTAAATATCCGTACATTCATAAATGAAGTTCGGGGTAAATAACATTTATTAACCAGTTAATCTCTTATTATTATGATATTTCGATTGTTTATCCCTGATTTTGGCCATTGTAAACATGCTTTAGGTGGTTAATGAAAGACACATGTGATGAGATATATATTAAGTTGTTGTCCAACCACAAGGTTCCTAGAAAAGGTAAGCATGGTATATTAGAGAAGAATAAAGTTATCGATGTCACTCTTACATGCGCGCATTGTAACTCACGACTTTCAATTTATATAACCATGTGTTGGCCTGACCGTTTCATCACCTCATGAACTCATCCACTTTACCAACAAATCGATTAATTATATCTGAAATATAACAAACAAAGTTTATTCATCTCACACTGCAATGTAGTATCTAATCACAATGCAGAAATGTCACGATGGAAATGTCACGATGACAACTACTAATCTATTGCACTACATAGACCAAATAAGGCATGCAGTGGACATAAAATAAAAGACAACTGAAGGTGACAAATGGCGATTAAAACGGCCAGTGGTTAGATTACGCATGCGCAGATAATCGACCTAAGCGATGATTATCTGCTTAATTTTTTAAAGAACAGTTCGGAGGCTGCTTCTGAGTGGTGATATGGGTAAAATGTAAATGATTTGGTGTTTCCAAAACCAAGAAACTGTGATAATCGAGTCAATACAATTCAACTTCACCAAGAGACAGTTGAATTTTAATTAAAATGTAATCCTTTAAGTATCAACACTTGGTTCCTGTTCTATTTAAAGGAACTTCTCTCATGCGGCATCAACAACATCAAAGCTTTTTATCTGCCTGTGATTCAATAATGAAGGCCGGAAGCTCTATTTATGGCTGGCGGCTTGTAATGCAATAACGCACGTTCGCTGAAAATCCATCAAAGCACTTCACCAACAAAACAGTAGGTTCTACGTGTAAAATGTTTCAAATATTCAACGAGTCTAGCGATCTTAACGTCAGACGCCGTTGTGTGCGTAAACTTAGATGGCTTAATAGCATAGTCAACGAAACATTACAGGCTGTGGTAAAAGCTAAGGAGAACAGAACAACAACAAGATCTTATATCATTCAAAGAATAACAACGTATTAGCAGAACAGAAATAATCATGCCAAAAGATCAGTTGAGGAGAGTATAGCAAATCATATAAACAACAAACCCAAGAGGCAATGCAAGGTCAAGGTTATGTCCCACGGCATCAGCGGTTGCATATAATCATGGATAAATTAATGGCACAGTAAAAGAAGGTTGTGTGGTGAAAGATAGCACTGAATCAGACACGGGTTATCTGTGGTGTCCTTCAAAGGGTCGGTCCTGTGCTGTTCACATAATGCTTAAAAATTGCAGATGGCACCAAACATTACTCCAGAGAGATCAAAACCCAGGCATATAACTTACAACAAAGCTCACAAAACGCGTTAGACTGGGGAAATGATTGGCAAATGGGTCGGGCAACCAAAGCGTTAGAATATCATAAAGGCGATTCTGCTGTACATGATTTGTCACAAGAAGGGAATTTATTATCCTAATTGATCAATCGTTAAAATGCAGCACAGAAGGCTGTGCAGCAGCAGCAATGGCAAACAGAGCTCTCGGGATGATCAGACCGACGTTCACTAGAGGCACTAAGGATGTTTTATCAAACTTTATAAGGCACTTGTAAGGCCCCATCTAGAATATGCAACTCAGGCGGGAACAAATGTCGGGGAAATTGTTCATCAGCTAGTCGTTAAACAGGCATAATCACTCTCATCTCTCCTAATTTATCTTGACAATGAGCCTATTCAGATTCAACCTCACTAGAGGCCTCTGTATAAATTGCCTCTTCATCTATCGTTAATACCAGGTGGATATACTATCATGTGTAGTATTTTGGCTTTATATATTGATTACTTTTGCATAAATGGAATGAGTCAAAATTGACAGATTATGAACAAGATCAGGTTTCACGTAGTTCTACGCACATCAGAGGAGTGTATATACCTATATTCCCTTTCGATGGCGCGCTAATAATTAATTCCAACAATTCCTGCCCTTCTGAAAGCTTAAACGCTCAGGCAACCTTGTTTCACACATTTGCTAATTAAATCGCCGAAGCCAAACATCACGTTGTTTATTTGTGCACTTGTTTTTGATTCCAGTATGACTAAATGGATTGCTGATGACTAAATAAACTTTGTTGTTTGGTTGGTATGACTATATAAGAATTAGCGTATTCATGTGACGTTAACGCTTTTTCTTATCATTATCGCTTAAAGAGATATGTAATCACCGTGCAGAAATATATTTTATGACGCAGCCACATTTAAATGCCTTTCATTATTGTGATCATTCTACGGTTAAGTTTACTATCAAAGCATGTATATGTTTCATCGAAATTTGAAATCAATAATTGTACCATATAAATTGGTATTCAGTTAATCAAATATTTTACACTCTTTGCATTCCATTCTCATCGAGAGTAATGTGTGGAGAATATGATGCCATTTGCGATGATATATCGTAATCTTGGATTGTGCAAGCTACTAACGGGGCACTAGATGGATCAGGATATAGGTATACATAACAAGTAGGAAAATTTGCCTCAAATATGAAATACATTATGTGGCATTATATACAATACTCCGTGTATATCAAGCATTTGCTTGTACCCACAACGACCCCTGAAGCGTGAAATTGAATCCATTTTTCTATGCGGGCACTATAGAGGAATGCTCGAGACGGAAAGACGGCCCTGTCAAGTGTAATAACCAAATCAATGATACCGTGAATGATGCGCGAATCGGGGATCAATTTCTTAATTTAACAAGCACTCATCAACAGAATGCATTCATTGCTGAACGCAGTTGATATTTGTTCTTTCTTTTGTGATTAAGGTGCATGAGCCTTAATGTGTGTCAATTACTAAGTAAGTATTCCGCCATCATTTAAAGTACAGGGTGTACACTATCTAAACAGCATGGATTCCGTTACTAGTGCAGCAGCAATTCGATATTGCTCAGATCTAAACATGTATTGAACAATAGACAATTATGCAAATACCGCATCACCACAAATTGACGCTTCGTCCATTCGATTAATTTATGTAAAACAGGAGCAATGTTGTTCAATATGACAATAAAATTTATACCTTGTCATATGTCACATATAGTCCGAGAATGCTGCCGTCATATGGTTATTCCCATTAAATATATTTGGGTGATAATTAATGTGGCGAACATCATACATGCTCCCAAATGGTTCACATTAGCTGCACTCCCGTCCATTAGTACATAAGCATAAAAACGTAAAGCTCTAAACCACGGTTGTGGAAATGTATCCATCCCTCTTGCTCGTCCATTACATAGCACGGACAAAGCTCACTCCAGTATCGGGAAAATTATGATACAGCAGCATTACTATATAACATCATAAACTATTATCAGTCAGAGGTTAGATTGCATTAGCAATGTTGCTTGACATATGTGCCCGGCTTTGTTTTGTACTTTTTTTCCTTGGAATAACACACTGCCAGCCAAACGGAAGATGGACTGCCTCATTAGGGCAAATAAGCATCTACAAGACACTCAAATGAATACAGAAGTCGGAAGTGTGCAACCTGTGACCCAAAGCATAGTACGTATATATGCAAGATAATGCTAGCCAACATTTTCCTATTTGTCCTTCACACCTGCTTTCTTCCAACCGCGGTTTATTTATAGCACTAATCACTACATAGGAGAATAGAGAATAATCAAACTATCGAAATTTGTCTCTATTCGAACATTATCTGTCAATGACACAGCATTATTTAATCATAATGGCAGTCGAGGCATTTGCCTAGCATTCGCTTCTACATTGACGGCGTATTTCATTTACCATTATCATATTTTCTGGCTGAAAGTTATTTGTCATGAATGATGTAAAATGCCATTTCAGCGTTGACAGAAAACCTTCGATTCTTAAAAACAACAAGTTCTGTCAGACGTAAAATATTTGTCGAACAACAATAAGCGTGCCATTGACGGCTATTGCAAACACTTCTGTATGGGGCAAAAATGTTACGGCTCATAATAAACATATAAGCAACTTATATTAAATCTGCATAAAATTGTATAGAAATCACACATAAGAGTGTCAATTTGTGTTGCATACACGTATTAGTCGATGATAACTCCTACCCGCAACCCTGAAGAGCCCAACAACCTAGCCATCACAAACAACGTCACAATTAGTTGTTCATTTCTGGTTCCCGAGTCATTTTCAACGATGGCTTGAAATATCCGTACATTCATAAATGAAGTAAATTAACATTTATTAACAAATGAATCGCTTATTAATATGATATTTCGATTGATTATCCCGGATTTAGGGCAATGTAAACACGCTTTAGGTAGTTAACGAAAGCCAAATGTGATGAGACATATATTAGGTTGTTGTCCAATCACAAGGCTATACACGAGCGATTGTCCTACTAACATGTAAGCCTGCAAAATGTAATATAGTATGCAACGAATGTATTTTCACATTGCCTGAGCCTTCCTAGCAACCCAGTGAACGGTTGTGAAAGGTATTATATCGAACCTCAACCATTTATTCATACAAAAAGCCAGCCGCGATGAATCTATCCATCACAAGTTGCGTCGATTTGGGGTTTTTTTCCACAACAACAGCAAATTCATCATGCATCATTTCAAACAAATATTAAACAGTTGGCAAGCAGCCTGAAATAAATCCACTGTGTTAATCCGTAGCACACGAAAGGAAAGGCAACAAATCAAACTATGCGGAAGTTTTCTGCGTCTTCAATCATAAGTATTTAACATAAAAGCTTCGTAAATTATAATAATTCCAAATAAAAACATATGTTACACTAAAGATGGGGAATATTTGGAGTAAATGTTCTGACGATGTGGCATCATTTCTGCCTCGCAGACTAAATCTAATATACCTCGTCCATTGTTGTACATAAATAAACTTCTAAGCTACAGATTGTGAGAGAATGTCATACTGCGTGCTCTTTAAGACATTAAATAAGCAGAACTCGAGACTTTTAAGATGACATTTTCTATTTTTTCTAAATCACTTGCCATGTATGATACCATATAGAATGATAAAACTCTTGCAATATGTAATAACGCATTATGTATGTAGTCTCTGAACATATAGCCCCATAATTCAAGTCGCATTTGAGTCTCAGATTCAGTATAATAAATGAATATTGACATAGAATGCCCGCACCACCTGTCTGGGACTCACTATAAAGGCCACGACAGGTTGCAATCGGATACTTTGGAATATTTACTAGTGGGATTAGTTACACCCGCCAGACGTCAACGGCATCATAGGAAACTTACCTGTCCACATAAACAGCTCCACTGAATTCTGTTCGGGACCACCCAGGTCGTATAAATTCTGTAACGTACTTGCTATGAAAAAGGCAGTGCTGTGGAACTAGCATCACTGTTAGTTTGTTAGCCACTGCTTGAACCTTAACCTAGTAACGAATTATTCAGATTTAAGCATTAATTTATGACTTTACGACAAATACCTACGAATGGCCTTCATGATGCTTGAGAGTGCAAAATATTACGATCGAGATTGGCGAGTCCTGTGGCATGTTACAATGATATCAGTTTGTGAGTGACAAAAGGGGAGTAATTATGCTACCTAGTCGGAGCATAATCGTAAGAATATTGATCAACCTACCCCATACTCGACCCACCACCACAACAATCACAATATGGCGTTGTAAGTAACGATTGAATAGTGAATAATCCATCGTCAAATAGAACAATGTACCAATTAAATGCAAAATCGATTTGTGCAGTTGGATGCGTATACACATTTCTTGCGGTGAGTGGCATAGAATAGATGCGAGGTGGAGACATGCTTTCCACTTGAAGGCGACTTCAAAAGTGACCGCCCTGACCCGCGTGACACCGCCGCCCACACACCCCCCCCCCCACCCCCCAAACCCTTACCCCACCCAAACGACGATGCCTCTGTCTTGAGGCCGCTTAGAAGAGACAGTCAGGATATTCTATAAGGCTGGCAGCTTGTAATGCTATTACAAGTTCTGAGTGTAAAATGTATCAAATATTCAACGGGTCTACCAATCTTACGGTCAAACGCCGTAGTGTATGTAAACCTAGATGGCTTAATAGCAAAGTCAAGAGTGCTTTCAACGAAATAAAACAGGCTGTGGTAAAAGTTTAGGAGAACAGAACAACAATAAGATCTTATATCATTCAAAGAATAATACGTATTAGCAACACAGAAATAGTCATGCCAAAAGATCAGTTGAGGAGAGTATAGCAAATCATATAAACAACAAACCTAAGAGCATTCTACGGCAATGCAAGGTCAATAGGCCTCTATTTGATCATGGAATTTCGGAAGATAAAAACGCGCAGATGTTTTTAATGGTTATTGTGCATCAGTGTTAACTGACATGATAGCATAGTTATGTCCCACGGCATCAGCGGTTCTATATCATCATTGATGGCACAGTAAAAGAAGGTTGTGTGGTGATAGATCGCATTGAATCAGATAGGACACGGGTTATCAGTGGTGTCCTTCAAAGGGTCGGTCCTAGGACCCGTAATTTCTTAGTAAATGATCTAGACAGTGCTGTTGACATAATGCTTAAAAATTGCAGATGCCAACAAACATTACTCTAGAGAGATCAAAACCAAGGCATATATCTTACAAGAATGCTTACAAAACGCGTTACACTGGGGAAATGATTGGCAAATAGGTCGGGCAACCAAAACGTTTGAATATCATAAGGGCGATTCAACTGTACATGATTTGTCACAAGAGAGGAATTTATGTTTCTAATTGATCAGCCATTAAAATGCATCAAAGAAGGCTGTGTCGAAGCAGCAAAGGCAAACAAGGCTCTCGGGATGATCAGACGGATGTTCACTAGACGCACTAAGGATGTTTCATCAAACTTTATAAGGCACTTGTATGGCCCATCGAGAATATACGACTCAGGGGTGGTCTGCTACTGAGCTCATAGCCGGTAGGTCTGGGTTAGGTTACGTACAAAGATTACGCATGTTATGACTGGCGTCAATTAAAACACAGCGTCTCTGTAGGGTTCTCATACAGTTATACAAAATATTCAATGGATAAGAAAAAATTAGCTTTAATTTGCTTTGGTAGCTTCACACAGCTGGGCACTCACGAATTTTTGCAGACCTTGACAGAACCTATTGCTAGGAAAAGTGGTGACTATTGTCCATCATAATAAATCATTTTGAATCAAATTATTTGCGATGAATAAATTATTTAATCCCGCAACAGCTTTCGTATATCTTGGCCAATTGTATGACGAGCATCAAGCAATCAGATTGTGTCAATCAGCTGCCATCTGATCCGTCTGAGCACTAGGCGGATTTTAGGGTGTATTGGTTTGATGGTGTTTGTTGTAGGCTTAAGAACCCGATCACACAGTTGTAGGCCAAAACTGCTTTCAAGGCCGAAAATTCGATATCCCCCAAAACGGCTTCACCTGGACAATTGCAAATTGGTTAATACATGCTGCTATGCATTACAGTTTGCAAGACTATCACATTTATGCTTAAAACTGCCTTCCAGACTAGAGCTTAACTATATGTGGATGTGTGTTGGTGTCTATGCGCAGGTGTTTGTGGTCTTTCAAATATGAATGGAGTGGTTGGCTGTGTTACAGCCTGAGATGACTCCTCGAGCTGTTTTTCTCAACTTGCCATTAGTCTGATAATATCCTCATGCCACAACATTTCTTCATTTGAAGGTGCCACACACTGAACTGCACAGAGTTGAGCTGGTTAACGCAGTGCATGTCGACTAACAGATGCACAAAAACGGCCGTTAATTTTAATTTAAAGCAAAGTGGATACAAAATCATATTGGCGCCATCATATATAGGAGCTTCGGTCATCAGATTACATTGTGCACGATTAAATGAACACAATGTAAACAATATGTTTTCATTTACATAGCAATTCACAAGTTGCGTTGAAGTTGCGTTTAGTTGGTCTGATTTCAAATGACAGCGATTTATTGAGTTTATGGACATGTCATGTTAGCACCTGTGTTTTGGGATCGCCAGACACTAATTGTTCTCAGGGCAAATCAGCTCCTCATGAAATAGCTCAGTTGCAGGTATTGCAGGTGATGCTTTGTGAATAGCGTTTGGGATTCTCCCCAATTTTGCAAATTCTTGATCGTAATGTACGATATCAGATATTATAGACAAATCAAAACTACCTCCTAGTATGTATCTTTTTGGTGTGTGCATGTTGTAAAATGGAACGTAAATTAGAGAACAATTGCGGAATGTGTATCATGAAGTTAATGGGTTTTCTTCCCTTTTCATTCATTAATTTTTTCCTTTCGTTCTTTAGCCTAGAGGCCTCTGTATAAATTGCCTATTCACCTCGTTGTTGATACCCGTGGATATACTATTATATATGGTATTTTGGATTTATATTGATTACTTTTGCATCAGTCGAGTGTGTCAAGCTAGTATAATAATGAACAAGATCAGGTTTAAAGTAGTCCAACACACATCAGAGGCGTGCATATTCCTATATTCCCTTTCGATGGCACGCTAATAATTAATTCCAACAATTCCTGCTCTTCTGAAAGCTTAAACGCTATCACAACCGTGTTTCACACATTTGCTGAGTAATTCGCCGAAGTCTAACATAATGTTGTATTTTGTGCGCTTGTTTCTGATTCTAGTATGACTAAAAGGTTTGTTGTATGACTAAATAAACTAGGTTGTTTGGTTGGTATGACTATATAAGGTTTAGCGTATTCATGTGACGTTAACGCTTGTTCTTATTATTATCGATTAAAGAGATTTGTAGTAATATATTTCATGAGGCAGCCATATTTAAATGCCTTTCGATTAAGTTTATTAGCCAAGCATGTTTATGCTTCATCGAAATTGGTAATAAATAATTGTGTTATACAAATTTGTATTTAGCTCATCAAATATATTACATTCCTTGCATTCCATTCTCAACGAGAGTAATACTGTTGAATGTCTGACTGCTTATTGCCTATTTATGGCTGGCAGTAGCAATTGATTAGTATCTGTGCCTGGCAGCTTGTTTTTATGTGACGAATTGCTCATAGTTAATATCACGTCGTACGCATAAAAAGCCAACAAAAATGAAAAGATGTTTATATCATTACAATTGCTAGAACGAATGACACATTTGTTGTCTTAGGCGAAGTAGCATCCTATTGTATCAGAGACTGGCATTGTATCATTTAATCCTTCAGAATGCATCCGAACAACAACAACACCTGGTTGTTGCGTGACGGTTTATATACATTCATTGATCACTTACAACACAATTATCTTGTGCCTTAGACAGCTAGTACGGAAAAACGCGTGCAAAATTAGACATACGATCTTTTGTGGAGAACTTCAAAGAGGGATTACTTGTCCATATTTGGAACGAGGTTGCCTACCAAGCTGCTTAGCAAACCGCTTCTTGGAAATGTTTTTAGTCACTGCGCAGCGTTGTGGTCTCCATAGCTTTCGTTATTATCGGACATTACCCTTGAGTACTGAAGGTGAAATGCGGTCACGGAAAACAAAATAAAACACGACAATGATTAAGTTAACTGGTAACGGTGACCGGCTCATCCTTTATTGAAATTATCATGAACATAGCAGTCGATTTGTGTTAGTTAGAATCTCTAGCTGTCAAGTGAGGACGAATGATATAGACTACTATGTGGTGGGACACAAATTACTAATTAGCTTGTGGGTGTAGCCCGCTACTTTAATAAGTGAGGATGTGATAAAATCTACATGATGTAACACAAGCGAAAGTAGCGAGTGTATCATTGGGCGCGCGGAATGATTCACAACCACCAGTCATGGAGTTCATGGTTTAAAGTGAGTTGCCGCTTATCAATGAGTCGATACGACTAAATTGATGGAATATTTTACTGTACATAATGTGTATTCCAACCTAATAATACTGATGTAAATTGATCAGCATATTTTTCGGCGCAGTGAAATTCACCACACAAAAAAACCCGACAGTATTTAGTTAATGCGTTTAGCGCAGTAAAGTAGAAACAAGATGACATCATATTGTCTTATATGGGGCGGGAACCCTTCTTTAAACCCTACAATTTTTAAGATTTGCATCATGCTAAAACACTGCAGCAGGTGGATATCAAAGGGATTATTACTATTGTTATTCGATTAAACGCCATGGAGAATAACATTCCATGTTGAATAGTCGAGAATAAGACAAAAACACAACTACAGATGCTGCACCTAACAGTTCTTATATCATGCGAGGAATGGCTACTCACCTCAATGTACGCTGCTCTAAATACTTACGAGTTTTGATAGATGCCTGCACATGTATTAGGTGCTTAGCTTGATTATTCATTGATAATGACATCCGTTAATAAGGTTGGGTCATATGAGTTTCCCAATATTACGGGTAAAGAAACGATATGTGTCAAACGGGTGATGAATTTCAATATGGTCAACCACATAGCACTATCTGCATACGCAGATGCGATTTATTAACTGCATTAATGCAAATGAATGGTTGAATATATTTTTCCTCTACATAAATGGAAAAAATAACAAAGTTACCTATGAACAAAAACAACCCAAAGCTGATCGTTTCGACAATTATGCGTAATATTCCGACCAGGTGATAATTAGTAAAAAAGCAAAAATCTTGCACGATATGAAACTTATTAGATTTAACTTCATCTTATCGTCCATATAATTTGCCACGGAGGTCAACGTTCACATAAAAATAAATCATAGAAAGGAAACCCGGGTCGGGACTCCCTCATGGTCACTTAAAGAATATATTTATAGTGTACAAGCACATGAAGTCTCGGCACAAAATGTAAGAGAAGTCTAGGCGCATGCACAGAAATCCCTGGCAGGTGATGTGATGCTGTTGGTCGGCTTGGAGCCGATCAGGCTCGCACTTCCGTCTACAGAGTATGATGACGGTTCTCATGCGGTCATGTTGATCATATGCTGATGTTATTTGTACCTGTATCAAGTAGTAATACAGTGATAAGGATATACCACAGTGTCAGTCGTTCTGTCATGTATGGAGTGGCAACTATGCAGTAAGTGATGAAACGTGGTGTATTTCACGTCGCGCAACAAATGTAACTTTGCTAGTGGAAATATGTGTGAGATACAAATATATATGTATAAAGATATATATGTATACAAATATATATATATATATATATATATGCAGATATATATACACAAACATATATATATACATTTATATATATAGATATATAATATATATATATATATATCTATAGAGATATATAGATTATATATTCTAGAGGAGATATAGATATATATATATATATATATATATATATATATATATATTATGTATACATAGAAATGTATATATATGTATATAGATATATATCTATCTTTATATTTTCTATATATATATATATATGTTCATATATATATATATAGATATATCTATATATATATATATATATATATATATATATATATATATATATATATATATATATATATATATATATATATATATACATATATATATGGCTACTCAATATATTCTATTAACACAGCGGTAACTCTGTAATTGGGTTTTACAGGTTGTTCTGATGTGCAAAAGACTGTTTTGTTTTCATTTCGTGTCTTTTGAATATGGTTTGTGTCTTAAAAGTTCATTTAGAAACTCATTACATAGCCATCATCTCTATTGTGTTCAAGTTGGGAAACCTTGGTTATGGCCATTAGATAGAGCGCATTAGCCAGGGATTATTGAACATTAAGCAAATCAATATGTAACTCATTGTATCAGATTGCGTCCTGGTGCAGTGTTGCATAATGCTAGAAAGGTTTTCTTCTTGCGTTTTCTATGCCCACATACTGAAATGCATTATTTGCATCCTTTACATATTTTCATCATCAAAATCATGTCTCTTAAGGCTCACTTGCATATGGGAAGAATATTGTTTGACACGAACAAAGAAAGGCATAATAAGTGTCCGTTAGGACAGATGTACGATCCTCTGAGGCCAGCGCGTCACATCCTGTATGACGCCAATTGGCACAACCTGTTTCACACGAATACATTCTGTGAGCGGTCTTTTTCTATCCAATTCTACAGTCTCTTTATTGAGCATATGCTACGCGTCAGCACATCCGGCTTCTGTGAGGCAGTTCATTATCCGTTGTACATATTTCATGAAGTCGATTGTTGCAACCACCAAGTCAACAATGCCGTGAAAGTTTTAGCGGAAATATGTGCATTAATGCATATCAATATACGTCGTTAGGGACCTGAAGTGTGTAATTGGATCCATTTTTTATATGTGGGCACCAGAGAGGAATGCTCGAGACAGAAAGACGGCTTTGTCAAGTATTATGACCAAGTCACCGATGTCGATATGAATCAAGTGTGCATGGGGGGACAAATTTCGTAATTTGACATACGCTCATCACAACAATGCCCATGTTGCTACCCAAGTCTCATCAAAGTAGCATGTTGTGAGGACATCCTTGGTCTGCATATGGAACAATTTGTTACATAATTTTTTAATGTTCATTCAGGTTTATGAACCATTCTATGGACAACCGAAGTTAGGAGCTACTACCCGAGGGTGGTTGCTATGCAATAAAAATTTTTAGTGGCAGTGGAAGAATGATTCTGTGTATGTGTCAACTCTCCGATTGGGCATTCTTGTGTGCATTTTTCAACAAACTCATACCGTTCAAAACTTTAACTGAGTTCCCCTGAATAATCACATCTCCTATCGTGAGAAAGCAGATTGACATATTTCCTTGTCAGGAGGCTGCTCCCCTCTGATCATCGACACATGATGACGCAGCATGCGTTCGCCATTATCGGAGGCAGCAATTCATGATTGGTATATTTTTGTTTTTTGTCGGGCCTTTCTAAGTATCTATACGAATAAGACATCTGACAATGCTGCAGCATGTCAATTAGATTGAGCATCATCTCGTTGGTTTACTGGATAGCTTTTCACTGCATGAATTTTATATGAGCTGTAGTGCATCGCGAGAATTATGCAGCTTAATGTACCTTCATAATGGTAGATCATTGTGTATGAAAACTTTAGTGAGCATTGTGATAATGGCAGTGGCATCATTTATTCGAACGTTTCAAGCAGCTTGATGCATTTGGATACAGTTAATCGCGTGAGGGAATGCTTTTCGTTTGATACGAGACAGATACCACCTGTAAAAGTAAAGGTGATCAAACATTAGTGCTACAGGAAAAGTATTGAATTTTTACGTTGAATGCAGAGTGCATTGAACTCCACTCACATTACAACCGGTATAAAAGTTATATATTGCAGAATAATGATTACCCGTCCTGTATCAATTCATAGCGCTGAAAGGCGATGCACCAGGCTGTTGGCCACATGTGTGTTCCCTTTTAATGTGTGACAGCTCACATTATTTAAAGGCTAGCACTACTTTCATTGCCATTGCGTATTGACACATAAGTCAAAGTGCGGTAATCCCGTCCGTATATTATTTGAATGCAACAGCGCCTATATTTCCAACTGATCTCCCATCATAACGCTTTGTGGTGATTTATGAATTTATGTTGACCATCCACATTGCACAGACCTGATGTTGTGGACAGATAACAATGCATGGACGTGTTACAAATTAAAACGTGATGTTTACTAGGGCTGTTGCTTATGTTCTATTCACTTAATGTTCTATACGACTTCTGAGCCCTGTGGTACGCATGAATGTATTCTACTACTTTACCTGATGTCATTATTAAATGTTAGATTATCGTGTTTTGAGGCATAACGAGTGGCCTTTAATGCCTTTAATGGCTACCATCGACACGCATGCAACAATGTTTTTGATTTCCATTTTCTTTTCAAGAGCTCTCCCGCATAAAAAGCATATGTTATCCATTGATATGGTCGATCTGGAAATTTTGTCATAACAATACCATGTTGCGTGTGAAATATAACTTGCATATCAAATCAGCAACATTGGAAGATGCCATCAGTCATGAACACCTCCTTCATATTACATAAAGAGCCTACCGTTGCTTTCGTTAAATCATAGGTTGCAGTTAACGGTAATTCTAAATAGTAACAAAACCGCTTGCGTCCTTTGATGTCTGCAGCTGTCGCTTAATCACACATGCACATCAAACGTTAACATTCACAAAACAGTCCAAATCATTTACTACTGCGTTTAGGCAACTTGTGCGATAATCTCTTCCCAAACAACCTGACATCTAAAAAGTCCGATTGTACCTGTAATATATAGTCTGCATTTATTATCCGACTGGCTATTAAAATGCTTCTGGCTGTAAATAATTCCGAAGTATGCCACAGTGCGTAACTTTAAACCATAAGTATGCGGTGCACATAATGAAATAAAATGATTAACGATCAATGGGTGTTTTCTGCACTATCATAAAATGTCGTAAGTCGACCTAATAAGGGTTCACTTTATGCTTATTTATACGTATATATATATATTTATATAGAGGGGAGATATATATATAGAGATATATATATAGAGATATAGATATATATATATAAATATATACATATATAGACACATATATATAGATATATATATATATATATATATATATATATATATATATATATATATATATATATATATATATATATATATATATATATATATATATATATATATATATATCTCTATATATATCTATATATATATATATATATATATATATATATATATATATATATATATATATATATATACTATGCAATGTGCCTCTCTGGACATTACAGGTTGGTTGGGTAAAGGGTTACTTCATTTGCTACGGCTGCTGCATCGCAGCCAGCCACCCAGAAAGCCTGCACTTAACGCCAGACGTTACGCTACAGGTGTGGTCCCATAGCCAAGTCCCAAGCGAGTTAAACTAGTTTAAACTTTGTTGCACTACGTTAAGTAATTTGGGTGATGAGCCACAGAAGGGTACGGATAACCACGTTCAACTACGTTAGCCTCCACTGCGTTCAATACATCCACTGACGGCTATGTGACTTAGACCTTAAGTCTAGGTCACATTGAGAAATTCAGGTATACTTGGTTCACTTATTGGCTTGGTTTTGTCGATAATCTACTTGTAAAATAGCATAGTCTGTTGAGATTTAAGCAACATGCTTAGTATCAATATTAGTATTCAACATGCAGGATGCATGAGATATTTTCTTCAGTGTAGTGATGGACTTTGGCTTAATTCATTAGCAATGGGTAATAGCTATTATTTCAGACGTCATGGTGATCGCGAATCAGGTTCATTGGTTTCTGCTTATTTTCTACGTGATTGCTAGATCCATCCAAACAATCGCTTTAATGATTACAGCATAGAAATCTGTTAAAGCTGAACTTAGAGATAACATGAAGATTTATATAGGGTCTCTCTAATTTAATGTAAATAACGGTTCTACATTTCATTCCGTATAAGTTAACCATAGAGCCGGAAATGTGGTTCTCAATTTTGCAGTAAACCTGTGGTCCACAAGCAGATTACCTGCATAGCAATAGGAATAAAAGTCGGCTTCAGAAGTATTGACTCACTGTGGACAATCCTGCTGGATAAAATAGTGAACAAGACTATCACCACTAATTCTTATGCCATATAATTGTTTTATTTACAAAGAATACAGTATTATATTGCTGAAGATTGCTGAGGCTTGTGTTTGCTAAATTGTTCAAAGCCATATATCGTTCGGAAGTGATAAATGAGATTTCTGGTGAAGTCTCTTTCAACAAATGATATAGTGACGGATTTTGGTGCAGTTGAGTGCGATACGTAGACTGCATCTACTGAGCTTATTTGGCGGAACCTAGTTGTCGACATCGGGAAAACAACTCTGGTCGGATATATCCCTTTTAGACATGGAAAAGCAGATACAGAAAGCATAATCGAAATAAGCTCAAATGTTAATTGATTAAATTGTATTGATAGAATAGAGAAAATGTAGTTAGGTAGTTATCTTTACTGAGTAAACAAGTAATGTATTCCGACTCTGCAATAAATTTGTCTCCCGTATGGCGACATTGTAAAGTTTATGCATTGATAGGCTAATAGAACACAAGAAGGTTGTCACACCAAAGCCCCTGAGAGAAAATATGGCCATGCAAAATCAAATGGAATGTTCATTGTAAGGCGGTGGAAACTGAATGGGGGATGAGGACTGAATATAATCAGTTATTGCTTGATCATCATCCGAGAATATTTTGCCTCTATTATTCACGAAAGACTATCCGAATTCCGCCAGCGCAGTATACAGTTTTCATTCCCTGGGCATAATTGATTGATGTTGTGAATTATATTACAATTACCTCAGCTTGTGGGCATTGTATTGAGTAATGTATGATCAAGAGGGGGGGGGGGGGGGCGTCTGATCATGACGACAGATATAAGTTGCCTTGTATGATAATTCTCTGTGAGGAAGGGAAACATTTGCCGCAAGATACACATCGTCTCAATTAACAGTAAAACAAAGGCTAGGATGAATCAATAAAAACCATTCATGCAAAATAGTTTCTAATCATTCAAGAATACCCAGTAAAACCCTAATAACTGCAAATCATTCAGTTATAGGCGTGAGTTCATATGTAAATACGACAGAACAATATTTATTTATTTGCGAGAAGATAAATCGGTTGGTTTTGCTGTTTTAAGTTTCATTTGCACTAATTTCCATTTTAAAGACATTATTCTGACTCATGCAATAAGCAAATATGTTTATTGACGTATCATTCGTTGGGATCGGTTCACATGGTTAGCACATACCCACCGCATGTATAAGGCAAATATACTCATATATTGTTATATAATTCAAACATAATATTGGATACCATCAGTACATGTGAATCACATTGAAAATATATATTATTACCAATAAATGAGCAACAGACTTTTAGTTACATGCTTAATTTTGTAGAAATCACACAATATCGTCATGTTATTTACAACGCATCGCGTAAATCCCTACAAGCTGCTATGAACTTACAACAATGGTAAATCTGGGTAAACGACAGACAAAAGCAGCCGGCCAAGCAAAACTGGTCATTCACCTCCAGAAATAAATCAAAACAGACAGTAAATGGGACAGCGAACCGGAAGTACTTATCCTGGATGACAATACATCTAATGTCCAATGATATATTTATTCACTAAATATTCAGCATTATGATGATTGAGTCAGTCGAGTAATGTTCTCAGCCGACAATTGTACATTTTCAGGGCTATGCTATTGATATAAATATCCATAGAGGGAGCATACAACATACACCCAGAAGCATTCAATCCTCAATTATATCCGGTGCAAGACGACGGCACACCAAACACGAGGCAACAAAAACCAGCGTGTTGTCGTATAAGTCAAAGATTTCCGAGGCAAAAATATTATTGTACGAAGACAATCCCTTAACTCCACCCTACCCGACTTGCAAATATTGCACGAGACACATCGCCACAGAAGGCAACGTGTCATTTACGAAAATCTGCATATATCTATAGATGTAGCTGGTCTTCATCTTTAGCTTTATATGGATGCAGAACTATATCCATTGAGTTGTATGTTGTGCTCATAAGGTTGGTATGGCGCATTCATGTTGTCGTTATTATATTGCAAGCAGATTGTTAGATTGCGTGATGTTTGATAATGAAGTGCATTGGCTGGATATTCTCCTGCAAAAAGTTTAATATAGAATTAATCTTAAGCTCGCAAGACATAGCGACGGTGGTTCAAATAATCCTCTTAACTCGCATGATAAGGTCTTATTAGGTGCCAACATTTGGTAGTAACTTCCTGTGTTTTACAACACAAATAAATGCATTTATGGAAACACAGGCCACGACAGGCGAGGCGACGTGCCTTCATTTAAGCGCAGGCCACGACAAGCGAGGCGACGTGCCGCTTATGATTGCCTTCATTTAAGCGCAGGCCACGACAGGAGAGATGGCGTAACGATTATGAATGTCTTTATTGCACAGGCAGCGACAGGCGATGATGATCCACATACAGACGAGGTTTTATATCTAAAGGATTTTTCTCAGGGGATCTGCTTTGGTGTGACCTCCTTTTTGAGGTCTATAGGCATATCAATGCATAAATTTTCGGGGGAAAACCACAAACAGGCTGTCAGCGTTAGTTCGATAAACGTGAATTATTTCGTCAGCACATAGATTATTTTGTAATGATGTTAAGAACCCCTAGCTTGTGTAGATCCTCAGTTGATTTGCTTTGTTATTCAGTTCAAGTTATCGTTTGATTTCCTGGTCGTTGCGACTTGTCGAATCAGAATGAAAAGCACTCTGCTGTTTTTTTACTGTATATTTGGCGTACTTACAAAGGCAATAAATGGCTACGGTACATACTATAATCCAGCAGGGTTATTTGCAAATAGAGTTCCTAGTGCTATATTTATATACAGCTATTAACGTTTGGATTCTGCCATTTGCAACATTAGTACTCCACAACATAATACATAACTGTTGTGAATATGATGGTTTTTCGTGTGCAATTCGATCGGTTCTTCTCATTTTTTTAATCGATTAGGGAAAATCAGAACACGCTTGTTCCCAATGATATGGAAACACAAACAATATCTGCATTTAGCAACTAGATGATGAATTGGATGATTTCGTCACTGACACCTGAAGCGGTTTATAAAGCACATTCGAACCTACACGAATGGGCCATTAGAGTAATGTATCAGGGGAATATTGCTTTGTTTGTTTGGGTGCTAATCAGCAACAATGAATGCGAGATCAGAAAACTTATATTTTGCATCTACAGTATGATTTCATCCAGGTGTCCAGTAACGAAACGTGCACAATGAGGGGCGAAGGAAAATCTTATGTGAAACGTGCCTATCATTTTGCAACTATCACAGGCAATATAGGCAGATGATATCATTAAAGATTCGTCAATACCTACTGATTGTTTATGTTTGTGGGAGTTGTTTATAAAATACATAATGCACAATAACCGATAGCAGATGGAAAATATTTTCCGTGGGGTAGCTGGTCTCTCGTTCTTTGAAAAGTTATTCTTATATTTTCACATTTGCAGATCAAGAGACAGTGGGCTTGTTCGCGATCCAAACGGTTGTATCGACCACAGCTTCGATTAGTCCCTTAGTGCTACTGTATGAGAAATTAAGGACTGATGAATGCATCAAACCAACGTCTCTGTAGGATTCGCAATCGAACAAAGGCCTAGAAAGGACACATTTCAACTTATTACGCACGGTCGTCATAAGCATATGTGTAGCTGCTTGGTTGGTACTTGCTCATCCACACGTCCACGTCCCCTCCTCTACTAAAGGCGGCCCAGTAGATATCTAATTAGTCACGATGCGGCAAACAATGTATTTCAGAGGGACAGTTAATTTGTCTTTGGTGCCGTCAATATCATTTCGCGAGCAAAGCAGGGTTATATTAAAAGTAGTTTGTTGGAAGTCTCGGTGGTATGGCTTCAACATGACAAAACAAGTTAGTGAAATATTTAGCTTTGGTGAATAAATAAATAAGTTCATAGCATCAAGGATTGCAATTCGCAAATGTGCAAACATTTGTAACAAATACTGCCTAATTACAATCAATACAATTTCAAACGTCTATACAATTTGTCATACAGCTGTGCGGTTAAACCTGCGTCAGTACACGATTGCAGCAAGTTGAGAGGTACGGATATCAGCTAGATGTGGAAGAAGCACAGGTCCAAGTGCTAGATTAAAAGAGACCGATGCCACACGAAACCCTCTAGGTAATACATTGCATCAGTATCTAATCAAATTATACCCTCCAGGCTATCACATATCGTTAGAAAGCAAATAAAAAGCCCATTAGTAGATCCTTAATATGTGCACAATGCCCTTGTCATATCAGTGTATTTGTTTCAATTCTGTTGCGCTGACCAAAGCTTAATCGCTTAAGCATGGCATTTGAAGAGTGGGATCATACCAAACCTTATCACAAACAGTAAGAAAAACCAATATATTTCCAATGGACCTGGTCGGATTTAATATCAACCAGATCACAACGCGATGGTCGAAATCAGTTTGTATACAGAGGCATGTTAATGAATATACATTACGCAATTACATTCAGACAAATCTTACCTGAAGTTCTCATGAGAAATTTTAATACACCATTATGAGTAGTATAAATCAGACAAAACAGCTCTCCTGAAAGCAGTAAGCCTCTCCACCACATTATTGAACAGACACCGGGCAAAAGCTTTATATCATATAAAATGATATATCTGCCGTGCTGATTTATGACATTAAATAGCATGGGCCGTGTTCACATTTGCTGGACAAATGTATGACAGCCCACTATTGCTAAATTGTTCTGCTGTAGTAGTTGCGGGGTGAAATTCAATCAGAATCCCATGCATTTGTGTGAATGAATTAGCGTATATTTATCTATATGAGTTCGCATCGTGACAATTAATGGTGATTCAAAAATATCTATTGATCATTCACATTGCATTAATCTTGCGTTGTATACAGACCTTACACGGACTACAAAGAAAATACTTAGATTTACGTGGTCAGTTGGAGGACTTGCGAACCAAGTAATACGCATGCATGTGTGTAATGACGAGACCTGGTGGCATAATTGAATGTCAGTTAAGATTTTACGACCGTTTAGCAATGACCTGTCTTTGTCATCATATACCCACATATGTATACAGTGGTCGACAATTCAGATAGCCCGATGTCCCTGGGCCAGTTAAACAGCCATTCGGGCCAGTGGATTCCTTTATCAGCGCGCCCGATCGGGCTGGTGCAATTTTGCCACTCGCGACAGTGAACGCTACATCACGCCATTCGCGCATGGTTAGCGCTATTCACTTTAGTATCAAACGGCAAGTCACTCATAATTGCCACAGGAATATTTAACATTGTTAATACTAATTTATTACACCCAGTTGGACAACACTGTTGGCTAGGTGTAAGAGACAGCAGCTGTTATCTTTTCCGTAACGAATAAAACCAGCAGCTTTTCGCAATGAGAATCATCTCATTCAAGCCTTGCGACGTGAATTAACTTATTCGTCACAGTTAAGCTGGTGAACGTCGTCTCTCCGCTTTGCACGCGACTACATCGTCTTCCACTCAGCTTAACATGTCCGCTATGACGGTGGCTTGTATGTGCGTCAATTGTCAACCTAGTGCATGTCTAAACCATGAACTGAGCTCAATATTTTAGTGGCGTATGTGTTGCGGAGTTCCATTCCTTCTCAATAATCGAATCAAACTCCGAAGTTACGGACGCATCCGACTATAGTCCAGATGGGGTCTAGACTTGGGGATAAGCTTGTCCATGGCTTCAGCAAACTGCAGAGAAACCAGCCCGAACTGACCTACAGAAAAGAGAAAGTATGAGCAATCGCGAACACGGCAGTTCCTATCCCACTGGGAAGAGGAGTTATAGCGGGTTGAGGCCAATGATGAGTTGTTTCGGGGTCATCAGGGTCATTTGGTGAATTTATCAGGGATTATTTAGGGTAATGGATTTTAGTTTCGTGCCAGGGATTTAGACTGCTCGCTATATGTATCTATTATATATATATATATATATATATATATATATATATATATATATATATATATATATATATATATATATATATATATATATATATATAAATTTATCTATATATATACATGTATATATAATATATTATAAGTATATACATATATATGTATGTATATATACATATATATAAATACATATAGATATATATATGTATGTATAAATATATATATATATAAATATATATTTAAATGTATATATATATAAAATGTATATATACATACATATATATATATATTTATATATATATATATATTTTTATATATATATATATATATTTATATTTATATTAATTTATATATATATGTGTGCGTGAGTGTGTGTGTGTGTGAGGTTGTGTTTGTGTGTGTTTGTGTGTATGTGTGTGTGTATGTGTGTGTGTGTGTGTGTGTGTGTGTGTGTGTGTGTGTGTACATATACATAGGACATGCTGATTTTGATTTCAAACTGTTATTCTTAACATCAGTTAGATTTATGTGTGCGTGTGTGTGTGTGTGTGTGTGTGTGTGTGTGTGTGTGTGTGCATATGCATAGGACATACTGATTCTGATTTCAAAATATTATTCTTAACATGAGTTAGATTTTACAATGTCAATGCGCCATACAACCACCGGATCAAGCACGTTCTGGACAAAGATGTGACTTCGATATAAACGAGGGTGAAATGATATGCATAGTAAGATTCATGATATCGTTGTAACAGTCATTCACCTTCTAACCAAAGGAATTGATGTTTAGTAGAGTAAAGAAAAATTGGAGATGATTGAGAAGAATTAAGATTCTTGACAGCCACTCTGAAGCATTAATTTTGCACCAAACTATTGCCCATGTTTTGACGATCAGGGATCGAACACACAAACTGCAAGCTGAAAGGCTGAGCCGTTGATCATTACACCCACGGTACTGGTTAAGTAGAATAGTCTTCTGACAAATGAACGTTCATACCCTTCACACTACAATTATGATGTGCAATTAGCAGCATTTAGATGATTAAAGAACATTTATTTGCATGGTTGGCTCACAATACTTACAATACGTCATTGTAGCAGATTGCAACAATCTGAACAGTTTAAATAGTCATATTTTAGATTTCCTTCTCATATCATGTATTCTTCTAATGGATTACACATTCATTTGCCTTTCGCAACTATTTCGATAATCCGTGTTGCCTGAGCTTTATCATCTATTCATTCTAAGTTTTATCATGTTTGTGATGGCTTTACCCATCGTGTATGGTATATAATAGGGTTTAATCGTTCGTAGTTTTTCTACGTAGCTTGTGCATCCTTAATGTAATACATCAAGATTATGCAAAACCAGAGAATAAGCTCTCATTATATCAGCCTAAAAATAAGTTATTGTGGTTAAAGTAGAGTACTAATGATATCCTTCTTTTCTCATAATTCAACAAAAGACATCTGATAAAATTGTCTATCCTGCTAACACTGAATTTGTAATGACCACAAAGAAAGATGGTCACATATTTCTCTCAGCGTTCTATTATGCTAATCAAGACAGGCTACACAAAATCAAAGGACTATTCTTGTCTATATTAGATTTTCAAAGTGATGCACTCATTTACGAAAAGGGAAATACAACATTTATCTCTCAGCTTTCTATTAGGCTCATCAAGACAGGCTACACTAAATCAAAGTACTATTCTTGTCTATATTAGATTTTCAAAGTGATGCACTCATTTACGAAAATGGAAATACAAAAATAACTGTTTTGTGATCATCCATCATGACTGTGGTGCTGCCAAAGTTAATTAAACGCTTGATCGACTGGTCTTGGATAACATAAAAATCTATCAGTCAAAAGTGTTGAAAAAGAAGGTTCCATTAATGATGTCAGACTAGACTACCCAATGATCTGTATCATATAACATCTCCGCCGCATCACTTTGGTATTCAATGACAATTCCTGCCTTCATATTCTCGGGAACCCGTCGCGGCCGCCAGGCGGCGATAGTGATTTTCTACCGAAAGTAGGGGCATGTTTTTCCAAAACGCAACCGACGCGGAACGTAGAGACTTAAGCTGTGGTGAATATTCTTTGTTTTATGTTTGATATTGGTGTTAGTTAGGGGAATGTTTTAAGAATATCGTTTTATAGACTATGTAGACTGTGCGGAAGCAACCATGCCCTGGCTCACTTGCGCCGTCGTGGACTGCAAGGCAAATGTTTGCAAGAAAACGAAAAAACACATGTGGGTGACAGTAAAATTTCTGTCGCTTGTATAACTGACTTGACAAGTATATAGACTGTGTAATTGCATTAGCCAGACATCAAAATAATCCAGGAGACAAGCCGTGCGACTCTTCATCACACGGTATTGCTGGATTAGACATTGCATTAGTATTGAAGTCAGCCACTGCAAACATCATGGTCCCAACATGCTTGCAACCACCGTCATCTCTGCAAAGAGAGATGAGAATATAAATAACAAATTTTTTACCTCACTTCCACCAAACCACAACACCACATAAAACAAAAACAAAGTTAATATTTCTACATACCTATAGGATGTGTGACATATCGGTTTTCAACTTTCTTTTGTTAAATATTTGAATCATATCAATTTAAAATTGCTATGTGCACTCACATCCAGCAGATTCTAAGGTACCAGATGGGGAGAGGAGAAGCCATACATTGTATGGTTGCTCGGACTGGGACTGCTCCCTCACACATTTCTCCCTCAGATAACACCTATAATGATTTAACTGCATGTATGTGTCTGAAGAGGTACAGCTGATATCCCCTTTAGCTTTCAAATGATGCCTCACCGCTAGGACTCAATTTGCACTTGGTCATCAAATGAATAAGACAGTAAGCCTCTGTAAGCTCAGGTGCCTTTGACATGAAGGTCTGCCATGCAGAATGTTTGTGGAATCTGGGAAATTGACTTGCTCAGCAAGCGACCCTCTATGCTAATGGTTCTTCATCCATTGTAAATATTCGTCTTCCTCGACCAAGTCCACAATATTTACGGTACTGCAGGCACTTCTTGCTAATTCTACGAGCTCAGTTTTCAGCTGGGGTACTTTCCGCCAAGAAGAGATATCGGGTGAATACTGATGTGTTCTTGCAGAATACTCACCCGACGACTGGAGATGACTATTTCATGAAGATCGCTGTGTTTGAAAACTGTTTCAAATGTGCTCATTGCGACGTGACAGCGTTCAGATGAACTTAAGAGTAGTTCAGAATACGCTTGCAACGTCTTTGATGTCCTTTACAGCTATGGAAACACGCGACAAGAATGTGCGCAACAACGCAGGAACTTAAAACAACAACTGGTAAAGCGCGAACAGAGCGCTGACAGCTTGACAGGCAGAGCAACATGACCCCAGTTCCGGTATTAGGAATCTTAGGCAAAACAACATTTCAACAGCCTATTGTTTTTCTTATTAAAACCCTAGTCCACGTCATCTTACCATGAATCAGCAGTACGGTAATAAATCAAGACGTTGCTGTTCGTAGGGTCACGCATTAGCCTCTATAACCAACGGGCTCTCATCATGCGTCTTTAGGAAACCAAAAGTAGCCTATTATTCTTTTCAAATCTTTGTCTTTGTTGTTAAACTCAAACGCATTACATCGTATATCTATGCAACCACCAGGCCCTTTATTTTTTCTCGTTTGAAGCGCAGCGTAAGCAGACAAAGCACCCAGCATACGATATGAGCCTGTCACATCATTAAACACCCCACTATAGTGGCCACATGCGCAGATAAAGAATGCCTTATTTTCCTAATTGTATTAATAATTCCTAATGTATTATTATAAAACGGCCAAATGTCACTCGAGGCAACGTTTCTTGTAAGTTGTACCGTATAGGCCAATAATGTTAAAAACTGGATCATCACGTGAAGAGCCATTCGCAATCGCGTTGGATCCTTGAAGAGCTTACTGGTTTAATGGTTTTCACTACAGCTATACATTAACTCAGTGTTTGTTCATTGCAATCTGTAATGAGGGCAACGAATTGCTCTAAGGAAAATGCTGTGCCGCCCGAAACTAGGTAGATTTTGTGAAAATAGCTTGCACTCACACGTGAGTAATTATTATCCATGCACAAATAATCTACTGTCGTTCCTTATAACCTTAAGTTAAACGGTAGATAATAACGAAACGTACATATAATATTTGCGCCCGACTTTGCGTTCCGTGATACTGTCCTTGAATGGCTTATGGTATTTTAAGATAGCGCTATCGCACTCTTAGCACAACCCAATCAATCGCACGGGGATGTGATTCAGGCGGCTTAGAGGTAATCCTTGCGTAGGTAAAGCTGCCACTTTCATATTTGCAAGGACTCCACAGCTAAGATATTGTAATGTTTGGTAATTAATGGAACGTGTTAAACACGGATAATAACAGTACGCTATCTGATTGTACTATTAATCTTTAATTCCACATTTTCATTGCCATCACCGGAGTCTGCGGACGGGAATAACAGAGTTTCATGTGAGCAATGTGATAAGTCAAGCGGTTGATCTGTGATGCCAAGCAAAGTTACGTTTGCCCATGTAATATATCGCATAATTTCCTAAATGTTATTACAAATAGGCCAAGCATCCTCAATATCAATAAGTCATTGCGCAGCGTGCTCTGTCAACATTTTGAACGCTGTTGGAAAAAGTCGTTGATTAATGTGGACATTTCCCTGTTAATCCATCAACTCAGAAGAGATTCGTTATTTAGTACAGGGTTTTATTCAGTGACACTGTGCCCCACATATAATTAATCTTCGACAGATGATGATGGTAAAATATGTATTAAGCGTTGCCAATTTAAGGACAGAATCACGGAACGCAATTCCGGACGCCCATATTATGTATACGTTTCGTTATTGTCTGCCGTTTGATGTTACGTGGGCTATTTGTGCTTGGATTATAATGACTCATGTATGAGTGCGAGCTATATTCACAAAACAATTCCTTGTCAATACCTTTATCGGGCGGTACATCAGGTCTCTTACAGCAAATGGTTGCCCTCATTACAGCTAGACATGAACTTTTATTGGGCTCTACTTTTGTGTTAATGTCTAGCCATAGAGAAAACCATCAAACTGATCTCCTTTAGATTTGCGTGAACACGAAAGCCGTTTTAAAGAAGAGACATAACAGAATATTTTCAATGCCATCATAGCATCCGCAAATTGCTTGAGCCACATGGCTCTTCACGTGATGCTCCAGTTTTAAATATTATTGGGATATACGGTAAAACTATCAAGCAAAGTTGCCTCGAGTGACATTCGCCTCTTGTTATAATAACACATAGATCATTATTAATACATTTAGAAAAAAGTGCATACTTTATCTGTATATGTTGCCACCATCGTGTGCAAGGTCTAATGACTTGGAAAGCTCATATCATATGCGTGGTGTTTTGTCTGCTCACGCTGCTGTGATGAAAGAAAAATAAATTGGCTGGTTGTTGCTTAGATATACGAGGTAATTGTCCACTTTTGGTTTCTGAAAGGCGAATGATAAGAGTCATTTGGTTTTCGAATATATATATATATATATGTATATATATATATATATATATATATATATATATATATATATATATATATATATATAGAGATATATATATGTATATATATATATATTTATACATATATATATATATCTATATATATGTATATATTTATATATATACATCTATAAACATATATAAATATACATTTATATATATATATATATATATATATATATAAATATGTGTGTGTAAATATATATATATATATATATATATATATATATATATATATATATATATATATATATATATATATATATATATATATTTTACATGTCTTTAAAATTGGTTCCGTGTCTCAAAAAAGCATTTAGAAAACCATCACATAGACATCACCTCTACTGTGCTCACGTTGGAAACTCTTGGCTATAGCCATTAGATTGAGCGCACAAGCAATTGGTCTTTGAACATCAAGCAAATCAATATGTAGCAAATTGCATCAGATTGTCTCTTAGAGTAATTTTGCATAATCCTAGATAGGTGAGCTTCCTGCGTGTTATATGCCCACATGCTAAAATGCATTATTTGCATCCTTTACATATTTGCATCATCAAAATCATTTCTCATAAGGCTCACCTGCACATGGGAAGAATATTTATTGACACGAACAAAAAGGGCATAATAAATATCCGTTATGACAGATGTACGATCCTTTGAGGCCTACGCATCACATCCTGTATGGCGCCAACTGGCACAACCCGTTTCACACGACTACATTCTGTGAGTGGTCTTTATCTATCCAATTCTACAGTCTCTCTATTCAGCATATGCTATGCGTCAGCACATCCGGCCTCTGTAAGGCAGTTCATTATCAGTGGTACATATTTCATGACGTCGATTGTTGCAACCATCAAGTCATATTTGAAGCGGAAATATGTCCATTAATGCATACCGATATACGTTGTTAGGGACCTGAAGTGTGTAATTGGATTCATTATTCTATGAGGGCACTAGAGAGGAATGCTCGAGACTACAAGACGGCCCTGTCAAGTGTTATGACCAAGTCACCGTTGTCGATATGAATCAAGTGTGGATGGGGGTGGGGGAGGGGGTAGATTTCTTAATTGGTCATACACAACTCACAAAGATACATATATTGCTAGCCAACGGGTAGTCTCATATAAGTAGCATGTTGTGGGCGCTTTCTTGGCCTGCATATGAAACTATGTAGGGTGCATTCTGCTCCGATGTATTGTCATGATAAATCCTACGCTCCTTTATTAGCTATCATTAGGCATTGCGTCAGCATATAATGTCGCACAATGTGTGGAGAATATGATGCCATTTGCGATGATTTAATGTAATAGTGAATGGCGCTAGCTGTTGGAGGGGCACTTTATGGACCAAGATAGAGGTGTACATGGACAAATTTACCTCAAATAGGAAATACATTATGTGGCATTATATACAATACTCCGTGTATATCACACATTTATTTATACCCATAATCTTTCTCACACAAAAAATCTGAACACATAATTAAGTAAATTGTTTATTTATGCACATCGGAATCTAGTATACATGAATTACAAATTTATCAAGGTTATCAGCATTGTATGGTTATCTATAGTTGGAACTGCGTTCATATTGAGCTCCTTAGTATTTCCATGGGATAGTCAACGAAATAATCCAAAAGGTCGATATTGTTGCATACATCAAACGTTCATTTTAAATGTGAGTATCTCATAATGCAATCAATTGTGATATTTCCCCTGAAAACAATCAATATCTATAAAAAAGCGATTTGATATAATGAAATTTTTTTACTTCATTTACGCAACTGATTCCGACGACGCAAATCAAACCTCCTCGAAGTTCTATCAAGCATTTTTTGAATCATTACATGGCCATCACCTCTATGGTGTTCAAATTGCCAATTCTAGCTTAGTGGCCTTTGGATTAAGCGAACAAGCAATGGGTATTTGAACATAGAGAAAACCTTCCATGTGATCAACGTATATATATATATATATATATATATATATATATATATATATATATATATATATATATATATATATATATATATATATATATATATATATATATATATATATATATATATATATATATATATATATATATATATATATATATATATATATATATATATAAATAGACGTATCCCAATATCTCTAACACCACACCTAACATTCCACAAAAATCAACTCAGTCGATAAATGTGGGCAGAAAAACATAGTAATCATGTGAAAAAAATCAAATAGATGCATTTTTTCGTTCGGAGCCAAGGTATATCATCCGCCATCCTAATAAGTAACCTTATAGGGCATACTAGCAACGGAGATTAGATTTACTTGCGGACCATCATACCGAATAGAGTATGCGCCAAATTGTCAATACATTGATGGTCTGCGTCTCATACATACTGCTAATCACTGTCATATACTACAACAAACAGTTGGGGTTCGTTGCCGTTGTTTCCATATTAAGACCATTTACATTCTTCTATTGTCACGCCTTGAAACATTACAATGTAGCCTTTAATCTCGGACATCTGTCACAATTAAAATTTGACAAATCAAGACGTGATGCCCCACAATACCAAAGAAGAAATATATTGCGATAGTCGATGTGTCGACTCAAAGTTAGCTATAACGGCTTTAAATCTGTATATGGCATTCAAACAACCAATCTATGAAAACAGCATTGAAACATGCTAACAGCATTAAAACATGACCCATATCGAGTTAATGACGTCCACATAATCGGGCGCGTGCCCCATTAGAATGACAATTCGACTCATATTGAAGTACGTGTTCTGCTCGTGCAATAGCATCTGCAACTAAAATGGTCTTTGATTTTGCTCCAGTCACTCAACTGCAGCAGCATACATTGGTTATGATATATTTTCCTCACCTCGCAATCTCATATAGACCATAAAAAATCTTTATATATATTTATATTTATTTATATATATATATATGTTTATCCCGTCGTCTTCGATTCCCCGGTAGGCCGCATCACTGTTTCAAAATTATATTAAATAAGATCTAGTGGTTGCTGGCAGTAATAGGCTCTGGTGGATATTCACAAATCTCTGTTTATGCTGCATGATCGCTCAGCATAACAGTGTGCTGTTGAATGAAGCAAGGTGAAGGACATTGTCCGCCACTCATTTTACAGCCAAACATTGATGATAAAGTAACACGTTAACACGTTTGCCTCATCGGCTGTGGCATAACCTAATTCCCCGCAGGATATAACTATGATGTTACACCCGCGCAATAATGTAGTCACTGATTCTTCTTATCAAACCTTCTTACCGGTTTTTGTGATCCCCATATTTAGTAGTTTGGCATAAAAATGCCTATTTCAGCCATTGAGTATTGGCGATTATATGTTCAAAACCATTCTACGTATGAAATTCTTCAAATACCCCCAGCTCTTTTTAAAGATAGAAATCCTTTTACAAAAGGCAATAACAGGTTTTTTTACTGATAATGTACCGCTGATATTTTGTAGTCTTTTCTTTAATACTTCCTTTTCCGTTCTGATATGTCCGTCTAGTTTTGTGTAGTATGAATTATCTTTGCTTTCTTTATAATGACTCTCATTGATATTGGTATATACCCATTGTTTTATATTTTAATGCACCCTGATAAATAAGATTCTATAGTAACTAAAATGTCCTATAAAATCAATACCGTGTTATGCAGCCGTTATCATGACTTATCTATTGCACACGTGATATCCAGTTGTCACAAATCGAGATGACCACATGTTGTTAATGGATATTGCTTAATGATTCCTTCATTGATAACGACATAAAATTTACATGCATTATATCTATGCCTCGCGCGCACCATTAGTGATAAGAAAGCAATGGCGAACACTCAGTTGAAACACATAGCCTTTTAAAGTTACATTTGCATGAACTCTCCTAGTGTAGGTTGCTAACGTTGAGTCACTGAACACTAAGTCGCATACAAATGATTATTCGCTGAACTAGAGCATGAAAGAATACTACACGAATGTAAGCCACTGAAAGAAATGAAGGGGGCCAAATATCGGTGTGTTCGTCTAATTACCAAAAACAACTATAATTACACAGCACCGAGTCTAGCGCTCATTGTTTGTTGATGCGAGAATCTGAGATTTACATTATTGGTCGTATTTGAGCAAGTAGACTTTCGTTTTATTAGTACCTTCTGTGATAGAGTTCATGCTTTGGGGGCAATATCAACCTTAACGATCAGTTTACCTTGATCGGTGAGACCTGTGGATGAACCACTGTAATACGTTAGCAAGTCACACATCCCAGCAATCTATCAGTTGTATTAAGTAGGTTCACAAAGGAAGGCATTACATTCTTATTTTTTCTAAGTAGGGATTATATAAAGATCAAAGAAAACAAGAACAAGCTTTAGCCGTTCCAATCTCCATATACAACTCACGTATTGATCACACCCACTCGATGTTGTGCATTGTCCATAAGCAAATATTACCAATGGGTTATTGAAAACAAACCCAGCGCAGACAGCCAAGGCGCCTTAGGAATTAAATCGAACTTCATCACGAACGCGGTATCATCGTATGAAAGTTTTAGGATATTTCATAGACTTTTAAAGTGTAGCCTCATATGATTTCTCGCGATATTGACAAATAAATACGCTAAATGACACCATTGATTTCTTATTGATGTCATTTTTCTTATAGCCTTTGTTGATACTTGAAAAAGATGACGGTGATTCGCGAGGCTCTAACAATCACACAAATGTTTCGCTGGAATGTTCGTTGATACTGTCACATTGTGTATAATCATTACATATGAAACACGATACGCATGATGAGGTGCTATTTAATTGAAGAAGCAAATGTTTAAGACAACTTGGTGCATTGCTGATAGGAGTGGATATAGGGAGGATAGATTGTGCTGCAAATGCTCCTTTTGACAGGCATTTTTATGCGCTTAGTTTTGACAGAGTACTAATGTTGACACAAAATGAACCAAGATCATATAAACGATGTCTTTCAACAAATATAAGAGATTCGAATGACCAGCAGGCTTCCGACGAGATATAACTATCACTGAATAGAGAACAGGTTGTGCCGGCAGATTGATTGGGGTGGAGTGATGCCTGTGATTTGTCCCGCCTTGGCTATTCAGTAACTAATGCAACCTAAATATAGCTTAATGGATACATTTTGTCCGTAGTGTTATTCGAATGCCCAACCAATTAAATTTTGACGGACTAATGACAACGTAATTTGCTAAAGAGAATATGTTGTACGAGAGTAGGCATTGGCAACAGGCAACAGGGATTCAACTCCACAATGTAATTCCCAAGCTAAGTGACACGTGCCATGTGGGCGTTTTAGTGAGCTCACATTTCTTGGACTAATCCCCACGCTGATAAACATGCCACAACGATAATTACAATGGTCATGCGAATGGAATGATAGCTTGGAACGACGCATCCAAGCAAATGTACCGATTCGTTCCGGAATAAATGACACTGATGACTTTTGTGTCGAACGTAGGCGAATTAAAAAGCCGATTTAGTTGCGAAAACGTATTAATTTCGTGTGTTCAAGCATAATGATTGATGCATATGGTGAGGCAGAAGCCATAAGGACTATATGCTATATATGTACTGTTTGGTACAAATGCTTCTTTAAATAAATATACATGATGGAACTACAAGCAACATAAAATAACGACTGTGATAGTTACATAGATTCATAATAGTCAAACTTCTGGCACAATCAGTGGGTTCATCAGCCTTACTGATGGTGATTACCAGTATTATTGTCAATTTCATTGTTGCCGCCATCGTTGTCACTATGTGAGGCATCTTTGTTAGCTGCTTCAAAGGATACTTCTTCTACTGATGATTAATTAAATCTATGTAAATAAAGGAATGTGGCATCATTGAACCATGCCATATTTTCTATTATATACCACGTGTGGTTATTGCATTACATTCATATCTGATGATCTGGTACCAATGCTTACCTCTTATCAACATTTATCTGAAACATATCTACGTGACTCACTCCTTAAAATATTATACGTGAGCCTGTGAACCATTCTGCGCATACATATCATCCATGTGAACATTACTAACTGTTGTATTCTTTTGTGTTTGTAGGTTTATTTGATGTATGGCAGGTCATGATTACAATCTGAAAGATCCCGCATCGGTGCTCTGTTTAAAAATTGTTTGACATGTCCACGTTTGACATATACACAAAATGCTATTGATGCAACAGATTGTACGGTCTAACTAGAGGTAGATACGGCTGTTCTTGAAAATTACGAGAGGTATGTGCCAGCATATTTGGCTTCATGCTGCATATATCTATCGGCCAGATATATTAGCTACATGTTAAATATCGAGAGTTCTTTGATAACACACTCTGGTGTATAAAACTCATTAATATTTGGATAGGGCAGTAACGTTCCTAGGCAACGATTGTGTAATGTTCGTGCATTATATCAACATTGAATAGATCAAATCGAGAGATAATGCCCGCAATACTGTGAACTGTGGCAGCAGATCAGTAAGCATGCAACAAGGGACAGTTACATGATTGGGATGTACTGGATTGCAGTTTGATATAAACTTCCCAATGACCAGATTCTGTCAATAGGTCCTATGTGCGTGGTGGTAATCTATGAAGCGCAAACTAAACATATTACAGGCGGATAGTTTCAACAATAGATCAAACATACCTACTCACAATTATTAGCTCATATTACTCTGCGGACTCTAGAGGCTCTTTGGTGTCGCTATCATGTTCAAAAAATAATTATGAAATTGACAAGGCAACGACACCGTTCGTAAATTTATAATTTATAAAGTAGTGATGATCTCCAATGAGAGGGTGATTGTCACATTGAATAGAGAACTGATTGCGCAAGAACTGATGCTAAGAGTAATGTGGTGACATTGTTATTATCTTTCGATGAAATCAAATGAAATGGAGCTTCCATACGACTGTATTGTGTTAATACAGCTATTCATAAATTCTTGCAAAACTCTTGCCTACAGGAATTGCAAAGAAAGAAATTATTTTATTATGTTTATCCGCTGGCAACAGTCGAGGGTTGTGTTAGATTAATGGATTCCCAAATGCTCGAAATGTGGTAGCCAGAAGGCTTTCTTTAGACATAAAAGACTTGTATATTACACCAATGTGTTGAACATGTACATATGTAGTTCAAACGAATGCAGCAGCAATTCGATATTTCTCATATCTAAACAAGTATTGAACAATAGAATTTATACCATGTCATATGTCACATATAGTCCCATCATGCTGCTGTCATATGGTTATTCCCATTGATATTTAATGTGGCGACAACCATACATGTTCCCAAATGGTTCACATTAGCTGCACTACCGTCCAGCAGTACAAAAGCATTAAAAAATAAAGCCCTACACTACAGTTGTGGAAATTGATGCATCCCACTTGCTCGTCCATTATATAGCAAGGCTCTATCCAGTATATGGAAAATTATGATACAGCAGCATTATTATATTACATCATAAACTATTATCAGTCAGAGGTTAGATAGCATTTCTTTGTTGGAATAACAAACTGTCAGCCAAAAGGAAGATGGCCTGCCTTATTAGGGTAAATAAGCGTATATAGGCCACTCAAATGAATACAGAAATCGGAAGTGTGCAACCTGTGACTCACAGTATAGTACGTATATATGCAAGATATTGCCATCCAATATTTTCCTAATTGTCCTTCACACCTCCTTTCTTCCATCCGCGGTTTATTTATAGCACTAATCACAACATGGGAGAATAGAGAAAAATTAAGCTATCGAAATTTTTCTCTTTTACACCTCTTTCCGTCAATGACACAGCATCATTCAATCATCATAGCAGTCGAGGCCTATGCCTAGCATTCGCTTCTACATTGACGCCGTATTTCATTACCATTATCATATTTTCAGTGTTGACAGAAAATCCTCCAATTCTTTGAAAAACAGGTTCTGTCAGATGTAAGCAATTTGTCGTACAACAATAAGCGCGCCAATGTCGGCTACTGCTAACACTTTTTCATGGGGCAAAATTATTATGGCTCATACTAAGCATATTAGCAACTTTTATTAAATCTGCTGTAAATCATATTGAAACCAAACATAAGGGTGTCAATTTGCGTTGCATACACGTATTAGTCGATGATAACTCCTACCCGCTACCCTTACGAGCCCGACAACGTAGCCATCATAAACAACGTCACATTGAGTTGTTAATTTATTTCTGGTTCCCGAGTCATTTTCAACGATGGCTTTAAATATCCGTACATTCATAAATGAAGTTCGGGGTAAATAACATTTATTAACCAAATTATCTCTTACTACTATGATATTTTGATTGTTTATCCCTGATTTTGGCCATTGTAAACATGCTTTAGGTGGTTAATGAAAGACACATGTAATGAGACATATATTAAGTTGTTGTCCAATCACAAGGCTACGCCCTAGGAAGGGTAAGCATGGTATATTGGGGGAGAATAAAGCTATCAATGTCACTCTTACATGCGCCCATTGTAACTCACGACCTTCAATTTATATAACCATGTGTTGGCATGACCGTTTCATCACCTAATGAACTCATCCACTTAACCAACAAATCGATAAATTATATCTGAAATTTAACAAACAAGAGTTGATTCATCTCACACTACAATGTAGTATCTAGTCACAATACAGAAATGTCACGATGGAAATGTCATGATGGAAATGTCACGATGACAACTACAAATCTATCGCACTACATAGACCAAATAAGGCATGCAGTGGACATAAAATAAAAGACAACTGAAGGTGACAAATGGCGATTAAAGCGGCTAATGATTAGATTACCCATGCGCAGATAATCGACCTTAGCGATGGTTATTTGCCTAATTTAAAGAACAGTTCGGAGGCTGCTTCTGAGTGGTGATATGGGTAAAATGTCGATGATTTGGTGTTTCCAAAACCAAGAAACTGTGATAATTGAGTCAATACAGTTCAACTTCACCAAGAGACAGTTGAATTTTAATTAAAATGTAATCCTTTAAGTATCAACACTTTGTTCCTGTTCTATTTAAAGGAACATCTCTCATGCGGCATTAACAACATCAAAGCTTTTTATCTGCCTGTGATTCAATAATGAAGGCCAGAAGCTCTATTTGGTGTCAAATTGTCATGCTGGTTTTCTGTAGTCACACATTAATTTTCCTCTTGCACTGCAATTGCTTAGCCCAAAAGGGCTTAAAATGACACCGACGTGAAGGTAAGATGAACATTGTACATCGTGATAACTAATCATCGCAAGCGACTGAGCGTAACAAACACATGATGACTACTCTAGGATCAATTCATTATAACGTGCGCCACCGAACATTCAAACGAGACAACTGCAATTTACACTGGTTACTGGCAGTAACAGATAAAAACAACAACCGCAGCATTCTATCATTTAAGTAGAGAATATCACGACTCGGCTCACAATAGGGTTGCATTCTAGTGAGACAATATGTGACGTGGTCCAGGAGGAGGCATATACATATACATACGTTGGTATGTTAATCGTCTTTACGGCTTCTGAGTGCAATTCGATAAAAATACGATGATCGATATACACCAACTCCCCAAAGAAATACCCCGAGGATGCTATAAGGTTTGACAAAGTAGGAAGAACTAGGCTACTGTTGATGCAAATGTATTATTGAATGCATACAGGGCAGAACATAAACAAGATGGCAAAACAAGATAAGGCTTCAGGCTAAGATACACGTCATCTCTGAACATATTCCCCAATAAATCAAGTCGCATTTGGGTCTCAGATCAAGTATAATTAATGTATATTGACATAAAATGACCACACACACTTTCTGGGACTCATATTAAAGCCCACGACAGGTCCCAATTGGATACTTTGGAATATTTACTAGTGGGGTTAGTTACACCCGCAAGACGTCGACGACATTATAAGAAACTTACCTGACCACATCAACAGCTCCACTGGATTCTGTTCGCGACCACGCACATTCCCTGCTGAGCTAAACTGAGTATGTGTGGGTTGCATAGAATAGATACGAGGTGGAGACATGCTGGCGGCTTGTAATGCAATAACGCACGTTCGCTGAAAATCCATCAAAGCACTTCACCAACAAAACAGTAGGTTCTACGTGTAAAATGTTTCAAATATTCAACGGGTCTAGCGATCTTAACGTCAGACGCCGTTGTGTGCGTAAACTTAGATGGCTTAATAGCATAGTCAACGAAACATAACAGGCTGTGGTAAAAGCTCAGGAGAACAGCAAGATCTTATATCATTCAAAGAATAACAACGTATTAGCAAAACAGAAATAATCATGCCAAAAGATCAGTTAAGGAGAGTATAGCAAATCATATAAACAACAAACCCAAGAGGCAATGCAAGGTCAATAGTCTTCTATTGGATCATGCAATTTCGTAAGATAAAAAAGAGCAGATTTACTTAATGCATCAGTGTTAACTGACTAAATAGCAAAGTTATGTCCCACGGCATTAGCGGTTGTATATTATCATGGATAAATTAATGGCACAGTAAAAGAAGGTTGTGTGGTGAAAGATAGCACTGAATCAGACACGGGTTATCAGTGGTGTCCTTCAAAGGGTCGGTCCTGTGCTGTTCACATAATGCTTCAAAATTGCAGATGGCACCAAACATTACTCCAGAGAGATCAAAACCCAGGCATAAAACTTACAACAAAGCTTACAAAACGCGTTAGACTTGGGAAATGATTGGCAAATGGGTCGGGCAACCAAAACGTTAGAATATCATAAAGGCGATTCAGCTGTACATGATTTGTCACAAGAAGGGAATTTATTATCCTAATTGATCAATCGTTAAAATGCAGCACAGAAGGCTGTGCAGCAGCAGCAATGGCAAACAGAGCTCTCGGGATGATCAGACCGACGTTCACTAGAGGCACTAAGGATGTTTTATCAAACTTTATAAGGCACTTGTAAGGCCCCATCTAGAATATGCAACTCAGGCGGGAACAAATGTCGGGGAAATTGTTCATCAGCTAGTCGTTAAACAGGCATAATCGCTCTCATCTCTCCTAATTGATCTTGACAATGAGCCTATTCAGATTCAACCTCACTAGAGGCCTCTGTATAAATTGCCTCTTCATCTATCGTTAATACCAGGTGGACATACTATCATGTGTAGTATTTTGGCTTTATATATTGATTACTTTTGCATAAATGGAATGAGTCAAAATTGAAAGATTATGAACAAGATCAGGTTTAACGTAGTCCTACGCACATCAGAGGAGTGTATATACCTATATTCCCTTTCGATGGCACGCTAATAATTAATTCCAACAATTCCTGCTCTTCTGAAAGCTTAAACGCTCAGGCAACCTTGTTTCACACATTTGCTGAGTAAATCGCCAAACATCACGTTGTTTATTTGTGCGCTTGTTTTTGATTCCAGTATGACTAAATAGATTGTTGTATGACTAAATAAACTTTGTTGTTTGGTTGGAATGACTAAATAAGGTTTAGCGTATTCATGTGACGTGGACGCTTTTTCTTATCATCATGGCTTAAAGAGATATGTAATCACCGTGCAGAAATATATTTTATGATGCAGCCATATTTAAATGCCTTTCATTATTGTGATTATTGTACGGTTAAGTTTATTAGCCAAGCATGTTTATGCTTCATCAAAATTGGTAATAAATAATTGTGTTATACAAATTGATATTTAGCTCATCAAATATATTACACACTTTGCATTCCATTCGCATCGAGAGTAATACTGTTGAATGTCTGATTGCTTATTGCCGATTTATGGCTGGCAGTAGCAATTAATTAGTATCTGTGCCTGGCAGCTCGTTTTTATGAGACGAATTGCTCATAGTTAATATAACGTCGTACGCAAAAAAATCCAACAAATGAAAAGCTGTGTATACCATTACAATTTGAAGAATGAATGAGACATTTGTTGCCTTAGCCGAATTAGCATCCTATCGTATCAGAGACTGGCATTGTACCATTTAATCCATCTTAATGCATCCGAACAACAACAACACCTGGTAGTTGCGTTACGGTTTATACACATTCATTGATCACTTACAGTACAACTATCTGGTGCCTTAGACAGCTTGTATAGAGAACGCGTGCACAATTAGACATACGATCTTTCGTGGAAAACTTCAAAGAGGGACTACAAGTCCATATTTGGAACGAGGTTGCCTACCAAGCTGCTTAGCAAACAGATAATTGCAAATGTTTTTAGTCGCTGTGCAGCGTTGTGGTCTCTGAAAATAGATCCATAGCTTCTGTTATTGTCGGACATTACCCTTGAATACTGAAGGTGAAATGTGGTCATGGAAAACAAAATAAAACATGACTATGATTAAGTTAACTGGTAACGGTGACCGGCTCATCCTTTATCGAAATTTTCACGAACATAGCAGTCGAGTTGCGGCTTTTTGAATCTCTCGCTGTCAAGTGAGGACGAATGATATAGGCTACTATGTGGTGGGACATAAATTACTAATTAGCTTGTGGGTGTAACCCGCTACTTTAAAAAGTGAGGATGTGATGAAATCTACATGATGTAACACAAGCGAAAGTAGTGAGTTTATCATTGGGCGCGCGGAATAATTCACAACCACCAGTCATGGAGTTCATGGTTTAAAGGGAGTATCCGCTTATCAATGAGTCGATACGACTAAATTAATGGGATATTTTACTGTACATAATGTGTATTCCAACCTAATAATACTGATGTAAATTGATCAGCATATTTTTCGGCGCAGTGAAATTCACCACACAAAAAAAAACCGACAGTATTTAGTTAATGCGTTTAGCGCAGTAAAGTAGAAACAAGATGACATCATATTATTTTTTATATGGGGCGGGGACCCTTCTTTAAACCCTACAATTTTTAAGATTTGCATCATGCTAAAACACTGCAGCAGGTGGATATCAACGGGATTATTACTATTGTTATTCGATTAAACGCCATGGAGAATAACATTCCAACTACAGCTGCACCTTACAGTTCTTATATCATGCGAGGAATGGCTACTCACCTCAATGTACGCTGCTCTGAATACTTACGAGTTTTGATGGTAGGATGCCTGCACATGTATTCAGGTGCTTAGCTTGATTATTCATTGATATTGACATCCGTTAATAAGGTTGGGTCATATGAGTTGGTATACTTTGAAGGGTGAAGAAACGATATGTGTCAAACGGGTGATGAATTTCGACATGGGTCACAAACATAGCACCATCTGCATACGCAGATGCGATTTATCCACTGCATTGATGCAAATGAATGGTGGAATATATTTTCCTTCACATAAATGGAAAAAAATAACAAAGTCACCTGTAAACAAATACAACCCAAACGCTGATCGTTTCGACAATTATGCTTAAAATATTCCGACCAAGTGATAATTAGTAACAAAGCAAAAATATGAAACTTATTAGATTTAACTTCATCTTATCGTCCATATAATTTGCCACGGAGGTCAACGTTCACATAAAAATAATTCATAGAAAGGAAACCCGGGTCGGGGCTCCCTCATGGTCACTCAAAGATTATATCTATAGTGTACAAGCACATGAAGTCTCGGCACAAAGTGTAGAAGTCTAGGCGCATGCAGGTGATGTGATGCTGTTGGTTGGCTTAGAGGCGATCAGGATCGCACTTCCGTCTACAGAGTATGATGACGGCTCCCATGCGGTCATGCTGATGATATGCTGATGTTATTTGTACGTGTATCAAGTAGTAATACAGTGATTAGGATACACCACAGTGTCAGTCGTTCTGTCATGTGTGGAGTGGCAACTATGCAGTAAGTGATGAAACGTGGTGTATTTCACATCGCGCAACAAATGTAATTTTGATGGTGGGGAAATATGTGCGAGATACAAATATATATGCATATAAATATATATATGTATACAAATATATAAATATATATATATATGTTTATATATATGTATATATATACATATATATATACGTCGATATGAATCAAGTGTGCATGGGGGACAAATTTCGTAATTTGACATACGCACATCACAACAATGCCTATGTTGCTACCCAAGTCTTAACGAGTGGTCTCATCAAAGTAGCATGTTGTGAGGGACATCCTTGGTCTGCATATGGAGCAATTTGTTACATATTTTTTTAATGTTCATTCTGGTTTATGAACCATTCTATGGACAACCGAAGTTGGGAGCTACTACCCGAGGATGGTTGATTTGCATAAAAATGATTCTGTGTATATGTCATCCTTCGAACTCTCCGATTGGGCATTCTTGTGAGCATTTTTCAACAAACTCATACCGTTCAAAACTCCAACTGAGTTCCCCTGCTTCCCTATGATCATCGCCTCATAATGACGCAGCATGCGTTCGCCATTATCGGAGGCAGCAATTCATGATTGGTATATTTATGTTTTTTATCGGGCCTTTTTCATTATCTTCATTTTGTCATAACAATACCATGTTGCGTGTGAAATATAACTTGCATATCGAATCAGAAACATTGGAAGATGCCATCAGTCATGAACACCTCCTTCATATTACATAAAGAGCCTTTCGTTAAGTCATAGGTTGCAGTTAACGGCAATTCTAAACAGTAACAAAACCGCTTGCGTCCTTTGATGTCTGCATCTGTCGCTTAATCACACGTGCACATTAAACGTTAACTTTCACAAAACAGTCCACATCAATAAATACTGCGTTTAGGTAACTTTTGCAATAATCACTTCCCAAACAATCTGACATCTAACAAACTGAAAAACATTCCGTTTGCACCTGTAATATATAGTCTGCATTTATTATCCGACTGGCTATTAATATGCCTCTGGCTCTAAATAATTCCGAAGTATGCCACAGTGCGTAACTTTAAACAATAAATATGCTGTGCACATAATGAAATAAAATGATTTAGAGTGTTTTCTGCACCATCACAAAATGTCGATCTATATAGATATATATATATATTTATACATATATATATATATAAAGATAGATATATATAGATAAATGTATATATATTCATATATATATATAGATAGATATACAGTATGTATATTTATACATACATATATTTATATATATATATGTATATATAAATATATATATATATCTATATATAACATATAGATATATAGATAGATTTATATATATTAGAATATATAGAGAGATATATATATATATATAAATACAAATATATATATATATATATATATATATATATATATATATATATATATATATATATATATATATATATATATATATATATATATATATATATATATATATATATATATATACTATGTAATGTGCCTGTCTGAACATTACAGGATGAATATCCTGTTTTCTAACGATTGCTTGGATAATGGGATGCTTCATGTGCTACGGCTGCTGCATCACAGCCAGCCACCCATAAAGCCTGCACTTAACGCCAGACGTAATGCTACAGGTGTGATCCCATAGTCGTTAGTGGACGTAGGGTAGATTACCGTGGGTCAGACGTGGTGTAAGCGAGTTAAACTAGTTTAAACTTTGTTGCACAACGTTAAGTAATTAGGGTGATGCTTTGGCTGGATATTCTCCTGCAAAAAGTTTAATATAGAATTAATCTTAAGCTCGCAGGACATAGCGACGGCGGTTCAAATAATCCTCTTAACTCGCACGATAAGGTCTTATTATGTGCCAACATTTGGTAGTAATTTCCTGTGTTTTACAACATAAATAAATGCCTTTATGGAAGCACAGGCCACGACAAGCGAGGCGACGTGCGCTTATGTTTGCCTTCATTTAAGCGCAGGCGAGATGGCGTTATGATTATGAATGTCTTTATTGCACAGGCAGCGACAGGCGATGATGATGCCCATACAGAGGAGGTTTTATATCTAAAGGATTTCTCTCAGGGGATCCGCTTTGGTGTGACCACCTTTTTGTGGTCTATTAGCATATCATTGCATAAACTTAACAATATAGGGGGAAAACCACATACAGGCTGTCAGTGTTAGTTTGATAAACGTGAATTATTTCGTCAGCACATAGATTATTTTGTAATGATGTTAAGAACCCCTAGCTTGTGTAGATCCTCTGTTGATTTGCTATGTTATTCATTTCAAGTTATCGTTCGATTTCCTGGTCGTTGTCGAATCAGAATGAAAAGCACTCTGCTGTTTTTGACTGTATATTTGGCGTACTTACAAAGGCAATGAATAGCTAAGGTACATACTATGATGCAGCAGGGTTATTTGCAAATAGAGATCTGAGTGTTATATTTACATACAGCTATTTGAATGCGCGCGTTTGGATTCTGCCATTTGCATCATTAGTACCAAGTAATTCACAACATAACTGTTTTGAGTATGATGGTTTTTCATGTGACATTCGATCGGTTCTGCTCATGTTTTTGAACCGATTAAGGAAAATCAGAGCATGCATGTTCCCATTGATATGGAAACACAAACAATACCTGCGTTTAGCAACCAGATGATAAATTGGATGATTTCGTTAATGACACCTGAAGCGGTTTATAAAGCACATTTGAACCTACACGAATGGGCCATTAGAGTAATGTATCAGGGGAATATTGCTTTGTTTGTTTGGATGCTAATCAGCAACAAAGAATGAGAGATCAGAAAACTTTGATTTTGCATCTACAGTATGATTTCATCCAGGTGTCCAGTAACGAAGCGTGCACAATGATGGTCGAAGGAAAATCATATGTGAAACGTGCCTATCATTTTGCATCTGTCACAGGCAATATAGACAGAAATGCGTAGATGATATAATTAAATATTCGTTAATACCTACTGATTGTTTATGTTTTGGGAGTTGTTTATAGAATACATAATGCACAATAACCGATAGCAGATGGAAAATATCTTTCATGGGGTAGCTGGTCTCGCGTGTTTTGAAGTGAATTCGAGAAATTCTTATATTTTCACATTTGCAGAACATGAGACAGTGGGCTTGTTCGTGATTAAAACAGTTGTATCGACCACAGCTTCGATTAGTCCCTTAGCGCTACTGTTTGAGAAAATAAGGACTGATGAATGCATCAAACCAAGGTCTCTGTAGGATTCGCAAATCGAACAAAGGCCTAGAAAGGACCCATTTCAACTTATTACGCACGGTCGTCATAAGTATATGTGTAGCTGCTTGGTTGGTACTTGCTCATCCACACGTCCACGTCCCCTCCTCTACTAACGGCGGCCCCATAGATATCTAATTAGTCACGATGCGGCAAACAATGTATTTCAGACGGACAGTTAATTTGTCTTTGGTGCCGTCAATATCATTTCGCGAGCAAAGCAGGGTTATATCAAAAGTAGTTTGTTGGAAGCAAGCAAAGCAGTCTCGGTGGTATGGCTTTAACGTGACAAAACAAGTTGGTGAAATATTTAGCTTCGGTGAATACATAAATAAGGTCATAGCATCAAGGATTGCGATTCACAAATACTGCCTAAGTAATTACAATGAGTACAATATCAAACGTCTATACAATTTGTCATACATCTGTGCGGTTAAACCTGCGTAAGTACACGATTGCAGAAAGTACGGATATCAGCCATGTAGCTGTAGAAAAAGCACAACGGAATATGGCGAATGTTGCGGAGTAAATATTTCAACACAGAGAAGGATGAATAGCAAACTGTGCAGGTCATTTAAAGAGCCACAGACATCAGAGTACAAAAACCGCGTCATCGTTAGCCACCAGCTATGAGAGCTATCTGCGACTATAAATATTAATGTTTCTGATGTTTATATGAACGAACGTTGTAATGCATTAATAGTGTATGATCTCGGTCGATCACTTCGGTTTAAACGCAAAAGATCTAATATTTCTGTGTTCTGTGTATTTAATCTCGATGGGATCCGGAGATAATTAACACAACTTATTGATGCATGGGAAGGGACTATCTCTCATGAATCCTGGGCGCATAGGAACTTGTTAAACTAACACCGTTCGACTAGAATATTTTTAGAAATGTACTTTGGCCAATAACTTTAGCTTCCCATATCACTCGCCATATGACTGATCCTTAGTATGTTATCACTACTCAGACCTGTCATTGCAATACCCAGACATTTTGATTCAACATCATCAGTAAATATAACTCTAATACTTGATAATCATAGGGATTGTATCTTGTCATTAACCTAAAGTAATCACTTCATGGAGGCCTACAAATTCTTTATCTTCCAAATAATTGCTAAAGCCTAGTTAACAATATATGCGACGAATGGAGGGTAATGTCTGGACAAGCGTATTAGATGATGAGTACTATTGAAATATAGTCTTGCAACTGCAAGTTGGAACTAAAAGATATCAAGTAGAAGACGAATTATTGTTAGAATCTATCAACATTATGGTGGTTGTTTAATTTGGAAATCCAATAGCAGCAAGAATATAAATACGGTTGTCTCTTTGTGCTATTAGGCCAATAATAAAAATCACACTGCGCCCAGATTCACGAATGATTAATAACATTTGTAAGGTTCAGCCGATCATTGGTCAGCACGGGACAGTGAACGCTACATCACGCCATTCGCGCATTGTTAGCGCCATTGACATTAATATCAACCGGCAAGTCACTCATAATTGCCACAAGAAGATTAAACATTGGTAATACTAAGTTATTACACCCAGTTGGACGACACTGTTGGCTAGGTGTAAGAGACTGCAGCTGTTATCTTTTCCGTAACGAATAAAACCAGCAGCTTTTCGCAATGAGAATCATCTCATTCAAGCCTTGCGACGTTAATTAACTCATTCGTCACAGTTAAGCTGGTGAACGTCGTCTCTCCGCTTTGCACGTGACTACATCGTCTTCCACTCAGCTTACCATGTCCGCTATGACGGTGGCTTGAATGTGCGTCAATTGTCAACCTAGTGCTTGTCTAAACCATGAACTTAGCTCAATATTTTAGTGGCGTATGTGATGCGGAGTTCCATTCCTTCTCAATAATCGAATCAAATGCCGAAGTTAAGGACCCATCCGACAATAGTCCAGATGGGGTCAAGACTTGGGGATGAGCTTGTCCACGGCTTCAGCAAACTGGGAAGAGGAGTTAAAGCGGGTTGAGGCCAATGATGAGTTGTTTCGGGTCATCAGGGTCATTTGGTGAAATTATCAGGGATTATTTAAGGTAATGGATTTTAGTTTCGTGCCAGGGATTTAGACTGCTCACTATATGTATATATTTATATTTATAACACAAAGAAAGATGGTCACATATTTCTCTCAGCTTTCTATTAGGCTCATCAAGACAGGTTACACTTAATCAAAGGACTATTCTTGTCTACATTAGATTTTCAAAGTGATGCACTCATGTACAAAAAGGGAAATACAACATTTTCGCTGTGTAAGCTCAGTTTGATATACACTTTTAGCTTCAACTGAGCACCAAACCGTGCAAATTGACTTTGTGGTGAATGCTCACGGGGATGGAATAATGAATGCCAGCAATGAGGCTTTGAGTCTAATTCCCCGAGAGCAGCCAAAAACAATGACAATGCCAAACACAACCCACATGAGAGCATGAAGATAATATTCATGCCATCCAAGCCATAAATTAGCGGCATTCTATGTTGTGTAGATTGTCTCGAAATGTGAACGAAATACCACCGTCAATAACAATACGTCCATGTGATATTTTCTTTAATAGAGGGTGGTACTACAAAGAAACAGTAAAGCCACCTTAACACATTTTCTGGCATTTCATGATTAGACACTCACAGATCTAGCATTTTCGAAAGTGTTCATGCTAATTGTGGTCAGTCGCACATACTTGCACTGATTATCCCTATTATCACTGTTATGTTTCTCCTTCATAACTAACGGTTAATTCTCATTTCCATTTCCTATCTCATTGTATGCTGCCCTGTAGGTGCAATCGTTCACATCCCCATTCATGTTTACACAGCTGACAATATTACCACTCGTTGGGTTTTGCGTGTCCGTGAATCCGAATGTTCTAAAAAATGTAAGAAAGTTATCATAGTTACATTTAATTGTGATCAGAGGAACTGACACGCTGTGAGTATTTTGTACTAGCTTTATGCCCGAGACTACTTGGCTGGCCAAACTTTTTATATTAGCAGGCTATCAAAACCTCAAAATCTTCAAAATGCGAGACCGGAGAATTTGTCACGTTTCTAAATATTAACTGCAGCTAGGAAAAAGATGGAATATGAAGCCAAATATACTGGCACATACCTCTCGTAATTCCAGAACAGCCGTATCTACCGTTGGTTACACTGTACCATCTGTTGCATCAATAGATCTAGCATTTTGTGTATATGTCAAACGTGTGCATGTCATACAATGTTTAAACAGAGCATCAATGCGGGAGCTTTCAGATTGTTATCATGACCTGCCATACATCAAATAAACCTACAAATATAAAAGAGTACAATAGTTAGAAATGTTGACATGGATGCTATGTATGCGCATATTGCTTCACATGCGCCCGCATTAAATTTTAAGGAGCGAGTCATGTGGATATGGTTCAGATAAATGTTAATATGAGGTAAGTATTGGTGCACGCCTCTTGTGTGCGTTGGATTACTTGAAACCTGATCTTGTTCATAATCATACAACCTCGACTCATTCCATTGATGCAAAAGTAATCAATACATAAAGCTAAAATACTACACATGATAGTATATCTACCTGATATTAACGATAAGATAAAGAGGCAATTTATACAGAGGCCTCTAGTGAGGTTGAATCTGAATAGGCTCATTGTCAAGATCAATAAGGAGAGTAGAGAGCAATAATGCCTGTTTAACGACAAGCTAGTGAACATTTTCCCCGACATTTGTTCCATTAATAGGTCCATCAATCACCTGGAGCACGATACATTGACAAAAATACAACTGATCTATTGCGTCGCAGGTCAGCGGGCTTTGTCTCATTTGTGGTGATAACATCGCCAGCATCGACCAGTTTGTAGTGGTAACTATTGCTATGTAAAACCAATACACCCGGCTAAGACGGTGTTTGCTGTCTTCTTGTTTTTATGTCTTAGTTGATGCAAATACCAGAAAAGAATACAAGTAGATCTATGGCCGAGCGTATGGCTGGGTCTGAGATGAAACACATCAGCAACTAAGATTATAATCTCAATTTTGAGGCTAACTTAGGTGCGTTAACAAATCTGTACCGTAATGGTATAACGGTAACGAAACAATTCCTTGCCAGGGTAATTACTCATATCATCGCTTTATTTCCACCCATAGGCTAAAGAAAGAAAAGATAAATTAATGAATGAATAGGAAAAAAAAACTATTAATTTCATGATACACATTCCGCAATTGTTCTATAATTTACTTTCCATTTAACCACATGCACACACCAAAATGAATCATACTAGGAGGTAGTTAAGTCTATAATATCGGATATCATACATAATGATGAAGAATTTGCTAAATTGGGAGAATCCCAAACGCTATTCACATAGCATCATCACCTGCAGTACCTGCAACGGGGCTATTTCAGAAGAAGCTGATTTGCCCTGAGAACAATATGCTGTCAGGCGATGCCAAAACACAGGTGCTTGCGTGACATGTCCATAAACTCAACGAATCGCTTTCATTTAAAATCAGACTGATTAAACGCATTTTCAACGAAATTTGTGAATTAGTAGGTAAATGAAAACATATTGGTTATATTGTGGTCATTTAATCGTGCACAATGTAATCTGATGACAGAAGCTCCTTACCGTATATTATGTCGCCAATATGATTTTGTATCCACTTTGCTTTCAATTAAATGGAATGGCATCTTGTAGTGAATGAAACTCACGCAAAGTGGAGTTTTTGTATCCATCTATCAGTTAACATGCACCGCGTTAAGCAGCTTAAGCATGTCCAGTTCAATGTGTGGCTACTATAAAGGACGAAATGTTGCGGCATGGGGATATTATCAGATAAATGGCACGTTGAGAAAAACGGCCACAGTTGGAGGAGCCATCTGATACAGTTACCATAGTCAATCACTCCATTCATGACCACAAGTCCTAAATTAATGCTTAAATCTGAATAATTCGTTACTAGGTTAAGGTCCAGGCAGGGGCTCACAAACTAACATGGGTGCTAGTTCCACAGCACTGCCCTTTTCACAACACGTAAATTACAGAGTTTATGCGTCCTGGGCGGACGCGAACAGAATCCAGTTAAGCTGTTAATGTGGTCAGGTAAGTTTCTTATAAAGTCGTCGACGTCTTGCGGGTGTAACTAATCCCACTAGTAAATATTCCAAATTATCCGATTGGGAGCTGTCGTGGCCTTTAAAGTGAGTCCCAGACAGTTGGTGCGGTCATTCTATGTCCATATACATTTATTATACTGGATTTGAGACCCAAAGGCGACTTGATTTGTGGGGGCATATGTCTCTTAGCCTGAAGCGTTATCTTCTTTTGCCATCGTATTTATGTTCTGCCCTGTATGCATTCAATAATACATTAGCATCGAACAGTAGCCTAGTTCATCATACTTTGTTAAACCTTATAGCATCCTCGGGGTGTTTCTTTGGGGAGTTGGTGTATATCGGTCATCGTATTTTTATCGAATTGCACCCAGAAGCCGTAAAGACGATTAACATACCAAAAGATGTATATGTATATGCTTCCTCCTGGACCACGTCACATATTGTCTCACCAGGACGCAATCATCTAGTGAGCCGAGTCGTGATATTCTCTACTAAAATGATATAATGCCGCGGTTGTTGTTTTTATATGTTACTGCCAGTAACCAATGTAAATTGAAGTTGTCTCGTTTGAATGTTTGGTGGCGCACGGTATAATGAATTGTTCCTAGAGTTGTCATCATGTCTTTGTTACGCTCAGTCGCTTGCGTTGATTTAGTCATCACGATGTACAATGGTCACTTGACCTTCACGTCGGTGTCATTTTAAGCTCTTCTGGGAATAGCAATTTCAGTGCAAGCAACAAATTGATGTGTGACTACACTGTACAAAACCAGCATGACAATTTGACACCAAATTAAGCTTCTGACTTCGTAATTGAATCACAGGCAGATCAAAAGCTTTGGTGTTGTTAATGCATCATGAGAGAAGTTCCTCTATAATAGAACTGGAACAAAGCGCTGATACTTGAAGGATTACATTTGGATTTAAATTCAACTGACACTTGCATTGACTTGATTATCACCCTTTCTTCGTTTTGGAAACACCAAATCTTCGACATTTTATCGATATCAGCACTCAGAAGTAGCCTCCAAACTGTTTTTTTTATAAAAGTAGACAAATAATTATCGCATAGATCGATTATCTGCGCATACGTAATCTATTCATTCGCCGCTTTAATCGCCAATTGTCAGCTTCAGTTGTCTTATAGTTTATGTATACTGCATGCCTTATTTGGTCTATGTAGTACGATAGATTTGTAGTTGTCAGACGTAGCGGTGCGAATTGTGTATACTAGCATGAACGCTCGCACTCGCTATTACTCATGCTGCAGACCGGTGGGTGTATACTCTTTGTATACAGTCAAACTGTAGTGATTTAGGAGTATGGGCACTTGTGTCCACAATAATTTGTACTTGATTTCTGAGTACGCCTAGCTCCGCCTCCTAGCGTCGGAACAGCGATGGGCTGTTGTTTAGGCAATGTACGTCAATCTATACTGTATATATCAATTTACTGTCATTTGGAATTCTACATTGATGGCTGCGATTCATTTAGGATGGACTGTGTTTGGATCTATTGTGATGTGAGATGCAGATGATAGGAACTCAGCCTCACACGCATTTGTGATCTAGGTGTGTTGTCATTCCACAGTGACAACCACAATTGGTGCGGTATTTGATATTAGCATTACCCCTAAACGATGCAGGGGTTGTAGTGCAAACAATGACCATTACAACAAACGCGCGTTCAGTAGATGTTGTGAGTGTAGCAGGTGAATTGCTGTGGGACCGCAACTTTAAATTCACAGCATTCACAACATATTCATTTTGCATATTCTTATATGTATGGCGCTCGCCACAGACCATCATTATCTATTATTACAAACATATTTGTATATTATTTCGATGTTTTGTTTAGTGACATGTTTCAAATAAAAACATGAGAGGAATACCAATAAAATTTCTATAGCAAGTTTAGTTGAGTGTGTTTGCATAGAATGTAAGCGGACACATCCATGTCGTCATATGCACCATGTAACATCCGTGTTAGTGTGTCGTTGCTCACCTGATCCATGTCTTCATGTTTGTTCCAAGAGCCATGGCAGAATCATCTTCGAACGTTTTTATAGCTGTCGATGAAAGCCCCCAGGCAGAGCATGCTGTGAAATGTAAGTTGTCAGGGGAAAAAGAAATGGTGCAATGCCGCAATCCAGTATAGTAATCAGCAATCGTAATACACCATACATTATCAGGCTCATCTGACATAGAATGCAACACATGTGTTTGTGTTTACCAGACTACGTCGACCACATCCAAAGGTCGTCCAATGAAGTCATTCTCCTTCACGTCGTCGAGCTGACTGACATGCAACATGCCAGTGAGTCACGCCTCATGTATCTTATTCAGTTTCTCAGTGTTTTTACAGTTGATAATGTAGCTAAGGCGTAATTGTGTCTGTCAGAGCAAAAGACTATTTCGCAATAAAAGCAATACAGAGATATGATGGTTGATCATGGGGTAACTCGGAACTTATCGGGTCAAATCCATTATCTACGTTCTTAAATGTACCAATTAAACACAAAGTTTGCAATATATGTTACTGTAACTTGTTTAGAAGAAAAAACGCTTGTGAAATATTTTCTCGCACAGGTAGAGAAAATCACCATGCGAATTGACCAGGGAATGAAGCCAGAGGCTGTGGTCTGCGACTGGGACGAGAAGGAGGCTGCTTCCATGATCGTCATGGGAACACGAGGTATGGGCATTATCCGGCGCACCATCCTCGGTTCCGTCAGTGATTACGTCATGCACCATGCTCATGTACCCGTGGTCATTTGTCGCAAATGAGTGAACCAAGCCATAGGAAACAAAATGATCTTGCTTGTAGTTTGCTCAAGTTGTTGATGTTTTAAGTTTTATTGTTATGTATGACACAGGAAAAACGATATACCACATAATTGTCCGAATGGGTCATATCATATT
>CM067347.1:380102-474065 GCA_034190875.2 Urechis unicinctus
ACACACACTCACTCACCAATCGCACACACATACGTACACACACACTCACACACATAAAACTCACATGCATACACATACGCACGCACATACACATAAACAAACACACACACACTCACAATCATGCATACACTCGCAGCGTTTACATCTACTCGCACACACGTAACCACTCAATATTATACCTTCATTCATGTTGGTACGACGACATATCAGCCACAATGATTGCCAAATATTTGTAATGCCTAGTTGGAGAGGCATATCACTTGCTCCATTCGTGCAGCAGGAATGGTTGGCTTAACTGGAGCGGAACACAGACACGACCACCTCAGCGCGGCGGTTTCTTGTCTGTTGTTGACGCGATCGGTGAGACTAAAAATCGTGTTAAGCCCGGGTAGTCGAGCACCTCAGTTAAGTACATATCTAGGCTTCACTTTATATGACAACAATATGAACCCTATTTAACAGAGACAGATATGACGCTGGTGTAACTAAGTCGTGCCGGTGGCAATGACATCCGGAGTAAGTAATATCACCCCTGTATTGGGTTCACGACACACGACTTCAATGACGGTAAATACTCGGCTTCTGGTGTAACAATACAGCCCGTGTAATAGACCTGCATGACGTTTATATAACAAAGTGATTCGTTCGTGCTCGACTATCCCCGAACAAAGCATGTGGTTCAACATCACCGCCCACGTACAGAAGCAGGGTTATTTTGCTAGGATATGTTTACTCTCGTTAGCGCCATTACATCTAGGATTTGCCCTGTTATCAAACACCTGTGTCAAAAACTCCATCTCGAACACAGAGCATTTATCCAAATTTGACCCCGCTTCCGCTTTGGTTGACCTTTATCGTGATGTGATTTGTGGTGTCTTAATTTGAGTGTATATTGGAGATTCCTATTTTACTTTCTTTAAGTACGGGGAAACCATCTCCGCATGAATGAATTCCCTTGTATATCCGTCATTTGTTGCAGCTTGTATATTCGGATGTCAGCCGGGCTGTTCTTTTCCATAAAATTGCGCCAACGATGATGTCAGTAATGAACCAACTGGTGCGTGTCCTGGTAGATGTAGACAGGGGCAACCACGAACTGCTGGTAACGAGGCACCGTTCGACTGGCGAGGACCAGGATGCATGATAGGGAATGAAATAGAGGGTTTATAGGGAGACTGACTTCTTACATTATAATGATGAAATACAAATCGGGGGTTAACTGGTTAGGCACATTTTGGATATAGGAAAAGCTATGATGGAAAGAGGATTTAGAAGCGAAGCTTAGGTCTCACATGGTAGCAATGATAGCAACCCGGGGGTTTGTATGCCCTGTATTTCACGCATGGCATGGCGTCGCGCATGGGAAAGCTGCAACACAGAAGAGAAACAACTGGGACGCTGACAATGCTGTGGAATGCCTGCTACATCCATATGAAGCCTGGCGCTGTACTCATACAGAGTACAGGATTCCGGAAAATGCCTGGTGAAGGATGGACCTTCAGGATATTACAACATCCTCAGCATAAGGGTATTCAACAGATATGTATGTATGTATGTATGTATGTATGTATGTATGTATGTATGTATGTATGTATGTATGTATGTATGTATGTATGTATGTATGTATGTATGTATGTATGTATGTATGTATGTATGTATGTATGTATGTATGTATGTATGTATGTATGTATGTATGTATGTATGTATGTTGTGTATGTATGTATGTATGTATGTATGTATGTATGTATGTATGCATGCATGTATGTATGTATGTATGTATGTATGTATGTATGTATGTATGTATGTATGTTTGTATGTATGTATGTATGTACGTATGTACGTATGTATGTATGTATGTATGTATGTATGGATGTATGTATGTACGTATGCATGTAAGTATGTATTTATGTATGTATTTATGTATGTGTATGTACTCTCCATATCCTTTCGTCACTAGGCAACATGTTCCGAATAGAGAAGTGGCCTTCACTCAAGACATATGCTCACGTGTGCTCCAATGCAACAGTAGAACACTCCCGCCCGCCCATCTTATGTGGGTAGCAGCTAGCTACTGTCGATAAGAGCATCCCATTAAATTCCAGCGAGAATAGTCATGGTCGGTTTTAGCTGTCTGGCATCTAAATTATTATCAATTTTGTATTAAGGAGATCTGAAAAAAGTATCTGACTAAAATGTCGTTGAATTCGATATTTGTTTTAGGTGCGGCAGGATTTGAGTCGGCGATTTCTCGACCTTGGGGCGGCCACTTTAAGCTCTACACTATGCTGTTCCTCCACCGGCCACTTAATATTTACTTGGATCATGCAACGGGACAACTTGGCGATAAAGTGTAATTTTGTCTGAGATACCAACATTGCAAATTGTAAAATAGCTGAAACAATTGGAATTTTTCTTGCATATAGTAAAGCCGAAGCAAGCCACCTTAACCCGTAGGCGGCTACGTTAAACTTGAGCTAGCCATCTTATCCTGGAACCTGCCAATTTAACTTTGAGACGGCCACCTTTACTTGGGGGCGGTCACCTTAACCTGGAGGTAGCCACTTTAACCATTACAATATCTTGTACAGCCAACCCCACTCTTACTATGCCACAGAACCATTTTGTCCTCAATCTAAAGCACAAAAAAGCAGTACCCACGGGATTTCTCTCACTTAAAGATATAAAAGAAAGTAAAATGCTTACATTTAATGATGGTTTGCATCATTATTGTTCGACCTGACATTGACCTCCGCCTCCCTTCCAGTTATCTCGCCATCCTCAGGGATGCCAGCGGCGCAAGGAGTTCCACTCTGTATGGCAGGTTATGCTATTGCAATGAGTATAGAATGCAACTATTTAATATCGTGATAGAAATTTAAGATTATTATTATCTTTATCGATGAAAGCACCACTTGTTAACCCGAGATTTGCTATTATAATAACTATACATGAAAGCTCTAAAAAGTGTATAATCTCGATAATGTATCATAATTACCTATCCTACATCCTGGTCCTCGCCAGTCGAACCAACAGGTCGTGGTTGCCCCTGTCTACATCGACCAGGACACAGGTCAGCAGGTTTCCCTCACGCGATCTTGGTTGCGCAAATATATTGCCAAAAAGAATAGAATCCTACTTTTATTATCATGTAAGAGGTAAGCCCATATATCCTCGCATTATCAAGATATAGCCAAGTATCAAAACACTATATCTATATAATTCGTGAATATTTAGCCTGTTAGCAAAAGTCCACAAATGTCTATAACTTATCAGAAACCCTCAGTTCAAGTGACGCATACGGCCCGAGTGTTTTACAGCCATAGATGAACATCTACTGAGGAGTGGTTGAATTGAATTAATACTTGAGTGAGTCGACATATTGACTCAACACAATCTGGTCGCCGGGGCGCACCTTTAAAGCGTACTGAAATCCACCACTGGCTCAGTGAAGTGAATCTCAGCTAGGGTAGTTTTGTGAATCTCAGCTGTAGTAGGATAGGCACTCTCATTAAAGTTTAACGACCATATACGCTGGGTATACTTGCGAGGTGAGTCAGTGCAGTACAGTACAGCATGGGTGGAGTCACAGCTCTCAGAATTTTCTTAGTAATGTGTTGGATTTCAGTGAAAAGACAGCAGGTACAAGGTGGGTGTATTGTCTTAAAGATATATCACGTCATGTTAAGATAAATCGGCGAGAACACTCATCCCCGTCGCATATTTATCGAGGCTATCTGTGCGCTGCTGAGGCTCTCCCTATGCCTTATGTTCGCCCTACTGATACTGGTGAAAAACAAACTGGTCGTTAAGTAATTGAGTATAAGCAACACTCGGGAGCTGCCTAGCGGTGTGTGAGATGTTCAGGGCGGTAAGGAGCAGTTGATGTGCTTTTTAGAGGGTTATAACTTATCAGGTATATTTCACAAACTAGTGTCAGACTTTAATAGGCGGAACCTTTTCAAAATAAGTGTTTAAGGCCGGGTAGACGATGTGTATTTTAGTTTGGCCGTTAGGGAATAACATTAGGAAACTGGTTACCATGGGCTGCACTTGATTTCGTAATGTTCATCTCATTAGTATATTCGTACCATCGCTAAGCTTCATGTTGCTTTGATATCTCGACTGTCAGCACGACACCACCTTGTTGCCCAATACGTCCCACTTTACCTCCCACCCCCAACACCCCCTCCGCCGTTTTGGTTAGAGACGAGTCCCGCTTTCGCAACCTTTGTTCACCTTTAAACAAGCTGCCTTTGAGATGAACATTCCAACAATGTGCTGTCTGAGATATCGCTGTGTAAGCAAGCGGATCTCTTTGATTTTATTCCTTATAACATTCGCTGTATTTGCGGAAAGACCATCTGTACGTCCATAATGACCTCTTTTTGGCTGTTATTTGTTGCAGCTTGTATATTCGGAAGTCAGCCGGACTGTTCTTTTCCATGTAATTGCGCCAGCGATGATGTTTGTGATGAAACAACTGGTGCGTGTCCTGGCGGATGTAGACAGGGGCAACCACGACCTGCTGGTAATGAGGCGCTGTTCGACTGGCGAGGACCAGGATGTAGGATAGGTAATTATGACAGCAGTTAGATAGAATACTTTCTAAATTTACTTAATAACTTAGAATAATCATTGGGTTGTTACATTACATATATAGTTGTTTTCCAAGAAATTGATAGCAAACATTCACAGGCAACATTGCGTATAAGAAGGCCGCCACACAGAAAGGGCAATATTGGGACCCTAACAACGCCGTTGATGGTCTGCTGCCTCCGCCTGAAAGCATTCGCTGCGCTCACACAGCCTTGGGGGGAGGCAATGCATGGTGGATGGTAGATCTTGACGGGCATTATAGCATAGACAACATTACAGTATTCAACAGGGGACCAGGTAAGTAGGCTTACGGGCACATATACACACAAATATACTATATATACAATTTGTATGCATAGATGTTTGCATGTATGTATGTATGTATGTATGTATGTATGTATGTATGTATGTATGTATGTATGTATGTATGTATGTATGTATGTATGTATGTATGTATGTATGTATGTATGTATGTATGTATGTATGTATGTATGTATGTATGTATGTATGTATGTATGTATGTATGTGTGTATGTGTGTGTGTGTGTGTGTGTGTGTGTGTGTGTGTGTGTGTGTGTGTGTGTGTGTGTGTGTTTGCATGTAGGCATTGATTTATATATTAATAGATGTATTCATTATTTGTGTCTTTCACTTGTGTCACAATCACTATAGATATCTTGCAATGAATGTAATTTGTATTGCAATAGTTTGCAGTTAACATATTAAGTTATGGGTTATTGTGGATAGTGGTTGTTTGTGTTGTTTCAGGTGGAGAAAGGACAGGCTACTTTAACATCCGGGTCGGAAACAACAGTCACTTTACCAACAACGCCCTGTGTCTACACTACGAGGGTCCGGTGCCTAATGGAGGTAGTGTTATTCTGTCTTGTACCTCAGATCTCGTCGGTCGCTATGTTTCAATGGAGAGAACAGGAGACGGACCAGATCCCAATATTATCAATATCTGTGAGATGGTTGTGATGGGACATGAAAGTGTCCAGACAGGTTAGTCAGTACTGAACATCGGCTCCTGTCATTTAATGTAAAGTGGGTACAATAACTGATATTGCAGTACTTTTGTCATGCTATTAGTAATTGACTGTACGAACATATCTATACGGATTTAATTTTTCATTAAGACAACTACAGATTACTCCAAACTGCCTACGAGGACTGCGGTTTGTACTAGGTTGATTTATTCTTAGGCATCTAATAGTGATTTCGTTTCCAATATAAACATGTACGATCTATAATGATTCACATATAACCAGTATCACATTAACTTATCAATTCAGACTGCGTCCGATGTGTTTCATCGTGTGACGACATCGTCGGCTGTAGAGAATGCTCCGGGTTTAATCCACCCCATTGCAAGACACGTGAGAATATATACATCTACAATCAAGATGTCAGCAATTTCTATCCTTCCCATTGATGTCACGACTTAACTTGTACACGGTCTGAATGCTTCACCACTGCTATACTGGTCATACTTATCGGTAAATTACGTCGCTTGAAGGTTGCGAGGCTGGTCGGTACGGGATCAACTGTGAGTCGTCCTGCTCTGAGCATCACTGTGAAGGAGGATCTGCGGTGTGCAATAACATGAATGGAGGATGTCCTGATGGATGTCAAGACTGGTATTTAGGAGATCAATGCATCACACATATCAGTCAGTAGATCGTTGATATTCCTGTTGAACCCTCATTTAGCTGTGAAATCGGGCTGCATTAATTCTTAATTCCTATTAATCTCTCTGTACAAATATGGTATGTGTGTCACAACGATCACATTAAGACTGTGGGCCGTTCAAAACTTGCGCTTTTTGGCTGATTTCGGACACCAACGCGCCACTCCCCATCCCACCCCCTCTGTAACGCCCCATAACACCAGCCTAAACACTTTCCATAAAGCTCAGTCACTCTAGGCTTAATGCCCCTGCATACCCCACTCCATACACCTAATCCCCGTGCTTTTGTAATTTCCCAACGGCCCCCTTCAGTGCTTGACTTGTATAAGAAGACAAACACATTTATGATAACAGTACACCTTATTCCCTATGTTATACACAAATAGATGAACCTATGCTCAGCCATCAGACAGCTATATCAGGAGCCGCTGGCAGCTCCTCACAAATCAGAGTGACGTGGGGAGGAGTTAATGACGTAATAGCGAACCTGACTCAGTACTACGGCTACCTAGTCCAGTATAAAACCAATGCAGAACACGACTTCCTCCCGGGACCGACCGTATCTCACGTAGCTGGGGAAGCTGAGTACAACGCAATCATCAGGGAGTTGATCCACAACGCCGTGTACACACTGAGAGTAAGTGTGTACAGAGAGCACGGAGATCTGAACGCGATTTCACCATGGCCGACGCGGGAAGTGCGGGTTAAAACCTACTGTCAGGGTATGTGTTATTTCATCCATAAGCGTGGCATTTAGAATCATACCTCTCCAACAGCGCCCGACTTGGTCACGTTTTTGTGTACAACATCCCGGTTGTAGCTCCTGACCCAGTCACGATATTAAACATAACAACCGGCAGGCAAGTGAAAAGACAAGAGCTGCTTTCAATTAAAATAACAAAAAACAAATGAACGTAAAAATAATGACGAGTTTGTGGTGTGTCCCCACCAGTCAGCACCATCTGGATGTGACAATATCTCATCTATACACGTACTCTACAGACACGTGGGCACTGGCGAGTGGACGACGCATAACGTCATGGACCAAGCCACTTCCCTCAGTATCGCTGACATCGCTGGTGGTCAATGGGAAATCAAGGTCCGCGTTGTCAACAATGAAAACATCGCCTCCGACTCCATGTCTCAGACATTTTCAGTTACGGGTAAAGTACTAAAATTAAACATTCCTTTATGACACGTAGCACAACGCATGAGCTGTTGGTACAACCCCAATGACAACTATGGCACCAGATGGAGATATATATATATCTATATATATATGATAGCATATAGATATATATTATATATATATATAGATATATATATAGAGGAGAGCTCTCTCTCTCTCTCTCGCTCTCTCTATCTCTCTATCTCTCTCTCTCTCTCTCTCTCTCTATCCTGAGCTTCCCCCCCTTCGTGGAGAGAGAGAGAGTGAGAGAGTGAGCTCTCCTTCCTTCTCCCTTCTTTCTTCTCCCCCTTTTCCTTGCTCCCCTTTCCTCCTTTCCCTCTGCCTTCTCTCTTTTCTTGCTCTATCTCTCTCCTTTTCTCCTCTCCCACCTCGTCCCCCTCTCTCCCTCTCTGTCCACTATAATATATCTTCTCTATATATCTATATTCAATGTTGTATATATATATAGAGATATAGTTTTTTCTATAGATAAATTTAAAATATCTCTATATATTTTCAATAAATATATATCATATCTATGATTATACATAACTCAAATCCTGGATCGAATATATACTTATATATATATATATATATATAATATAAACATATATACCCTATATATATTTATATCTATATATATATATATATATATATATACATCTATTACAAATATATATATATATATATAGTATGTATTATGAACATAAAATATATAATTATATATCATATATGTATATAATAATATATATATATATATATATACTATATATATATATTAATGATATATAATATATATATATATATATATATATATATATATATATATATAATATATATAAGTATATATATAACATATATATGTCTATATAAATATAATATATATATATATATATATATATATATATATATATATATATATGTGTATCTTTTACATATATATATATTCATATATATATAAGTGAACTATATATATATATATTTATATATATTCATATCAATATATCTTATATATATGTAAATGCAATATATTTGAATATATCTAGCCATATACATATCTACATATATAGATATGTAGATATATGCGTATATATTGTATATATTTAATATATGTTTGTATATATAAATGGAATCTAAAAATATATATATATATATATATATATATATATAGATAAATATTATATATATATTCATAAATGTAAACATATATTTATATATGCATATGAATATATGTATTTAAATATATATATACATATTTCAATATAATTATATATATATAAATGTGCATATTATATTATATATATATAAATATATATAGATTAATATAATATATATATGAGATGTTTATTCATATATATATATATTTTATATATAGGATGAATATATATACATTTATATTTATGTATATATATATATATATATATATATATATATAGAGATATATATTATTCTAGATATAGAGATATAGAGATATTTATATATAGATACCATATATATCTATATAAATACACATATCTACATATATATATATATTTATATGGATGGGAGATATATATATATATATATATCTATATATATATATATATATATATATATATATATATCTATATATATATATATATATATATATATATATATATATATAAATAAATCGTTTACGCGGATATTCAATCCATGCAACTTGTCCAAACAAATATTTTATGCACCGCGCCGCTCGGCAATTAAGTGCTACATGATTATCTGTAAACCATGGTCAGCAATGCCACAAAAGTTATGAATCAGGGTATACTGCAATTATAGATCATTGTTATGATATGCGTCATCACAGTGAGCCATTTTAAGTAAACACGCGATTGATTGAATGAATTGTTCCAGATACATCTTCATGACCACCACGGCTGAATCCAGTCTTCCAGCAGAAGGTCATTTCTATTGTAGCATTGCTCCATACACTTTATGTTTGTTAAATCCTGATAGTTCTTTAGAAGCTATGGAAGCAAAACTTTTGATTAGTTGTTTCAATGCAACCTAGCAAGGCTGATTTGAATATCATGCGGCCTTTGTGTTGGTCTTTATGCAGATTGCTCTTGCGAAAGCAGCACGTGTCAGCGTCTGACTATTTCGTTTGCTGTTCTCTTTGGTATTTTTGCTCTAATTAATCTTGGCATCATATCGACTTGTATCTGGGGTAAAATTAGCAAAGAAAAAAAACAAATTGCCACCAAAAACACCTGAGGAGTCTCCCGAAGCAGATGCCAACCAGTCATAACCCGACTGGTCACTATGAAGGATTAGTGGTGAGTTGTGATATCGAGCATGCGTGATACGGCGCTATGGTTTGCCATTTAATGTCACACTGCTGTGTATGTTGCATTCAGGGACCGACGTTCACCGAACCAGAAGGTCCGTATGATGAGCTCGTATGGACGAGATTCGAGCAACGAACGAACCAGAGTATGAGCAGATGTAACAGCACTACTCCATATAGACGAGAGGTAAGCACCGGATGAGTCAGAGTATTAGCCGATGTATCAACACAACTCCGTGTGGATGAGAGCAAGGTACAAGGCTCGGGGCACGAAACAATGATGTAACTGAAATCCCTTGTTTTGTTTACATTAACACTGCTGTATTTAATTCCCATAATCACCATTAATGTGGTATGAGTATTCTGTCTAATATGCACATTACTTGAATGTTAGCTAATAGCGTTGTCAAATATTGTGGTTCTTATTACAAACTGCCATCTTGCTGTGAAATCGGCTGGTTACAGCTCTGACTATTCTGTCTAATATGCACAATACTTGAATGTTAGCTAATAGCGTTGTCAAATAGTGTGGTTCTTATTACAAACTACCATCTTGCAGTAAAATCGGATGGTTACAGCTTAGATGTCACGTGCATTAGAAACGAAGGTTTACTGAAGCTTGTAGGTAAAACAGAATATTTACAGAATATATCAGTTATACGCCTGACAGCCCCACCGTTTAGACACACCCGCTTATACTGTCCCCTCTTCCATAGGGTTGCACGTGATGCCTCAAACACCGACTGAATGTTGCAGGCTCGGATCCAAATATTTAGCTGTTGGGGTTGTTACCATTAATGTAAGTACATGCAACCCCCGTTATATCAGTTGGTGCGAAAGTAATTGAAAAACAATATTCTTTTGCATAATAAAAACAATTATTGAAAAGTGTGATATTTCCTGACTTGCCGTTTAGCTGGTCGTTCATATGACACATCGAGATCGATTTACTTTAAATCATTCCATTGTTGTACGAAACTCCAGTTAACATATCATCCGGTCATATTGTGTATAAGACAACATGGTGCTTCAGAGTAAAAGGCCTGTAAGTATTTAGGTAAGGTTAGTATAGGGTTAAACATAATTCCAACGCTGCTGTGCTATAGAGTGCCATCAAAGGTGTGGAAAAAAGAGAGTCAGCATACTGATCAGAGTACTGATATGCTTAACATGAGGACCATATAACACATTAGTGTTGGTGTGCCGTTAAACCCTATACTAACCTTAACTTAACGTGCAGCTCAATACCCCAACTACTTACTTATAGTAAGCGTTGAGGATTGTCAGCAAGGATAAATGTGAATGACAATGGGTTATGTTTAAGTTGAGGAAATGTCGTATGAGTGGCATTGATACTATGGTGCAAGTTACACGCCACCAAGTTGAAGAAACTGTAGTAACCTGGTAACCAACAACCCCGTCATGTAACGTGGTCTGGCTATGCCAGGTGTCAATGACCCGACGGTGGATGTCCTGTGAACTAGTTATTTGATATAGAAAGCAAATAATTGCACATTGCACATCACTTGCCGGTGGTTTTGTACGGTGCTACTCATCTATGCATGATGAATAAGCGTTAAAAATCAATGGTTAACATACACGCACCATTAAAGCTTTGATACAATGTCTCTCATTCAAGTTACTAGCTCAAACCATTTACTTTTTTCGACTTGACTAACAAAAAATCAACACAGTTCATATAAGCTAGAACAATTTGATAAGCTCTGACAATGCCACGTGTGGTATTGACTGAAGTTTACTATGATTGACCAACATAAGTCAAGTGTTGAAGGGCTTCGTGACAAAGCATTCACAGTCCATTGTTTTCTTTATATAAATCAGATGTTGAATGGCTTTGTGGCGAAGCATTAAAACAGTTTGTTTTCTTTACATAAATCTGGGGTTGAATGGATTTGTTACAAAGCATTAACAGCCCATTGTTTCCCTAACATAAACCTGGTGTTAAATGGATTTGTGAAAAAACATTAAAAACAGTTTGTTTTTCTAACATAAACCTGGTGTTGAATGGATTTGTTACAAAGCATTAACAGCCCATTGTTTCACTAACATAAACCTGTTGTTGAATGGCTTGTGACAAAGCATTAACAGCCCATTGTTTTCCTTATATATAGGTTCTGATGGCTTTGTAACGTCTAATTAACAGCTTATATAAGTCATGTGTTGAATGGCGTAGTTTTTAACTGCTGTGATTGATGCGGTACGTCTTAACATGTGTATCCCATCAACTCCTATCTTCTATCAACATAAGGATGTACAGTCAAGTAAATTATATCCTATTCGCGGAGTCAAGGCACCTTACTCATGCCAGCTTAATATATACTACTCACTACATTAATAAAAGCACCTGACTGTTTAGACACCGATACGCCATTCAGAGGCACCCTCCGTATCCTTTCGTCACTAGGCAACATGTTCCACATCGAGAAGTGGTTTTTACACAAGACACAAAATCACGTGTACTCCTATTGCAACAGAAGAACACCCCCGCCCACCTATCTAATATGGGTAGCAGCTAGCCACTGTCGATAAGAACAAGAAAACACATCCCGTCAGATTCCAGCGATAATATTCATGGTCGGTTTTTGCTGTCTGGCAAATTATTATCATTTTGTATAAAAATGAGATCTGAAATAAGTATCGGACTTCATTTAATGTCGTTGAATCAAATATTTGAGTTAGGTGCAGCCGGATTTGAGTCGGCGATTTCTCGACCTTATGGTGGCCACTTTAAGCTCTATTATTTGTTGTTCTTCCACCGGCCACTCTTAATATTTACCTGGATCATGCAATGGGGCAACGTGTACGATAAAGTGTCATTGTGTCTTAAATATCAACATTGCATATTATAAAATAGCAGAAGCTATTGGAATTTTGCTTGCATAAAATACAAAAGTAATCTAAATGCCTGAAGCTGATGAAAGTTTGTATTGTTCTGCTGCGTTGAAATTCTTTCAGTGGGTCGTTTTATCATAAGACTATCACATGTGTTCGATGTAATTACCTATCCTACATCCTGGTCCTGGCCGGTCGAACAGTGCTTCGTTACCAGCAGGTCGTGGTTGACCCTACATCCACCAGGACACAGGTCAGCAGGTTTCCCTCACGTGACTTTGGTTGCGCAAATATATAGCCAATGCAAATCCTACTTTTATTATTATGTAAGAGGTAAGCCCATATATCCTCGCATTATCAAGATATAGCGTAGTATCAAAACACTATATCTATTTAATGCGTAAATATGTAGCCTGTTGGCTAAATTCACAAATGTCTAAAACTTATCTGAAGCCCTCGTTCAAGTGACGCATGCAGCCTGAATGTTTTTACAACCATAGCTGAACAACTACTGAGGAGTGGTTGATATGAATTAATAGTTGAGTGAGTCGACATATTGACTCAATACAATCTGGTCATAAGGGCGCACCTTTCAAGCGTATCGAAATCCACCTCGGGCTCAGTGAAGCGAATCTCTGCTAAGGTAGTTTTGTGAATCTCATCTGTAGTAGGATAGACAGTCCCAACAGTTTAACGACAATATACACTGGGTATACTTGCGAGGTAAGCCAGTACAGTATGGTTGGAGTAACGGCTCTCAGAATGATCTTAGGAATGTGTTGGATTTCAATGAAGAGACAGCAGGTACAAGGTGAGTGTATTGTCTTTAAGATATATCAGGTCACGTTAAGATATTTACATCTGTATTACATCGGCGAGAACACTCATCCCCGTCGCATATTAACCCAGGCTATCTGTGTGCTGATGAGGCCTTTCTGTCACCTTATATTTGCCCCATTGATACTGTTTGGGAAAACTGATCATTAAGTAATTGAGTATATGCGACACTCGGGAGCCACCTGGCGGTGTGTAAGATGTTTAGGACGATAAGTAGCAGTTGATGGGCTTCCTAGCGGGGCATAACTTATCAGCTATATTTCACAAACTAGTGCCAGTCTTTAAGGGGCGTAACCTTTTCAAAATAAGTGTTAAAGGCCTGGTAGGCGATGTGAATTTTAGTTTGGCCTTAAGGGAATAAAAATAAGTAGCCGGTTACCATGATTTCGTTATGTACATCTCATTAGTATATTCGTACCATCGCTAAGCTGCATGTTGCTTTGATATCACTGCTGTCAGCACGACACCACCTTGTTGCCCAAGACGTCCCACTTTAACTCCCACCCCCAACACCCGCTCCGCCGTTTTGGTTAGAGACGAGTCCCGCTTTCGCAACCTTTGTTCACCTTTAAACAAGCTGCCTTTGAGATGTACATTCCAACAAGGTGCTGTCTGCGATGTCGCTGTGTAAGGAAGCGGATCTCTATGAATTTATTCCATATTACACTTGCTGTATTTGCGGAAAGACCAGCTGTACGTCCATAATGACCTCTCAATAGCTGTTATTTGTTGCAGCTTGTATATTCGGAAATCAGACGGGCTGTTCTTTTCCATGTAATTGCGCCAACGATGATGTCTGTGATGAAACAACTGGTGCGTGTCCTGGTGGATGTAGACAGGGGCAACCACGACCTGCTGGTAACGAGGCACTGTTCGACTGGCGAGGACCAGGATGTAGGAAAGATAAATATGACAGCAGTTACATAGAATACTATCTAAACTTACTTAATAACATTAGAATAATAATTGGGTTGTTACATAAAATATATAGTTGCGTTCCAAGCAATTGATAGCAAACGTTCACAGGCAACATTGCGTATAAGAAGGCCGCCACACAGAAAGGGCAATATTGGGACCCTAACAACGCCGTTGATGGTCTGCTGCCTCCGCCTGATGACAATCACTGCGCTCACACAGACACAGACTCAGTCAACGCATGGTGGATGGTAGATCTTGACGGGCATTATAGCATAGACAACATTACAGTATTCAACAGGGGGTCATGTAAGTATGCTTACGAGCACATATACACACAAATATACCATATATACAATTTGTATGCATAGATGTTTGCATGTATGTATGTATGTATATTTGTATGTATGTATGTATGTATGTATGTATGTATGTATGTACTTGTGTATGTATGTATGTATGTATGTATGTATGTATGTATGTATGTATGTATGTATGTATGTATGTATGTATGTATGTATGTATGTATGTATGTATGTATGTATGTATGTATGTATGTATCTGTCTGTATGTATGTATGTATGTATGTATGTATGTATGTATGTATGTATGAGCACATATACAAACATATATACAATATATACTATATATATATATATATTTAAATATCTTTATATATATATATATATATGTATATATATATATATATTTATATATTCAAATTTATGAATATATATAGATATCTATAAATATGCATGTGCATGTATGTTTAACTATATATATTTATATATATATGTATATATATATATATATATATATATATATATGAATATATAGGTATATGGTTTTATATTAACAACACATATATTTATTTAAATATATGGAAATATATATATATATATGTATATATATATATATATATATTTATATATATTTATATATTTGAATATATATATATATATATATATATTTATGCATGCATGTATGTATGTATGTATGTATGTATGTATGTATGTATGTATGTATGTATGTATGTATGTATGTATGTATGCATGTATGTATGTATGTATGTATGTATGTATGTATGTTGTTTATGTATGTATTTATGTATGTATGTTGTTTGTATGTATGTATGTATGTATGTATGTATGTGTATGTTGTGTATGTATGTATGTATGTATGTATGTGTATGTATGTATGTATGTATTTTATGCATATATGTATGAATTTTATATATGTATGTGTGTTTGCATGTAGGCATTTATTTATTTACCTTGCAAGGAATGCTTTTTATATTATGATTGTTTGCCGTAAACATAATTATTACGTTATGGGTTATTGTGGGTAGTAATTGCTTGTGTTGTTTCAGCTGGAGAGAGGACAGGCTACTTTAACATCCGGGTTGGAAACAACAGTCACTTTACAAACAACGCCCTGTGTGAATACTACGAGGGTCCGGTGCCTAATGGAGGTAACGTAACTCTGTCTTGTACCTCAGATCTCGTCGGTCGCTATGTTTCAATGGAGAGAACAGGAGACGGAAAAGATCCTAATATTATCAATATCTGTGAGATGGTTGTGATGGGACATGAAAGTGTCCAGACAGGTTAGTCAGTACTTAACATCGGCTCCTGTCATTTAATGTAACGTGGGTACAATAACTGATATTGCAGTACTTTTGTCATGCTATTAGTAATTGACTGTACGAACATATCTATACGGATTTAATTTTTCATTAAGACAACTTCAGATTACTCCACACTGCCTACGAGGACTGTGGTTTGTACTAGTTTGATTTATTCTTAGGCATCTAATAGTGATTTCGCTTCCAATATAAACATGTACGATCTATAATGATTCACATATAACTAGTATCACATTAACTTATCAATTCAGACTGCTTCCGCTGTGTTTCGTCGTGTGACGACATCGTCGGCTGTAGAGAATGCTCCGGGTTTAAACCACCCCATTGCACGACACGTGAGAATATATACGTCTACAATAAAGACTAACCTTCCCATTGATGTCACGACTAATTTTGTACAAGAACTGATTGCTTCACCACTGCTATACTGGTCATACTTATCGGTACATTACGTTGGTTGAAGCGTGTGAGGCTGGTCGGTACGGGATCAACTGTGAGTCGTCCTGCTCTGAGCATCACTGTGAAGGAGGATCTACGATGTGCAATAACATAAATGGAGGATGTCCTGATGGATGTCAAGACTGGTATCTAGGAGATCAATGCATCACACATATCAGTCAGTAGATCTTTGATATTCCTGCTGAACCCTCATTTAGCTGTGAAATCGGGCTGCATTAATTCCTAGTATTCTCTCTGTACAAATATGGTATGTGTGTCACAACGATCACATTAAGACTGTGGGCCGTTCAAAAAGTGCGCTTATTGGCTGATTTCGGACACCAACCCGCCACTCCCCACCCCCACCCCCTATGCATGTGCATACCCAACTCCACACACATAATCCCCGTGCTTTTGTAATTTCCCAACGGCCCCCTTCAGTGCTTGACTTGTATAAGAAGACAAACACATTTATGATAACAGTACACCTTATTCCCTATGTTATACATAAATAGATGAACCTAGGCTCAGCCATCAGACAGCTATATCAGGAGCCGCTGGCAGCTCCTCACAAATCAGAGTGACGTGGGGAGGAGTTGATGACGTAATAGCGAACCTGACTCAGTACTACGGCTACCTAGTCCAGTATAAAACCAATGCAGAACACGACTTCCTCCCGGGACCGACCGTATCTCACGTAGCTGGGGAAGCTGAGTACAACGCAATCATCAGGCAGTTGATCCACAACACCGTGTATACGCTGAGAGTAAGTGTGTACAGACAGCAGGGAGATCGATACGAGGTGTCACCATGGCCGACACGGGAAGTGATAGTTAAGACATCATATCAGGGTATGTGTTATTTCAACACTCCACTATGCAGCCTTACTGCTCTCAGAATCCAAGATGCCGTATAATGAACGTTGATGAATTTGCTTATTTAACCCTCAGTAGGATGCTGTATGCAATACGGCAAAAACGAGCATATGGCGATACTCTTTGTGGACATGTCCACGAACCTGAGGCATTCCATGATTGATATCATTGTTTCGTTGCTACTTTCCAGAAACAGGAAATCTAACAGGAGTCATAGCAGGTGCTGTCGCGGGTGGCCTGTTGCTTCTGGTCATCGTCACCGTTGTCGTCTGTCTGAGGTAAGGTTTGCTGTCAAGATGATTTGCACATGGTCAAACTTACAAGTAGAGCCAGTCAACATATGTTATGCTTACAATTGGCCTGTTATTGCGCCAGCACAATACAGTTAGGTATTGAACCAGAATTTAACGGGATCTTACTCTAGGGCTATTAACATTTACAGAAGACGCAGCAAGCAGCATTCCAACACAGAGGGGGAGGGTAACATGGCGGCCGCCCATCGTCGTGAGTAATCACCTGGTATTATTTCAATGGCGAATGAAGATTTACTGTATCAAACGACGGCCAGTCTTTTCATATTGCCTGTCTTCATTTAGCTTTGATCCCATTGTGTGAAGTGTCGGACGTGTCAGTGGACAAGCCAGTAGGTGTCGTTGTGCCTGTAAATAAACCCTCAATAGCTTCCAAACCCGTGGGCTTATCTGGACCATCGTCGGCATTATCATCAGCATCAACACCAGCGGCATCAGCATCAGCATCATCATCAACAGCAGCAGAAGCAGTGGGAAATCAGAATATGACACTACCACAGTCTGAACCCGCTTCACGACCTCCTGGTTCTGACCACCACATACAATTTCTACCATCAGCTGTGCAAATCGCTCCACCAACCTCAGGAAGTCTTCTCAACGCACCTATCTCTATCACACAACTAAAGGCACACATCAGTGACCTCTCAAAGCCTATACCAAAGGAACATGTCCAAAAAACTAAGGATGGAAAGAAAGATATCATCGATGGATTCGGCAGAGAATTTGACGTCAGTATATTGTAACTCAGATTTTGCAAAGGCTTTGTATATGGGTTGTTCTCTGATACTATTCTGTGCTATGATGCATGTTAAGCATTATCACAAATAGGGGACCTGATCAGTGATATGATAAACCATGATAAGAACGGTCTTAAAATCGAACCTTGTCGATATACATTGCCGGTTAGTTTAGTCTTAAGATGCCTAGACATATTGACAATATAGTTTAATGTTATCCAATTGCAGGATTTACCTGGAGAAGATTTCAAAACCCGGGAGTCTGGTCGTTCACAAGCTAACATGGCCAAGAATAGGTTTAAAAACATTCAGCCATGTGAGTCCAGTTTCTTTCTTCCCAAACCGCACGCTGTGCACTTGTTCCAAGAATGGGTACCTTTATAGCTAAATTATTTCAGTAATCTAAATTGTAAAAGTTATAATGGATAAGGTGGCGATATAAACATGTTCATTTGGGAATTCTGACTAAATACTTTTATATTGGAGTATTTTAGCCGGTAGATAGTGGGATACCATAGCGCATGTACTGGTCATCACAGTCCTGTTGGTTGCCTGATTTTGAAGAGTTACCGTCCATAAACACTCATGCATCTACAGATGATGACTCTCGTGTTAAGATAGAAGCGACGGAAGAACTCGGCCAATCAGACTACATTAACGCAAGTTACATAACGGTAGATATTTGATTGGCTGCCATATTGAAATTAAATTAGTATATTTCATGCATTACGCTGATTGAGAATTTATAATTTTATATCTGTTTACACTTGTCAGGGGTACCCTAAGATTTCCAATCACTACATAGCTGCTCAAGGTGAGTTCATGCTGCACCTTCAACCTGGGGGTGATTCTATATTATTATTTAAGCTACCACTGTACATAAGACAGTCATACCCACTACATATGCAACAGTGTGTAGAAAGAGAGAGATGTAGGGACACTTGGTTTTTAACAATGGAAATATGTTGAGGTGTGTGTTGTGGCAAGACAGGGGTAAACTTTGTTTGGTGTGAAAAGGGAAATTTATTGCTGGTGTGTTGTGTGACCAGGGCTTGCGACAGGTAAGGCGTGACTCTTTATACGACAATGCACCATATGAGTTTACCGCCATTATCATTGTAATGCATTTTTACTGCTATTATAAATATTATTTTAATTATTATTGCTATTATTAAGATGGACGACTCTCTAGTCGATTGTTTGGTGTAGGACCGACGGAGGACACTGTGTTGGCGTTCTGGTTCATGATATGGCAACAAGGTTGCAACCGCATTGTGATGCTGACCCGACATAACGAAGGAGGCAAGGTGATCTGCTTTCATTTCTCTAGCTGCTGCAGTAAAATAATGCTGGTTTCAAAAGAATCTTATATTCTCGATTAGCTATGTACAAACTTGAGGTTTATATGCGATCCTGTGTCTGTAGAAAAAGTGCGTGATGTATTGGCCAGATGACAAAGACAAGGAGAATGTGAAAGTCTGTGGACTGTTCAGGATCTCCCTGGTGGCGTCTGAAGTCCACGCGGACTACGCCTACAGGAGACTACAACTGTGTTACAAGGTACCACTGAATAGGGGAGGTTCATAACATTAACTTGTTGCCACACTTCTGATGTGTAAATAATGTTGTTTAAAATTGTGTACCAGGATGAAATGAGAGAGATTCACCAGCTCCATTTCTTAGCATGGGAAGACAAGAAATGTCCAGAGCATAACTTCCCACTACTGGCATTCAGAGGAAGGGTGTTAAAGTTGCCGTGTGACGTCACTGGTCCTCTAATTGTGCACTGCAGGTCAGTCAGGGCGCATTTGTGTACTCATGCGGCACTTTAAAGTTACGTAATTTAACTACGATGATTGATGTAGCTATGGTGTCCTGTATCCCCGACTAAACAGCTTGTCTTTACTGATGATTGATATAGTTGTGGTGTCCTGTATTACAGACTCACATGCTGGTCTCTACTGATAATTGATGTAGCTGTGGTGTCCTGTATTACAGACTCATATGCTGGTCTCTACTGATGATTGATGTAGCTGTGATGTCCTGTATTACAGACTCATATGCTGATCTCTACTGATGATTGATGTAGCTGTGGTGTCCTGTATTACAGACTCCTCTTCTGGTCTCTTTTGATGATTGATGTAGCTGTGGTGTCTTGTATTTCAGACTCGTCTGCTGGTCTCTACTGATGATTGATGTAGCTTTGGTGTCCTGTATTACCGGCTCACAAGCTGGTCTCTACTGATGATTGATGTAGCTGTGGTGTCCTGTATTACAGACTCACATGCTGGTCTCTACTGATGATTGATGCAGCTGTGGTGTCCTGTATCCCCGACTCCTAGATATGTTGGTTTCTCAATACGGGTAAATGTATGGTGAAATGACTAACTTTTCATCATCTTCGTTGACCATCCGCATTATAGTAGCTCTACATACCATGTGGTAAATGTGCTTAGAAACAATAGAATCATACAATATTCCGGACTCAATGTCATACAGATATAGAATGTAGCATTTAATCGAATAACAACTCAACTCAAGAAAGTTGTTAGCTCACTCCTATTTTGTTTTGAAATCAAACAGGAATGCAACACGAGAATAATGGGTTACACAACGTGGTTATATTATGACAGCGATGGATGAGGATGAGGATGATGGTGATGGCTTGTCTGTTATTTATGAGTGTCATTAGTGAGTTAAAACTAAACCATTGCTATTGCCGGATTGCCGACCCACATCCTTAGAACGGAAGTCAAAGCCGGAACCAAAGACTTTCCGGACGAAGCAACATTTGCTGTGTGATAATCGCAGGCAGTTCAGTCTACCACATGATCTCCACATGTCCCTGACAAGACAACAAATGTGAATGTCCACCCAAGTCTAATTCCCACGCTCTAGACGGTTATTGACATCAAATATCCCCACCTACCGCGCGGACATGAAAAATCGAGGACGGAGTAAGAGGCGACCTGTTTTCGAAGGTGTACCCCAGACCGGGCCATTTATTTTTTGTTATTTTCGCCATTTTAAGCCTATTGTGCGACGTGTTTTGGTAGCGGAAAGGTCCTCTCATCACATCTGCCCTGTGTTTCTATATGTTTCTTTTATCTGACGGTAGCGCCGCCTCGCCAATGCTGTGTATTATAATTAGGGAAGCGCAGAACCACATGGAGTTATGTTATGATCATCTAAGGCAGTTCATTTCAATATTTGTTATGATTTGCTAAAACGGTTTGTTATACGTTTGATGTAATGATTTTAGACGTTTGTGATTTGATTGATGTAATGATCGTAGGCAGCTTGCTTTTTGATTGATGTAATGATCGTAGACAGCTTGCTTTTTGATTGATGTAATGATCGTGGACAGCTTGCTTTTTGATTGATGTAATGATCGCGGACAGCTTGCTTTTTGATTGATGTAATGATCGTGGACAGCTTGCTTTTTGATTGATGTAATGATCGTGGACAGCTTGCTTTTTGATTGATGTGATGATCGTGGACAGCTTGCTTTTTGATTGATGTGATGATAGTAGGCAGCTTGCTATTTTATGCCTGGCTGAAACAAATCATCACACATATCCATTGAATGTGTTCAATTTATTTCCATTGCTGCTTTAATCTTCCGTCGTGTAGTTAACACTGGGTAATCAATGCTACAATGCTCCTAGTTTGCATGGATGGATTAAATAGCGGTATCCACACTTAATATTATATGTTGTCCATAGAATAGGGTGCACATGTAAGTTGGTTATTAAGCCAATTTACCCATATTGATCAACTTCTAAAATAAATGAGTATGTCAAGACGATTGAGATAAAAGGCACTATCCATTCCGTCAATGACAAGCGGAAATAAATCAGCGTATTCCCAGCGGCTGTTCAGTGTGACCAGACATGTATGTAGCAATGCAGTAAATTCAGCTGTCCATTATTTATTGGCATATTTGGAAGAGGTCTGAAAAACCATTTCAATTGGAAAACCATCATCCATTTTTGTGGCGTTAATATGTTTGAATAACTTCCATAGAGCGCAGCTAAGAATGAGTGACGTCATCCCCAGAGTTATCATTATAGAAAACGCATCACTTTGAAGCAAAACACGCCGCTTACGAGCACACATCATAGTAGATCTTTGCAACCGACGATCACATGTCAAGTCCTTGAATGATCCGTCAGATGATACATCATGCGTTTTACTGATGAAGCAGTTTGTCGGCTTCGTTTTTCGCATTTACTCTGTTGTAGGATATTAAATTATATTAAGTGGCCAATGCACAGCTATCCACCATGCAATAGCACCAATTTCCAATATTTCCTTAAGCTACTTTATATTTGTTATTGTTTGATACACCCAATTTGATTGACAACAATTCATCACATCACAGAATATCAATTATGCATTATCATAGGATATAAGCTGCCTTTTGTGCTCTCTTATCCTCGCTTCATACTGTTCATATTGCGTTATTGAACGTTAGCATCATGACACAAAGCACACGAAGGCTAAATGGCTGCCTCGATTATTGGTTAAGAGGTTTAAGCAATCTATATTTAAAGCCAATATTGTGAGTGAATTATTGCTCCGACTGCAGTTAAAAACAAGAATGCAATTTAAACTTTAGGTCTAATTTCAAGGAACCAGATAATATGATGCAATTGCACGCACAAGGTAATAGGCATATATAATACAGGGCATTAAGGAACTTAGCTGTATTAGTTCAGTCTTGCGGTTTTAAATCGTATATCAAACCTTGCGACTGTTACCGTTAAAAAGAGATGCCGGCACAACAGTTCGCCAGCATAAATATTGGTGGACTGGTTTCAGCGATATATACATATACATATATATATATATATATATATATATATATATATATATATATATATATATATATATATAAATATATATATATATATACATATTTATATATATACATGTATATATATGAATATATAAATATATATTTATATATATATATATGTATATTTATATATGTATAAATAATATATATATATATATCTCTATATATATATATATATATAAATATATATTAAATACATATATATATATATATGTGATGCATGCATACATATATATATATACATGATTGTGATGTATATACATGATTGTAATGTGCTCTTTCTCCTTATAGTGCAATGGCGTATTTGAAATGTGATGTTTTGCGTATTGGCAGCGGATGCTTTCATCCAAACCACTATTCACTCTGCGCATTTGATATCGTTTTGCAAAGATCGATTCCACTTTCTTCTCTTTCTGATCCAATGGCTTTATTTAAACCAGACAGGAGGATTACATACTCTTTTATTTAACCTGAAGGTAGTTATTCTGGCTTAAGTGGATTATTTTATCAACTGGCACGTGTGACAAAACTTGTAATGCAATCTTGCTTTTAGGGCTTATTCGGTAGCACCAATGACAATATTGCAAAAGGAAGTTTGAATGAGCACTAATCCCATTTACAGTAGTATACGTCGTACGGTAATCACCGACTTTTGAAGATCGTCATGCTTTTCATTTGACTAGTTAATATGGCCAAGCAATGGCGACATATGCATCGCTTTATTTGCCGAATGGTCTGAAATAAATAATGCAATTGCTCACGTAATGGTGTGAATTTCTTAATGCGGTCGGTGCTTTGTATATGGAACCATATAGCGGTTTAAAGTCAGTGCAGAAGTTGTAGGACTTCATAACCATGTCCTATATACCAACATGTTAAACTATATATATGTGCGCTGAAGTGGATCATGACATTAAATAGGATGGCGAATCATAATCAAATCGCAGAACCACGTCACTGTGGTCAAAATTGAATTTTGTTTATGCAACTGAAGGTCCTTGTACAAGTCAAGCTCTTCGTCCAAAACAAATATTTCATGATTTTCCAATGAACTCGCTAAGGGGCTATTAGAAATACCAATAGGACCCACCCAAAATACTTTCTATGAACGAGAAAACTGAGACTAGTTAGATCAACAGGTAATGTGGAAATCTGCGCGTGCAGGTAGAGAAGGATACTGTGCTATAATGTATGTTATATCTACACGCATTATCAAGTCAATTATCTACAAGTGACCATAGCTGAACAAAAAGTGGAACGAACAGTTGCATGCCAGAATTGCTTTGATAGCATTGAACAATGAAAGATAGATAGATATTTCAGGGGATGCCTGAACCAGATATCTGGTAGGTGTCTATCACATTCAATGTATTGTTATCAGAATCGTCACATTATTCTTATTTAACCTTCTTTGAATAAGGTCAGCAACTTAAATAGGGATCTGTGCCTTGTAAGTTGGAACACAATTTCCTGCCCATTCAGCTTTTTCTAGGCCATGATTAACACAGAGCACATTGTATTGTCTACTTCCTCCTATGTTTTGTGTGTATTGTGTAAATGTGATGCATGTACGTAGCTTCTCGTGATTAAAGTGTGACATGTCGATGCATTACCAAGTGCTTATTATTGCAAATAAGTTTTTACACAAAAGTATTTGTGCAACATGGCTTCAGATTTATCCTTCATATAAATCTAATTTGATATAAACGTGGGTACGAAAGCACTGATGTACAATGAACATTACCGACAAAGGTAATGCAGCAGTTTCAGTAATTTTATTGTTCATAATGGGATAAGTTGATCCTACAATACTTTGAACAGACAAACCGACCCCATCTGCTATTTTCACATTGCAAATGTATCCGTTACATATATGAGCCAGATCATGCGAGAACAAGAAGATGATAACATATGTACATTTCATTAATCCAACCACACCGTGCGTTAACACTATATACATAGTCAGCTGTTCTTGTGTTATTCATATGAGAAACATATTTTGAAAGCAGCAAATTGAACAACATGCTTTCAACAGTGTTTCATTGTTAGGCGAATCATGATTATGCCTTGATATCGGAATAGACCGTTATATATATCTATGAATCGTTGATACAACAACCACAGTCAAAAAGGTCTCAAATACAACCTGCTTCAAATTCAACTGGTTTATGCATAATTGTCTAATTCATACCTAGTAGTATCCATGGCATAAATAATGATTCAAGAGAAGTGCGTTATTGATGTTGGATGGTTTTCAACGCGGCAGGTTACAAAATAGAATAATGTATCAGGCTTGAGGAGTGATTTACGCCATAGCGTGTTCCATAAATGTCGTTCAATTGCCATTACATGCACCTTGGCACTAATATGTGAATATAATTTTGCATGTCAGTATATACTGCGTAAAGATATTCATCGTTTTAATAGCTATCAGCTGCCTGGAGTAGCTCAGCGAAATCTTTAATCACAAATGATAAATTTGCAATAATATAAAAGGTACGCGAATCCAATGCGGACTATGCAATATCACCTTCAATAGTATATAAACAAATTGATGCGAGCTAGACTGTCGTTTCGAAGGGGCCAATTATATATAATAATAAGATAAGAGCTATTGTGTATATTTACGAATATACGCTAGCATGTATGTATGCATTTTAGGTTACAGCAATACATGGTAAGTATTATATATCACTATGAGGTGACAATTGCTCGATCGATTGACCTTCTCTGGTGTTTCTCCAGCTACATTTGAGCGTTGACATAGGCATAATCATACCCCTGATGGGTGTTCACATTTCATGGTTGAATAACGAAGATAATTTACATCGCTCCCGTCTTAGGCCATGTACAAGCTGTACGTGCATAGGTGAAGCAAGACGTACAGTTTAAATTTCCTTGCCCTCGCAAACTGCAATAGATGCCGCTTAATAGATGTAACTTACTAAATCAGTGTCAGTGTCATGTTATCTTCGATTTATCATACATAAATCAGTTATAATGTCGCAATTCCCTCATAACCACACCCCATGCGGTGCCGGTAGCGAAGCTGGGTCAAAGAGATGATAAGGAGGAAAATGCGATCCATGCGTAAAACGGCGGAATCAAATTGTGCAGTGCAGTAATGCGTTTTGGTGCAATGTGCTATGCAAATAGTTAGCTTCGTCGAAATGGCATACCACATACATACATGTATGTATGTATGTATGTATGTATGTATGTATGTATGTATGTATGTATGTATGTATGTATGTATGTATGTATGTATGTATGTATGTATGTATGTATGTATGTATGTATGTATGTATGTATGTATGTATGTATGTATGTATGTATGTATGTATGTATGTATGTATGTATGTTTGTTTGTTTGTATGTATGTATGTATGTATATATGTATGTATGTATGTATGTATGTATGTATGTATGTATGCATGTATGTATGTATGTATGTATGTATGTATGTATGTATGTATGTATGTATGTATGTATGTATGTATGTATGTATGTATGTATGTATGTCTTTCTGTATGTATGTATGTATGTATGTATGTATGTATGTATGTATGTATGTATGTATGTATGTATGTATGTATGTATGTATGTATGTATGAATCAATGTATCTATGTATGCATATATGTATGCATATATGTATGCATATATGTATGCATGTATGCATGTATGCTTAGTATATGTTGTGGCCTGTCAACTTAATAGTGGACAGGTTGTTGACTTGCGTAGTCAGTCGAAGTGAACTCTCTAGCATAGCTATAAGCTCGTCGATGTCAACATTTCTCCGGTTTGAGTGTTGTGATACATGAACCGTATTGTTGAAAGACCTGAAAGTACAAGACCTACTGTCAACACTTATTTTTGTACATCTGGTTTTTGTTTAAGCAAAAGCATGTACAATTAGCTGGCCATGTTACGCTGATCGGGGGTATCTGTAGGGACTGTCATGGCGGGGGGTGGGGGCACCGTCAGATCAACTATAACCAATCATTTCATATTGGTTTTTATAATACAAACAATGTATACAGTAACATGTTGACACTGAACTGAATTATCCGGCTCGTGGTGAGATATGTAATACCTAGTTATAAAGTCGACCAATCACGCTGTCATTCGGTCGAACCTTTGGACATTATTTTATTCTTCTGAGATGTTGATTTGCCGTATTTGTGGAACAACCTAACGAAGTCAGTTACATATCTAAAAGAAACAACGCCTCTGCGTTGGGTGTGAGATCGTTGGAGAAAGAGCCAGCTCTCGTAGCTACCACAACTAACAAGACCACTGTAGATGGCAGCTGATGCGATCCTTCACCCAGCAGTACACGATCAACTGAGAATAATGGCATCATCGGAGAGGGGCATATGTAGAATAAGAAACCTCAATCTTCAACATGATCTGCACCTGAGCGTCTGTGATTATGTGAAAGCCACTGGAGATCACGAGAATATGAATAAATAATCCTTGCTAAATGCCAAAACGGTTTCCTTCTGCATCACTTTACCCTCATTCAGCACCCCCAACCACCCTGCTGAGGAATCCGTTGAGGACGAAACTTTACGCACTCATATCGCCAAACCCACCCCAGTTACTTACAAGATAGTTGAGAAAGGCAGCCGACGAGGGAAGTCCAAACTGGTGGATAGCTTAGGCTACGCGTATTGCCTGAAAAAGGACGCACTCATATCGCCAAACCCACCCCAGTTACTTACAAGATAGTTGAGAAAGGCAGCCGACGAGGGAAGTCCAAACTGGTGGATAGCTTAGGCTACGCGTATTGCCGGAAAAAGGAGGACCCTACTACAAGCCAGTGGATTTGCAGCGTCCGCACAGGAACCAACGATGCTACGCGGGTGTATCGCTGAGGGATGGCTCCTTCGTCGGGAGAGTTCGCGACCACATCCATCCCGTCGACCCCGGAATAGAGGCCAATGGACGGTAGACATTGTGTTTTAAATTTATTTCATATCAAGATATATAAATTCGTTAATACTGTTCCTTTATTAAATAAAATATGTAGCATTCAGTATATTCCTCTCTGTAAAACGAGGGCGTATCGTTGCAGGGGTGTATCGTCCCGGGGACGTATCGTCCTGGCGAGGGCGAACTGACCCGGGGGGGGGGAACCATCCCAGCGAGTGCAAACTGACCCGGGTCGAACCGTCCCGGGGGAGAACCCGATACCCTTTAGATGGCAGCTGATGCGACCCTTACTAAGCAATACACGATCAAATGAGAATAATGGCATCATTGGAGAGGGGCCTATGTAGAATATGAAATCTCAATCTCGACATGATCTGCACCTGAGTGCCTGTGAATATGTGAAAGCCACTGGAGATCACGAGAATATGAATAAATAATCCTTGCTAAATCACAGAGCGGTATACTCGAGTAGTTAGTGTGTGTGGGAGTGAGAAATATACAGTCTCTCCAGTGATGTGTCATTGAGTGACTTCCGGTCTAAAGCGGCGAGAAATATTACTTGGCGCCACTTTTGCTTACAAACCAGGTCATAAGAAAGAGAGAGCATTGAATTATAGTCGTTTTTAGCAACTAGGCTGTGTATGACTAGCAGTGAGTGTATAACTCTGAGGGTGGTCACTGCCAAGAACCACGTCGTCCTCAGAGGATCTTATACATCCTCTTTCAGAGATGGGACCGCCATTTTTACGTGATTATCCGAGTCATGAGTAACCAGTCAGGTGTGTCACACCTTGGTAACGAACCCACAGCCTGTGGGTCGAAACAGGGGAGCGAAGAGGCGAGTGAGCCCTTTTTGCGCGTGCATCATAGCGTAATCGGTGTGCGACTCGTTACCATCATGATTCTGGTATTCAATATGAGAGAAACTGGATAAGTGTGTGAGGGTTAAGACTAAGGTTCAAGGGTGATTTGACAATTGTTCAACCCGCGGTCAATCTGTCAATGGTTATCACTAACATGAAGAACTGAAACATTATGGAGATTGGTTAACGGTGAAGAATCGGCACTTCCTTGACGATGGCCATGAAGTGGATATATATGATGGTTTTTTTGGGCCAAGATAAGTGTAACAGGACACCATGATTAGTATTATACTTCTTTGAGCAATGTTGATGTCATCGCACCAATATTTCTCGCCGCACAAAGTGACACGAGGCATGTGGAGGGGTATATATACACCTTATTGATCAAGTAGAAACTCACTGACGTTGCAATAATCTAGAAGTTATGCGGCGACACAGCATATAGTCTTAAGGGACTCAGTCTCACTGCATTGGACCAAAGGAGTCTCGGTGACGCTGCAACTGGTCAGAGGAGGCTCGGTGACGCTGCAACTGATCAAAGGAGGCTCGGTGACGATGCATTAGTTTTGAGAAAAAAAACAATTAACATTGCCACAAGTCCAAATTGCCATTGTAAAGCTGTATTAGGACAGACTCGGATCAATGACATTGCATTAGTCCGAAAGGGGCTAAATAACATCGCTTTAGACCGGAAGTCGCTCCATGACGCATCACAAGAGAGACTGCATATTCCACCTGATACCATTGCGATGACCATGATATCATTTCGCTATCAATATAATGGAAAAGGGCAGGTGCAGAATCCAATTATTCGCAGCAATCAGAAAGGCGGTAACAATGCCCCATATGTACGATTGCTATAATGGTGGAATGTACACCCAGTGAAATAATTAGCAGCCAGTATTATCCATCAGTGAGGCCTCTTGGAACTATCGTATATTTCACCATTTTATATTTCTCGAAATAGCATGTATGAAAATGTTGCAGGTAGCAATATTGCTGCATGGCGCTTGGGAAAATACAATTACTGTTGACAATCGTCTTGTTTTGCGGTGAAGACCATGTGTGGCTATCAATATAATATCACCAATCGCCTTCCTCTCTCTCTGGGCTTGCGGCTGTACTCATTTTCGTGTTCACTACTTGTTTCATAGAGCTCATATATAGTATCGTCACCACGAACCGAGCAAAGACTAACATCACGTTTTCTCTCTATCACGCTCTTAACATTTATATTATGCCTGATCTGTCTTTAAGTGATCTACACAATCGCAAAGGTTAGAAGTGTGATCTGAAGGTTATGGTGTGGCGTTTTTAGAATTTGATATAACTGATCAATGCCACTGACACCACCCTAAATATACAATTTGTCTGGAATGAACACATGGGAAAAGCTAGCCTGGTTTGAACTCCGAGTAGATTGTAGGCTTGCCTTGCTCATACCTAGGTGTATATTTTACGCAAGGCAATTGCATTCCCTTCTCTGCCAGATTATGCCTCACTCCTACACACCGCAAACTTAAACCGTTTTGGGATTTAGCAAGGATTATTTATTCATATTCTTGTGATCTCCAGTGGCTTTCAATAATCACAGACGCTCAGGTGAAGATAATGTTGAAGATTGAGATTTCATATTCTGCATAGACCCCTCTCCGATGATGCCATTATTCTCAGTTGATCGTGTTCTGCTGAGTGAAGGATCATATCAGCTGCCATCTACAGTGGTCTTGTTAGTTGTGGTGGCTACGAGAGCTGGCTCTTTCTCCAACGATCTCACACCCAACGCACAGGCGATGTTTCTTTTAGATATGTAAATGACTTCGTTAGGTTGTTCCACAAATACGGCAAATCAACATCTCAGGTGTCCAAGGGTTCGACCGAATGACAGCGTGATCGATCGACTTTATAACTAGGTATCACATATTTCACCACGAGCCGGAAAATTCAGTTCAGTGTCCACATGTTACTGTATACATTGTTTGTATCATTAAAAATAAAATTAAATGATTGATTATAGTTGACCTGATCTGACGGTGCCCCCCATCCCCCCGCCACGACAGTCCCTACAGATACCCTCGATCAGCGTAACATGGCCAGCTAATTGTACATGCATTTGCTCAAACACAAACCAGATGTACGAAAATAATTGTTGACAGTAGGTCTTGCACTTACAGGTCTTTCATCACAGCACTCAAAGCGGAGAAATGTTGACATCAAAGAGCATATAGCTATGCTAGAGAGTTCACTTCGACTGACTACGCAAGTCAACAACCTGTCCACTATTAAGTGGACAAAAGCATTCATACGTACATACATACATACATACGTACATACATACATACATACATACATACATACATACATACATACATACATACATACATACATACATACATACATACATACATACATACATACATACATACATACATACATACATACATACATACATACATACATACATACATACATACATACATACATACATACATGCACATACATGCATACATACATACATACATACATACATACATACATACATACATACATACACATACATACATACATACATACATACATACAGACATACATACATACATACGTACATACATACACATACATACACGTACATACATACCAGACGTACACGTACGTACACATACATACACACAGACACACATACAACATACAGACATACATACATACATACACATACATACATACATACATACATACATACATACATACAGACATACATACATACATACATACACACACACATACATACATACATACATACATACATACAGACATACATACATACATACATACATACATACATACATACATACACATACATACATACATACATACATACATACATACATACATGCATACATACATACATACATACATACATACATACATACAGACATACATACATACATACATACATGCATACATACACACATACATACATACATACATACATACATACATACACATACATACATACATACATACATACATACATACATACATACATACATACATACATACATACATACATACATACATACATACATACATACATACATACATACATACATACATACATACATACATACATACATACATACATACATACATACATACATACATGCAGACTGTAGTTCACACTTGATCGCAATTTACGGAATTATCGTGTTCTTTCTATGCATTCCCAATTAGAAAATAAATTCACAAGGATTGGCTGAACGTTTGAATGCCTGTTAAATTACAGCATCATGATGATACATGAAATCAGTTCAGGATAAAAAAACTAAAATGCACTGCAAAGTACTACCACAGTGCTCAGATATTGATACAGTGTCACAATATTTAAAAACCTGGTGGACGGTGCAGGTCTTAAATAAATGTATATCCTGTGTATGTAATAGTGAAAACAATAGGCAGCTGTTGTGTCACCATGTATGCAGTACCCCTGGAGCTCTGTAACTGGCCCCATCTGATCAGAAACATCCGAACTGGCTAATCAGTTATACTTATACTTCATTGTGTTTCACCATTAACATCAGGAATAGTTAGCACCACCAATGTGGTATGCCATTTCGACGAAGCTAACAATTGGCATGGCACATTGTACCAGAACGCATTACTGCACTGCACATTTTGATTCCGCCGTTCTACCGCATGGACCGCATTTTCCTCCTTATCAACTGTTTGACCCAGCTACGCTACCGGCACCACATGGGGTGTGGTTATGAGGGAATTGCAACATTATAACTGATGTATGTATGATAAATCGAGTGGCTGGGATAGTCTTGCATTGACGATAACATGACACTGACACTGATGAAGTAAGTTATTTGCGGCATCTATTGCAGTTTGCGAGGGCAAGGAAATTTAAACTGTACGTCTTGCTTCACCTATGGACGTACATAGCATGGAAATTTACACGGTCCGTCATGGCTTCACCTATGCCAGTACAGCTTGTAATTGGCCAGGGGTGGGAGTGATATAAATTATCTTCGATATTCAACCATTAATGAATTTGAACTCCCATCAAAGGTATGACTATGTCTATATCAACGCTTAAATTAAGCCGGAGAACCACGAGAGGAGGAGACAAGCAGAAATCGTTCTGTGGCAAATCGATCTTGCAATCATCATTTCATAGTGATATGTAAAACTTATCATGTATTGCTGGAGCCAAAAATGCATACATACATGCTAGCGTATATTCGTAAATATATGCAATAACTCGTATCATATTATTACATATAATTAGCTCCTTCAAAACGACAGTCCAGCTCGCATCAATTTCTTTTTATACTATTGAAGGTGATATTAAATAGTCCGCATTGGATTTGCGTACCTTTTATAGTACCGCAAATTGATCATTTGTGATTAAAGTTTTCACAAGGTTTCACATTTGATTTCGCTAAGCTGCTCCAGGCAGCTGATAGCCATTCAAACGCAGTATATAATGACCAGTAAATATATATTCACATATTAACGCCAACGTGCATTTAATGGCAATTGAAAGATCAATCTGAAAACGGATTTGAACAAAGACATTTATGGAACAATCTATCGCGTAAATCTCTCCTCAAGGCTGAGGCACAATTCTATTTCCTATAGTTTATCCACCGCAATGAAAACCATCCAACATCAATGACGCGCCTCTCTTGAATCATTGTTCACGCCATGGAAAATTCAAGGTTCATACACCAATTGAATTTTTTGACTGTTGTTGTTGTATTAAGGATTCATAGTTGATATATAACGGTCAATTCCCATGTCAAGGTGAAATCATGATTCGACTAACGAGTAAACATCGTTGAAAGCATGCTGTTCAATTTGCTGCTTTCACAGACTGTTTCTCGTATGAATAACACAAGAACAGCTGACTATGGATATAGTGTTAACGCACGGTGTAGTTGGATTTATGAAATGTACACGTTATCATCTTTGTGGTTAATGTCCATTGTACATCGGTGCTTTCTTACCCACATTTACATTAAATTAGATTTATATGAAGGATAAATCTGAAGCCATGTTGCTCAAATACTTACTGTATATCAACTTCTTTACAATATTAAGCACTTGGTAATGCATCGACATGCATCTTATTATTTACGAGAAGCTACGTACATGCATCACATTTACTCAATACACGCAAAGCATAAGAGAAGTAGACAATACATTGAAGATCGCCACAATGTGCTCTATGTTGATCATGAACTAGCAAAAGCTGAATGAGCAGCAAATTGTGTTCCGACTAACAAGGCACAGATCACTATTTATGCTGCTGACCTTATTCAGAAAAGGTTTTATAAGAGTAATGTAACGAATATGATAACAATACCTTGAATGTGATAAACACCTACTAGATATTCGGTTCAGGCATCACTTGAAATATCTATCTATCTACCATTGTTCAATGCTATCGAAACTATTCGTTCCATATTGCGATTTTTTGTTCAGCTATGGTCATTTGTAGATAACAGACTTGATAATGCGTGTAGATATAACATGCATTACTGCACTGTATCATGCTCTGTTAGCACACGGAGATTTCTACATTACCTGTTGATCTCACTTAACTCAGTTATCTCGTTCATTGAAAGTATGTCTTTGGGGCGGGTTCTATGGGTATTTCTAAAAATCCCCTGAGAGTTCGATGCAAAATCATGAAATGTTTGTTGGACAAAGAGCTTGACCTGTACAAGGATCTTCAGTTACATGTACAAAATATAACAATTGAAAGGTTCGCATTAGTACATTACTGTCATGAATATACGGGTATGTTCGGCTCAGTGAATCATATGTTTTGATATGTATTCAGTGCAAGATTGTCTAGTTGCAAAACTGAGGCAAGAGCCCAGTGATCTGGAGCACCAGCAACATACAATACTCAAAACACAAATATATTAACCATAAATTGCATATTGCACCAAATACATTGCCTAATATTTTCCATTCAACTTTCAGCTCATAGCTATGGATGTGTGAATGGGCAATGGAGGACATATGTTGCTTGTTTTCTACATTTGGAATAGTTTTACCAGTCGGTTGTCTTGAAGGGATTTTTGACAAAAACGACCATGCAGCGTGCACTGTAACGATGACTATTGTTTTTCCAAGCTGCCTCTATTGAGCTGCACAATATGTAGGATTGTGGAGCAGTTCGGTGATTATCCCGGCTAATGAACGTCGTTTTGACAAGGAACCAGGTGACAATATCTCGTCTAAGATATCTGTCGAGTGAAAACAAATGAACAAGATGATTGATTGATGACTTGGAATATTATAGCTCATACGCTGACAGCCTTTAATCGGCCTAACCCTGAGACGAGTTAGTGATGGAGATTATTGTTATCTAACAGATTCCAGTGTCATAACGGTTTACCTGTGTGAAAACATCCATGCACGCTACATCTACTTCAACTAATCAATGCCAGTCCCGAATGCCAGTTCAATACTGAAATGATAGATTTCGGTAAAAACAACTTTTATAATGGCTTTGATTACAAGTATAATCGTTATTGTTATAACCTATTTGATATAGCTAAGGACGTTGATAAATCCGCGTTCTGTGACGTGTAATGTATATAATGGCACGTATTTCTGTCTGATTTATAAAAAACCTATATAACAATTGCTGCTCATTGTTATAAAGCATATCTATAGGAAGTATTGTCGCCATGCAAACTCATATTTAGTAACAGCGAGCAAGCGTACATATATCATTATAATAAAACATTATATTCCGTTGATTTTTTCCTGGCTGCAGTTTACTTACAGGAAATAAAACAAACTACCAGAGAGAGTTTTCGTTGAACGCGTATTCTACCAGTAATCTGATCACTTTTGTCGTAAACCAGTTTTGATGTGTTGCATAGAGCCCAGAACCTTGAGACAGTGAACAGTGGTGAATGGTTCAACTTTTTGCGTAAATGTGTATTTCTATTAACGTGAAATGGCTGAACTCAATAGCCAATTGTAATGGAGAATATCTGTTATTCCTCATGCATCCTTTATCAATTCATTCGCATTTACCATCGAAAATCATCAACCAGTTTGGGACAAATGTGGCAATATTTCTGACAAACACCAGAAGCCTGACATTAGCGTGGTCTAATGCAGTTGATTTTAAGAAGCCCTGTATGTCTTCAATTATGACCACAGTGACAGGTCGTCATGTTTCTGCGCATTGATTATGATTCGCCATCCTATTTAATGTCATGATCCACTTCAGCGCAAATATATATATAGTTTAACATGTCGGTATATAGGACAAGGTTATGAAGTCCTACAACTACTGCACTGACTTTAAACTGCTATATGGTTCCATATAACTTACAGAGCACCGATCGCGCTAAGAACTCCACACCATTTCGTGTGTAATTGCATTATTTATATCTGACTATTCGGCAAACAAAGCGATGCATCTGTCGTCATTGCTTGGCCATATTAAATAGTCAAATGAAAAGCATGACGATTTCCAAAAGTCGGTGCTTACCGTACGACGTGGACTACTGTAAATGGGATTAGTTTTACCAAATGATCAGTACATTTGCATAAGTTTGGAAGGCAATGCGCTTTATTGATGCTCGATTTGAAGCGCACTCATACTTCCTTTTGCAATATTGTTATTGGTGCTACCGAATAAGCCCTAAAAGCACGATTACATTACAAGCTTTGTCACACGTGCCAGTTGATAAAGAAATCCATTTAGGCTCGTATACCGTCTAAAACTAATTCTCCCGAATAACTGCCACAGGTTAAAGTCAACAGAGTATGTAGTCCTGCTGTCTGGTTTAAATAAAGCCATTGGATCAGAAAGGGAAAAAAGTGGATTCGATGTTTGCAAAACGATACCAAATGCGCAGAGTGAATAGTGGTTTGGATGAAAGCATCCGCTGCCAATACGCAAAACATGACATGTCAAATTCGCCATTACACTATTAAGATATATATATATATATATATATATATATATATATATATATATATATATATATATATATATATATATATATATATATATATATATATATATATATATATATATATATATATATATATATATATATATATATATATATATATATATATATATATATATATATATATATAGGAATACACATTGCTTGGTCGGTTTTCTTTAAATCTGCACCAAACTACATACTGTTACAATTATTGCAACTGCAGTTCGCGTCGAATAAACATAATAAACTACATGGCTATTCTCCCTGCCATTTGCATTACATCTGTCGTTTATTTGAATCATGATCGCTGCATTTAAGCATTTATGCTGTTATTCTACATCGCTGCTGTCGTGCTAACGCAATTATTCGTATTAAAGCTTCTGGACCACCTGGTAAGTGTCGCTTATAAAAGGTTATAAAATTATCTAAGGGAAAAGAGAACAATTTAAACGGTAATCGCGTATCTTCCGCTGGCGTTTCCAAAATGTCCTTGCGTATCTTTAAAGCCAACATGATGATGATATTCACTGAACGCAACAATCAACAAAGATCTACAGCAGATTCAACATTGAGAGGCGCACACTTGGCGGCCACTTAATATTCTTTAATATCCTACATTTAATGCAATAAACGAAGCCGACAAACTGCTCCATCAGTGTAACGCATCAGAAAACACACCGCATGATGTATATTCTGACGGGTCACTCAAAGACTTGATATGTGATCGTCGGTTGCAAAAATCTACTATGACGTAAAGCATAAGCTTTGCCTCGTGTGCTCTTAAGCGGCGTGTTTTGCTTCAAAGAGATACGTGTGCTATGATTACTCTGTGGATGACATTACATTGACATGGTTATCTGCGTTCTGTGAAATGTAATTTAAACATATTAACGACACAAAAATGAATAATAGTTTTTAGATTAATATGGTTTTTCAGACTTCTTCCAAATATGCCATTAAATAATTAACAGCTAAATTTTATGCATTCGTACATACTTGTCTGGTCAAACTGAACAGCCGCTGGGAATACGCTGATTTATTTCCGCTTGTCATTTACAGGATGAATACTCGTGTAGTTCATTTATTTTAGAATACGGGTAAATTGGCTTAATAACCAACTTACATATGCACCCTATGCTATGGACAGTATTTAATCTTAAGTGTGGATACTGCTATTTAATCCATCCATGCAAACTAGGAGCATGGTAGCATTGATTACCCAGTGTTAACTACACGATGGAAGATTAAAGCAGCAATGGAAATAAATTGAACATTTTCAACGGATATGTGTGATGATTTGTTTAAGCCTGGCATTAGCATTTGTTGTCTTGTCAGGGACATGTGGAGATCTCGAGCAAAGAGTTTAAAGCTGCTAAGCTGTGTGGTGATAATGAAATTGCATGCAATACACCCACGCCATCAGATGACGATACCTTGAAATCAACAAAAACACACTAGACTGTTGATCCGTCTCGGGGATAGACGTCTATTTAAGATATGGAGTGATCCGATTGGTCGATGCGAGCAATGCTCCGAATTAATAAGATAATTCCACGTGGTTTTAAGGGATGCTATGACAAAGCAACACGTGGCACACAGGTGGCGTCTTGACATATTTGCTTGAATGAGCGCTCATAGCGAAGCTATAAACTCTTTGGTAAGCACTTCGCTAGTGGCACTGGTTTCAATCAGCACAGCTGAAATAGACTGAACGGCCTGCGATTATCACACAGCAAATGTTGCTTCGTCCCGGAAAGTCAATGGTTCCGCCTTTGACTTCCGTTCTAAGGATGTGGGTCGGCAATCCGGCAATAGCAATGGTTTAGTTTAAACTCGCTAATGACACTCATAGATCACAGACCACCCATCACCATCATCCTCATCCATCGCTGTCATAATATAACCACGTTTTGTAACCCATTATTCTCGAGTTGAATTCCTGTTTGATTTCAAAACAAAATAGGAGTGAGCTAACAACTTTCTTGAGTTGAGTTGTTATTCGATTGAATGCGACATTCTATATCTGTATGACATTGAGTCCGGAATATTGTATGATTCTATTGTTTCTTAGCACATATTGTTTCCGGCAGAGCTTGTTGACTAATGTACATGTCTTTACTAGTGTGTTACAGAGTTAACAACATGGTATGTAGAGGTTCTATAATGCGGATGGTCAACGAAGATGATGAAAAGTTAGTGATCTCGACAATACATTTACCCAGATTGAGAAACCAACATATCTAGGAGTCGGGGATACAGGACACCACAGCTACATCAATCATCAGTAGAAACCAGCATGTGAGTCTGTAATACAGGACACCACAGCCACATCAATCATCAGTAGAGACCAGCAGATGAGTCTGTAATACAGGACACCACAGTTACATCAATCATCAGTACAGACCAGTATGTGAGTCTGTAATAAAGGACATCACAGCTACATCAATAATCAGTAGAGACAAGCTTGTTAGTCGGAAATACAGAACACCACAGCTAAATCAATCATCATTAGATACCAGCATGTAAGTCTGTATTATAGGACACCACAGCTACATCAATGATCAGTAGAGACAAGTATGTGAGTCTGTAATATAGGACACCACAGCTGAATCAATCATCAGTAGAGACCAGCATGTGAGTCTGCGATACAGGACACCACAGCTACACCAATCATCAGTGGAGACCAGCAGATGAGTCTATAATATAGGACACCACAGCTACATCAATCATCAGTAGAGAACAGCAGATGAGTCTGTAATATAGAACACCACAGCTACACCAATCATCAGTAGAGACCAACAAATGAGTCTGTAATACAGGACACCACAGCTACATCAATCATCAGTAGAGACCAGCATGTGAATCTGTAATACAGGACACCACAGCTACATCAATCATCAGTAGAGACCAGTTGAGGAGTCTGTAATATACTACACCACAGCTTCATCAATCATCAGTAGAGACCAGTTGAGGAGTCTGTAATACAGGACACCACAGCTACATCAATCATCAGTGGAGACCAGCATGTGAGTCTGTAATATAGAACACCACAGCTACATGAATCTTGTTTAACCCACTGATCTATGTAACTCACCTTGTAATATACAACGTGTCAGAAGTCAACACGAGTCATTGGCCATGCCATGAATTAAATAACGGTTTGTAGAGAACTTTCTTTTAACCTTCTCGTGAACGATTACAGTATGATAAATAAACGGCTGACTTTTCATCGAATTATACAAAGTCACAGTTTACCATTAACTACCGTGAACCATTAAAAACACGCCATTTTTTTCTTTAAAATGTTTATTTGCTTTAAGCTTTGAGGATCAATATATCCGTTTAGGCTTTAGAGACCACATGGTTAAAACCAAGCACAAGTAATATTGTGAACAAGTTAGAATGCAAACCAGTGGTGCCTTATTTTCACTCGAAAAAAATATTTTGCAAATAAAACGTATCAAATAGATGTTATGCACACTCGACCAGGTAGAAAAAAGTACGGAACACATCAATTGTTTTTCCACAGGCGAAAAAAGCTACATGCAAGTCAAACATTATCTAATAGCCGGGAAATAATCACTATCAAGAACAGACTTAATTCAAACCCAAGCACATTGCACATTTATAAAAACAAACTGCAAAGCAAGTGGCTATCTGCATTTATCTACGGCAACATCAAAATAACACGTGCAACTATGAAATATAATTTCACCAATAAGCAACAACATGTAGCAAGATAATTCGCAGCTAAACTATTGGCTCATTCAATTGTCAGTATGTTGCATGCATCAAAATTAGCGCTCATGTTTAAACAAACGATGGAACAAAGTCGCAAGCCGCGATGTTAGATATGTAATAAAGTGGACGTTCGTGTAATAGCTGATATGCTAAACCCCATTAAAAAAGGAACAAGGCTGTTTGTTCGTTGCTGTTGTTCAGACGTTACCATAAATGTGGAAGTTTGCTAAGTAGCATTTGGCCAACTCAAACATGAACTGGTAATGCTCCTGCAACAGCAATATGAGTTGTGATGATTACAGATGGAGAATGTAAACTATATATCGATGCTTCGACGACGTTCAGAGGGAGTTTTGTAATAGCGTAAAAGAGTTTACCGGTGTTTGCATGGCTTGAGGGCGTCTGGACGTGATGTAACGCGATGCAAGCAACACAGCTACTTCCTGTTCTGCTTTCAGGATATCAAGCATGTAACTTCCGGTTGCAAAGAGTCCGCTCCGCTCAGCGCCGTCGCTGTAAAAGATCACACAAGTCTTTCATTTGTGATCATTACCTTCATTACGTAATTAATGATTGAGGTATTATCGACACGTCTGTGATCGTTCCTCACATGCAGTGCACTACTGTGGCCCCGCCCGTCTGATGACGTCGCCATTCGTCGACTTTCTCAGCCAAAGCAATGAAATCTTTGGGCTGAGGTAGAATTATGTCCTGATTTCCACATTCTAATAACTGGAACTGCCGAACCGTTAGCGATGCTTCGCCAATCTGTAGATGATTCAGACAAACTCCACGACTAACACAGACACTTAATTCCATAGAATTCGAGTATATATGGCGCCTTTGGACATTTGTTTGTTTCGATTTGGCGTATTCTATGGTTCTTATCTGTAGTTTTGCATCAAGTAATTATTACCAATCGTCGATGTCTCGTCACACACAGGGTGCGAATGACCATGTTTGGGTTCACGAGTTGTTCAAAACCGACATTTTCCACCTGAATAGGTCCATACTTCTCTTTATCACCTTCATCGATTGGGAAGTAATTCCCGCATGTCTGTTGAGTAATAACATGACGTAACATAATGTGTTGCGACATTTGAACTGACGCCGTAATAAAACTACCATGTGAACAATCATTCAGTTTACAAACAACATTCATCAACAGCAGAAGCATCAACTGTTAGTGAATCACCGCTAGATGTGAAACCACCAATACGTGACAAAGCTACATGTTGTCAGTTGTTGTCATTTGTCTACCTCGTCACTGCTGTATGTATCATGGAGCATTACAATGCAGCTGCAGTTATGATCATACACCATCCTCCAGAAGTCCACCACCGTATTGGGTAAAGGAGTCTGAGTCAGAATCGTCGAGTTCCGCGACTCAAAGCTCTGAATTACCACCAAAAAGGTTAAAATGATTTGATGCAATTATCCATCTATTCAATGGAAAGTTACTATTATCAAGTACGTGATTTCATTCGAGTATTTAATGTTTAAACGTCCGGGAATGGTGCTTCAATCTCATACAGTTCAATTCCCGGAACTCACGTCAACAAAGACAGCATTGATGTAATCATTGCCATGTGAGTATGGCGTCGACAATCGTGGACGATGTTTGTCACCTGGCAGCAACAATCCACATTAGGCTAAGTAAACAGATTATATGTTGTATTATTATCGACCTATTTCTCAGCCGATATCAACGAACGCTGATTGCGACGCTGCGCAGCAGATAAATATCATAAGGCAGGTCTCTATTGACACACTTTATTCAACTGTTTAACTTAACGCTGAGGAAATGATAAGCAAATCTATATGGCAGGAAAGGAACGCGTTACCTGTTACAATATCAGGAAATCTGTTCTTGTCCACGTTCGTGTCGTCACTGGCTGTTCCGGGTGTTGCTTGTGGCTTGAGGTTGCACATCACCTAGAGAGCGAGGCATATTGCTATGGAAATTAAACTGCCAATATCGTTTAGTAATGTTCACAAGCCATCAGTTAAGACCTTACCTCATATTGCTCTTGTAACAGATTCTGGTTGGCGTATGCTGTTTCTTGGAACATGGTATCATACTGGGCAATGAACTGAGCGCTGCGAACCTCAACTTCACCTATCCTCGTTTCAATTCCCTCTAACACTGGGGGGCATTGTAGAGAAAGGCGTACTGCTTCTGTAAAACGCAGCCACATATATGCATCTCTTTAATACCGACCTGATGGCTTTGTTCGACTGAACATAAGTCAGATACCAGCAATACATGCCATATCATACCTCGGTTTGTACCATATACATCCTCTGGGTTCTCAGGCGATACACACAAACGAACACGTCTACACGACCTTCACACTTGGCCTGATTGAGCAGGTAATCCAGGCCAATGTACGTCCCTGTACGCCCTACACCAGCACTGAAAAGTTAGCCAGAACCATTAAAAAGCCTGCTGTGCCGTTACCTGCAGGCGACTTTGCGATGAACAAGTTTTCCTTCAAATATAGTTCAGGGCAGTACTTTTCAGGTGATACCCAGCCACTAATCAGGGACTGACCTGCAGTGCACAATAAGAGGACCAGTGACGTCACACGGCAACTTTAACACCCTTCCTCTGAATGCCAGTAGTGGGAAGTTATGCTCTGGACATTTCTTGTCTTCCCATGCTAAGAAATGAAGCTGGTGAATCTCTCTCATTTCATCCTGGTACACAATTTTTAAGCAACATTATTTACACCAGGTCAGATATCAGATGTGTGGCAACAAGTTAATGTTATGAACCTCCCATATGCAGTGGTACCTTGTAACACAGTCGAAGTCTCCTGTAGGCGTAGTCCGCGTGGACTTCAGACACCACCAAGGAGATCCTGAACGGTCCACAGACTTTCACATTCTCCTTGTCATCTGGCCAATACATCACGCACTTTTTCTACAGACACACATTAATCATCGAATATAAACCTCAAGTTTGTACAAAGCTAATCGAGAAGATAATATTCTTTTGAAACTAGCATTGTTTTACTGCAGCAGCTATTAAAACGAAGGCAGATTACCTTGCCTCCCTCAGTATGTCGGGTCAGCATCACAATGCGGTTGCAACCTTGTTGCCATATCATGAACCAGAACGCCAACACAGTGTCCTCCGTGGGTCCTACACCAAACAATCGACTAGAGAGTCGTCCATCTTCATAATAGTAGTAATAAAAATAATATTTATAATAGCAATAAAAATTATTAACAATGATAATTGGTAAACTCATATGATGCATTGTCTTATAAAGAGTCATTTTAAGACCCCACCCCTTATCTGTCCCAAGCCCTGGTCACACAACTCACCAGCAATAAATTTCCCTTTTCGCACCAAACACAGTTTATCCCTTTCTTGCCACAACACACACCTCAACATATTTCCCTACATATTTCTCAACATAGTGTCCCTACATCCCTCTCGTTCTACTCTTTCACTGTTGTATCTGTCCCTGTTTAATGTGATAACACAGCTCATTTTGACGATTAACAAAAAAAAATAAAAAACAATTAGTCACTGGAACAGGTGGGTCATATTATCCCCTTTGAAAGTATGAAGCGGGTACGACTGTCTTATGTACAGTGGTAGCTGAAATAACCATATAGAATCACCCCCATCTTGAAGGTGCAGCATGAACTCACCTTGAGCAGCGATGTAGTGATTGGAAATCTTAGGGTACCCCTGTGTAAACAGATATAAAATTATTAATTTCTTGATCAGCGTAATGCATGTAATATACTAATTTAATTGCAATATCGCAGCTAATCAAATATCTACCGTTATGTAACTTGCGTTGATGTAGTCCGATCGGCCGAGTTCTTCCGTTGCTTCTATCTTAACACGAGAGTCATCATCTGTAGATGCATGAGTGTTTATTGACGGTAACTTTTCAAAATCAAGCAACCAAGTCTGCGATGACCAGAACATGCACTATGGCATCCCACTATCTACCAGCTAAAATACTCCAATATAAAAGTCTTTATTCATAATTCCCGAATGAACATGTCTACTATAACTGTTACAATTTAGATTACTTGAAAACTTTTGCTATTAAGATACCCATTATTGGAACAAGTGCACATCGTGCGATTTGGGGAGAAAGAAACTGGACTCACATGGCTGAATGTTTTTAAACCTATTCTTGGCCATGTTAGCTTGTGAACGACCAGACTCCCGGGTTTTGAAATCTGCTCCAGGTAAATCCTGCAATTGGATAACATTAAACTATATTGTCAATATGTCTAGGCACCTTAAGACTAAAGTAACCGGCAAGGTATATCGACAAGGTTCGATTTTGAGACCGTACCCTATCATGATTGATTATATCAATGAGCAGGTTCTCTTATTGTGATAATGCTTCACATACAACTCAGCTTATAATACTGCCAGAGAACAGCCTATGTACAATGCAATTGCAAAATCTGAGATACAATGTACTGACGTCAAATTCTCTGCCAAATCCATCGATGATATCTTTCTTTCCATCCTTAGTTTTTTGGACATGTTCCATTGGTATAGGCTGTGTGAGCTCATTGATGTGTGCCTTTAGTTGTGTGATAGAGAAAGTTGCGTTGGGAAGACTTCCTGAGGTTGGCGGAGCAATTTGCAAAGCTGGTGGTAGAACTTGTAGGTGGTGGTCAGAACCAGGAGATCGTGAAGCGGGTTCAGACTGTGGTGGTGTCATTTCCTGATTTCTCACTGCTTCTGCTGCTGTTGATGATGATGCTGATGCTGATGCCGCTGGTGTTGATGCTGATGATAATGCCGACGATTGTCCAGATAAGCCCACGGGTTTTGAAGCTATTGAGGGTTTATTAACAGGCCCAACGACACCTACTGGCTTGTCCACTGACACGTCCGACACTTCACACAATGGGTTCAAAGCTAACTGGAGACCGTCAATATGAAAAGATTGGCCATCGGTTCATACAGTAAAACTATATACCATTGAAATAATACCGGGGGACTACTCACGACGATGGGCGGCCGCCATGTTGTCCTCCCCCTCTTTGTTGGAATGCCGCTTGCTGCGTCTTCTGTAAATGTTGATAGTAAGATCCCGTTAAATTCTGGTTCAATACCTTACTGTATTGCGCTAGTGCAATCACAGACCAATTGCAAGAATAGCATGTGTTGACTTGCTCTACGTGTAAGCTTGACCATGCGCAAATCATCTTAACAGCAAGCCTTACCTCACACAGACGACAGCGATGACTATGACTAGAAGCAACAGGCCACCTGCGACAGCACCCGCTATGACTCCTGTTGGATTTCCTGTTTCTGGAAGGTTACAACTAAACAATGATATCAATCATGGAATGCCTCAGGTTAGTGGACACAGAGTATCGCATAGAGTATCGCCATATGCTCTGTTGTGCCGTATCGCATACGTCATCCTACTGGGGGATATATTGAATAAGAAAATTATTCAACGTTCAATTTATATACGGTATCTTGGATTCTGAGAGCAGTATCTGTAATGTGAAACTTCAATGAATAAAGGAAATGACGTTTTCAATACCCGGAAGTCCCTTATTCTGTGTAGTCTCTGTTGCTGTCGGTGGATTACCGGGTATAGTAAACGTCTCAGACATGGAATCTGAGGAGATGTTTTCATTGTTGAAAACGCGGATCTTAACTTCCCATTGACCACCAGTGACGTCAGCGATACTGACGCTGGTGGACGTGGTGGGGTCCATGACATCCTGCGTCATCCACTCTTCAGCTCCTATGCGTCTGTAGAGGACGTGGATGGACGAGATATTGTCACATCCAGATGGCGCTGACTGTTGGACAAAGACATATTTGCTACAAGTCCAGCCTTCAACATGTACTTCCTGATTGTGATAGGAATGTTTGTCTGTTAACCGTTTGGCTCCTGTCTGGCTTCAAATATATAAAGGCGAAATGTGAAAGCCTTGCCTGACTGACCTTTTTGAACCCGCCTTAGGGGTACTCTTACAGGTCTAAGACTTTCCAATCTTAATTAACCCGTCTTTGGACATGATTCACTGACCTAACATTTTTTCAATCAACTGCGTCGCACAGAGAATTCGTCTGGGTCATTCCATAAAACCCGTTTGAAAACTAGACAGGGTTTATAAATCTTTTTTACCTAAATGCGGGATGACATGACGTCACTTAGTTCAAGACACTGATGGTCTCTGTGGGACTGGATAAGTTAAACCAAATTGGTGTCCATTGTTTCACTAGACCTGCATACAAATTTACATATGAAACTGGGGAGGAGAAGCGTCGATTGGCTGGGATCTCATTCGTTTTTCACTTGCCTGCCACTCTACGTTTGCAACGACGCTGATTGTTATGTTCATTTGTGTGACTTGGTCAGGAGCTGAAAGCAAAGTGTTCTATTTAATAACATGACTTGGTCAGGGCAGAAATCAAAATGTTGTGTTCAGTTTCATGACAATGATAGCGTTAAGTGTCGGATGTTATAACATTGACTAATTATTGGAATGTGATCCAACAGTTATGAATTAACACCGTGTGGGGGATTGATGATATAATGCACACCATTGCATGATGTCTTAATCGTTGCATGTGATTTTCACATATCATAATTAAATCTGGTGGAAACAATTCTTCCATTTTATACACATGGGCGTAGTTGTGCAATAGCATCGCCACGTAAAAAGGCTGCATAGTGGAGTGATGAAATAACACATACCCCGACATGATGTCTTGACCATCACTTCCCGTGTCGGCCATGGTGACACCTGGTACAGATCTCCCTGCTGTCTGTACACACTTACTCTCAGTGTGTACACGGTGTTGTGGATCAACTCCCCGATGTTGGCGCTATACCCAGCCTCACCAGCTACGTGAGATACAATCGGTCCCGGGAGGAAGTCGGTGTCTGTATTGGTTTTATGCTGGACCAGGTAGCCGTAATACTGAGCCAGGTTCGCTATTACTTCATCATCTCCTTCCCACGTCACTCTGATTTGTGAGGAGCTGACAGCGGCTCCTGATATAGCTGTCTGATGGTTGAGACTGGATTCCTCTGTGCGTGTATTACATAGAAAATAAGGCATACTGTTATCATAAATGTGTTTGCTTTTTACAAAACAAGATCTGAAGAGGGCCGTTGAAGAATTACGAAACCACGGTGTTTAGGGGTTTGCAGGGCGGTATGCGGGCGTATGTGTATGAGAAGTGTTTAGGCTGGTGTTACGGGGCGTTACATAGAGAGGGAGCGGGTGGAGGTTGCCCTTTGTGTCCAAAATCAGCCAAAAAGCGCAAGTTTTGAACGAATCACAGACTTATCGTTGTGACACTCATACCATATTTGTATAGAGAGAATGATAGGAATTAATAAAGCCCCATTTTACAGCTAAATGAGGGTTCAACAGGAATATCAACGATCTACTGACTGATATGTGTGATGCATTGATCTCCTAGATACCAGTCTTGACATCCATCAGGACATCCTCCATTTATGTTATTGCACATCGTAGATCCTTCTTCACAGTGATGCTCAGAGCAGGACGACTCACAGTTGATCCCGTAGCGACCAGCCTCGCACGCTTCAACCAACGTAATTAAGCGATAATTATGACCAGTATAGCAGTGGTGAAGCATTCAGACCGTGTACAAAATTAGTCGTGACATCAATGGGGAGGATAGAAAATGTTGACATCTTTATTGTAGTCGTATATATTCTCACGTGTCGTGCAGTGGGGTGGTTTAAACCCGGAGCATTCTCTACAGCCGACGATGTTATCACAGGAAGACACACATCGGATGCAGTCTGAATTGATAACCAGTAAATGTAATGCGAGATATATGTAAATCATTAGGGATCGTACATGTTTATATTGGAAGCGAAATCACTACTAGATGCCTAAAAATATTTCAGCTTAGTACAAATCGCAGTCCTCGTAGGCAGTGTGGACTAATCTGTAGTTGTCTTAATGAATAAATACAATCCGCACAGATATGCTCGTTCAGTCAATTACAAATAGCATGACCAAAGTACTACAATATCAGTTATTGTACCCACATTAAATGACAGGAACCGATGTTCATAAATGACTAACCTGTCAGGACACTTTCATGTCCCATCACAACCATCTCACAGATATTGATAATATTGGGTTCTCCTCCGCCCCCTGTTCTCTCCATTGAAACATAGCGACCGACGAGATCTGAGGTACAAGACAGAGTTACATTACCTCCATCAGGCAACGGACCCTCGTAGTATACACACAGGGCGTTGTTGGTAAAGTTACTGTTGTTTCCGACCCGGATGTTAAAGTAGCCTGTCCTGTTTCCAACTGAAACAACACAAACAATCACGGCCCATAAAAACACAAAACATAATATGTTAACTGCAAACTATTACAATACAAATTGCATTCATTGCAAGGTATCTAAAGTGATTGTGACACAAATAAAAGTCATAAATAATGAATACATCTATTTATATATAAATCAATGCCTACATGCAAATACATACATACATACATACATACATACATACATACATACATACATACATACATACATACATACATACATACATACATACATACATACATACATGCATGCATGCATGCATGCATGCATGCATGCATGCATGCATGCATGCATGCATACATACATACATGCATGCATGCATGCATGCATGCATGCATGCATGCATGCATACATACATACATACATACATACATACATACATACATACATACATACATACATACATACATACATACATACATACATACATACATACATACATACATACATACATACATACATACATACATACATACATACATACATACATACATACATACATACATACATACATACATACATACATACATACATACATACATATATGCAAATATCTATGCATACAAATTGTATGTATAGTTTATTTATGTGTATATGTGCTCGTAAGCATACTTACATGACCCCCTGTTGAATACTGTTATGTTGTCTATGCTGTAATGGCCCTCAAGATCTACCATCCACCATGCATTGCCTGGCCCAATGGCTGTGTGAGCGCAGCGAGTGCTTTCCGGCGGAGGCAGCAGACCATCAACGGCGTTGTTAGGGTCCCAAAATTGCCCTTTCTGTGTGGCGGTCTTCTTATACGCAATGTTGCCTGTGAACTTTTGCTATCAATTGTTTGGAACACAACTATCTTTTAAATGTAACAGCCAAATTATTTTTCTATTATTAGAAGTTAATTTAATTTGTATACTATCTGTCATAAGTACCTATCCTACATCCTGGGCCTCGCCAGTCGAACAGTGCCTCGTTACCAGCAGGTCTTGGTTGCCCCTGTCTACATCCACTAGGACACGCACCGGTTGTTTCATGACAGACATCATCGTTAGCGCAATTACATGGAAAAGAACAGCCCGTCTGACTGCCAAATATACAAGCTGCAACAAATAGCAGCCATAGAGAGGTCATTATGGACGTACAGATGGTCTTTCCGCAAATACAGCAAGTGTGATAGGGAATAAATTCATAGAGATCCGCTTCCTTCAACAGCGACATTGCAGACTGCACCTTATTGGAATTTTCATCTCAAAGGCAGCTTGTTTAAAGGTTGTGAGAGCGGGACCCGTCCTTAACCGAAGCGGCGGAGGGAGGTGTTGGAGGTGGAAGGTAAAATGGGACGTCTTGTGTAACAAGGTGGTGTCAGGCTGACAGCAGTGATATCAAAGCAACATGGAGCTTAGCGATGTTACGAATATACTGATGTACATTACGAAATCAAGTGCTGCCCATGGTAACCGGATTAAACAGAACAGAACACTCCAAAGCGGTAACAGGGGTCTTTAATGTGGATTACGTACGATACAAAAATATGCATGAGCCAAACAATGAGCATGATACATTGTTAAACTAACAATACACGGATTAACATGCTTATCAAATATGCAGCCTTAACGCATACATGTTATCAGCTGTTGTGGAGAATCCCGTATCGTATCCATCCTATTGACCCCTGAGCTAAACTAACATCTACACTGTAAGGTAAGAGGTTAGACAGGGAGGGACGGGTGGGAAAACCAGATAGGCTCGGATGCTACGGGCTAGAGAAGCTGCTGACGAGTGTTCGACGGCGCTGAAAAATGGCTTAAAAAATGGTAAATGAAACACAAAGCTATTGGTCAAGACCCTGACCGCTCCCTCCCGGGCCACACCCCCACCCCATGCCACCCACCGTTGAGGCCACCCCCCAATAAAATAACCTATGTCCGGTGACATATCAGGAGGCCAGGGGGAAAACACTGTCGGGATGCCATAAACATCAAAGGTTAGTTGCATACGGGGACCCCCGGTACTGCAGCGTCGCGCTCGTCTGTTTAACTCCTTACATCAAACGTAAGGATGCCAAACAGAACAGAACACTCCAAGGCGGTAACAGGGGTCTTTAATGTGGATTATGTACGATACAAAAATATGCATGAGCCAAACACTGAGCATGATACATTGTTAAACTAACAATACACGGATTAACATGCTTATCAAATATGCAACCTTAACGCATACATGTTATCAGCTGTTTTGAAAAATCCCAAACCCAAAGTAGATTAATGTAGTGTAGGAAGGTTTTGGTGAAAGGGGAGAAAATTTCGATGAGACGTCCAGCTGGAGGTATTTTCTGTAGCAAATTGATCGCCAGTCTCCTAATACTTGTATGAGCTCGCCAGGCATTCCACACTGCAGAGCCCAGCTGGCACCGCCGCAGCGGAAACTGTGAGTGCTGTAAGCAGCGGAGTGTACTCCTATGGCTTGGAGCTGCTCTTTGAGTTGTCGAGAAAAGACTTCCTGAGTGAGCACGTGGAGGCCGTCATAAGACGGGTAAGCAAGCAGAGGCGTGGAGGGTGGCAGAGTTGGCCCTAGGGCGAGCACAGCGACTAGCGCAGTGGTGGGACATAGTGGGTGTCCTGGCAGATATGGAATGGGCAGCAGGAGATCTCGTTCACCAAACTGAATTGTCTTGGTTTCTTTGACCTTGGCCTTTTGGCGCGAGGCGAAGATCACTGCGACATGGGTGCCGCTTCTTGTCGAATGTGGCTTGAGAGGGGGGTATAATGTTAGACTTTCTGAGAAGCGTGTAGAAAGCCATGAGGTAGGCAGCCCACAGTACACGATGAACGGGTTTGTGTAAGTCCATAAGACAATGTAAGCGAAGGAGCATGCTAGGAGTGATGGGTAATTTTCTCTTAGGTGCGTTTCCTTTAGAGCGTGTTACGCCCTGCATAAAGGACCGGATTGGCCATGTCTGCAGAGGGTTGGGAAAACCTTGTTCAATGTTGAGAAGACGGATAATGTTAGCATATTGGGAGAGCGAGGAGTACCGAAGCCGTTGGGAGATGTGAGCCAGGAAGCGGAGGTTTTGTAGGGTGTCACAGGGCCGGGGCTCTTGTCCAATGACATTGTAGAATCTTAGATGAGCCGAGAGGTGTGAGGCGTAGTTCTTCTTTGTGGATTCCGCTTAAGCTCGGGACCTGTAATAGGCAATTATCCCATCCAGTTGGTTGAGGACAGTGGCGTGTTGTGATCCTGTGACATGATAGACAGAAGTGACTGATATGACATGTGGCCCTGGTATGCCAATCCTAGGCTGGTGTTGTCATACGGACTGTAATATGACACAAGCGAATACCAGAAGAGATTGTGCCTTCTCTGGTTGAGTCTGCTTATTGAGTCACATAAAATGTTAACCTTGCCCGGTACATATATGCATCGAATCGCAAAGTCAAACATATTGGCAAGCCAGAATAGGCCACGTATATGTACCATGACGCCAGGGCTGCGGCAACCTCCCTTGTTAATTGCTGCCATAGTACAGATATTGTCTGTCATGACAGTTACTTCGCTGTTAGCGAGGTAGGGGGCCCACCGATGTACTGCTGCAGCGACAGCAACAGTTTCTTTTTCGTTGATGTGACAATAAGCGATTGGCGGCATGTCGACGTTCCAATTGATGTACATCCAGTCTACGCCATAATCTATGATTGCTCCGCCCCCAGTTTGCGAAGCATCCGTGGTAAAGTTGTGGAAGAAAGGACGACGGAAGTTAAAGCGTTTGCTGTTGAATGTGTCCATGTAATTCAGCCACCAGTCGATATAAGCGTTAAATTAAGGAGTTAGTATTGCTTTGTGTGAGGGGTTTATTAGCTTGCGCATGGTAGCCAGCACGCGCTGCAGGTAAATCCTACCGCCATGAACGACGTGCGTAGCCCATTGGAGTTTGCCGGCGAGGCTTTGCAATTGCCTTAGAGAGGCGCGGCGTTTTGTGCGAAATTGCTGCAGAAGTTGTTTGAAGGCCTGGGCCTTGTCGAGCGGGAGGCTGAGGGTGCAGTCGGAGATGTCGATTTGAATGCCAAGGAAGGTAAGGGCGGTCGTGGTCCTTCCACCTTGTGATAAGATAGACCGAAACCAAGAGAACGAAATATTGAAATAGCCGTGTTCATTTCTGATGTGCATTTTGCTTTGGTGTCGCTCACAATTAAAAAGTCATCTAAGTACACAACAGTTTTAATACCATGCTTGCCGAGTATGCGCTGAAGAGATAAAGATAGTCTGTGGAAACATTCGACTGATAGCCTTGCCCCAAACGGGAGACGCGTGTCACACATATACGTGTACTTACTGTGTCCATTAAATTTCCATTTGAGGCCTGCGAAGTGATGGTGGTTGGGTGTAATCCGCACACTCCGGTAAGCGTCTTTTAGGTCTATTTTGGCAAGAAAATTGCCAGGCGAAATGAGTTGCGTGGCATGCTTGACAGTTTGATATCTGATGTGAGATGTGAGACGAGCGTAGTCATTGACAGCGCGTCCGGGGGGTCGACTACAGTCATGTATGAGCCGCACACCTCCGCTTGATTTGGGTATTGCACCAAGGGCACTAGTTATCAGAGCGGGTTCGTCTACCACTAAGTAGCGGTCTTCTGCTATCTCTCGTAGTATTTGCTTCTCTACCTCGGGGTGTACTGCCAAAGCTGATTTATAGTTATTGGTGTTTACCTGGTGATGGGGGAGGTCATTGTTAATAATAGGGAATCCATGAGCGATACCGGACAAGAGATACTGTTGGTCAGGGTCGTTTTCCAGATGCGTCTGATATGCGGGAAGGTGGTCGGCGATGGAAGAGGTGGTGGGTGGGGGGACAGGTATGTCTAACCCCTCGCAGGTGCGTTTTTTTGACGGCTCGGTGCTGGTATATGTGTGCTGAAGCTGGCTGTGGGGTTCACCGCAACCGGGGACACTGCAGCGATGGGCGTACCTACAGGCTGTGCCCCAGTGACATCTGCCCGCATTATACAAGCGGCATATCTCGTTTGGGAGTCTGGTACGGGCGCTGGAGGAGAGGGCTGACTGACGAGATGAGGCCTGCAGACGGGGGCGAGTTTCGAGGTATACCTCGACGAGGTGTATGTTATCCTGCCCCCATTTGCATTTGGTCTGCGACTGCCATTTACGATACTCTTTATCGTAGTTGAGGAGTGATTGCCAGGTATACTTGGTGGCCAACTCGGCAATCCTCTCCATGTAGTTGAGATACAAGTTCGTGTCCTGAAGGGACAGATCGCCTCGCGCCATGAGCTCGCGCATGATTATTAAACTGACACGCATCCACTGTAGCGGCGTGGTAGATTCCAGGCGGGGTTTACTGGCACCTGAGTGGAGGACGACGCTCTCGTCACCGTCACTGAAAATTACGCGCTCCGATGACGGGAGAGAAGGAAGGTGGTCCGTAATCTCCAGATGGCGAGTGGGCTTAGCAAAAGGTAAAGGATAGTCACCTGTTCCGGCTTGTTGAATGTTAGGTTGGAGGAGCTGCCCGACACTTTCCACTGGCCCGAGAGTGGGAGCGCTGGCGTTTGTCTGCGTCGGTACCGGGGGTGAGATTATGTGTTCCAACAGCCGGATATGTCCCAGAGGTGTCACTCCTATGTGTAGAATATCTTGTGGCTTTAGCAGGGCGAGGGTAGGCAGCGTGGTGAAGCCGTTAGACTTCAATGTCTCGACGTTGCATTCGTCTACACCTTGCGATGTCAACCATTCGGACTAATTATCAGCGTTGGCCCCGCTGCTGCTTCTCCTGCTGGTTGTAGGCACTGGAGAAGTAGGTCGACGCTGCAGTACCGGTGGTCCCCGTATATAACTAACCTTTGATGTTTATGGCATCCGGACAGCGTTTTCCCCCTGGTCTTCTGCTATGTCACTGGTCATGGGTTATTTTATTGGGGGGTGGCCTCAACGGTGGGTGGCATGGGGTGGGGGTGTGACCCGGGAGGGAGCGGTCAGGGTCTTGACCAATAGCTTTGTGTTTCATTTACCGGGTATTTAAGCCATTTTTCAGCGCCGTCGAACACTCGTCAGCAGCTTCTCTAGCCCGTAGCATTCGAGCCTATCTGTTTTTTCCCCTAGTCATCGTGCCTCTTGTAAAGCACATTATGGCGGAGTCAAGCACCTCAACTTCTCCTTACCGCCCTGAACATCCCACACACCGCTAGGTGGCTCCCGAGTGTTGCATATACTCAATAACTTAATGACCAGTGTTCCCAAACAGTATCAATGGGGCAAATATTAGGTGATAGGGAGAGCCTCATCAGCACAGAGACAGCCTGGGTGAATATGCGACGGGGATGAGTGTTCTCGCCGATGTAATACAGATGTAAATATCTTAACGTGACGTGATATATCTTTAAGACAATACACTCACCTTGTACCTGCTGTCTTTTCACTGAGATCCAACACATTCCTAAGAAAATTCTGAGAGCCGTTACTCCAACCATACTGTACTGACTTAAGTCGCAAGTATACCCAGCGTATATTGTCGGTATACTTTCTTTTTTTGGGACTGCCTATCCTACTTCAGCTGATATTCACAAAACTACCCTAGCTGAGATTCACTTCACTGAGCCCGTGATGGATTTTGATACGCTTGAAAGGTACGCCCCTATGACCAGATTGTGGCAAGTCAATATGTCGACTCACTCAAGTATTAATTCAAATCAACCACACCTCAGTATATGTTCAGGTGTGTTTGAAAAAACCCTCAGACTGCATGCGTCACATAAACTGAGGGCTTCATATAAGTTTTAGACATTTGTGCTATTCACGCATTTTATAGATATTGTGTTTTGATACATGGCTTTATCTTGATAATGAAAGTAGGATTCTATTTTCACTGGAAGTATATTTTCGCAGGCAACGTCGCGTGAGGGAAGCCCCCGTGTCCTGGGGATCTATACAGGGGCAACCACGACCTGCTGGTAACAAAGCACTGTTCGACTGACAAGGAGCCGGATGTAGAACAGACTTTTTAGAGGATGATCATGAGTTATGAAGTTTTATATAGTTATAATAATATCAAATTAAATGTAAGCATTATACTTACTTTTGTATCTTTAATTGAGAGAAATACCGTGGCTATTGTTTTTTTCCAAATGTTTAGATTGAAGAAAAATGGTTCTGTGGCATAGCAAGAGTGGGGGTGGCGGAACAAGATATTGTAATGGTTAAAATGGCTTCCTGCAGGTTAAGGTGGCCACCTCCAAGTTAAGGTGGCTGTCTCCATGTTAAGGTGGCTACCTCGAAGTTAAGGTGGCTGGCTCCAGGATAAGACGGCTAGCTCAAGTTTAACATAGCCTCCTCCAGGTTGAGATGGCTGACTCAAGCTTAAAGCGGCAGCCTCCAGGTTAAGGTGGCTTGGAGCGGCTTGAAGTAGCCGCTTCCAGGTTTAGGATGCTGGCTCCAGGTTAAGGTGTGTGGTTCCAGCACAAGGAGGCCGCCTCCAGGTTAAGGTGGCTGACTCGAGAATAAGGTTCCAGCTTAAAGCGGCTGCCTCCAGGTTACGATGGCAGCATCCTAGTTAAGGTAATGTCCACCTCCAGGATAAGGTGGCTACCTCCTGGTTAAGGTGGTCGCCCTCATGTTACGGTCGCCACCGCCATGTTAAGGTGGCTGTTAAGGTTGCTGGTCTTAAAGCGGCCGCCTACCAGTTAAGGTGGCCGACTCCAGGTTAAGGTCAATGTCTCCAGCTTACAATGATCTCCAGGTGGCCGCCTCTAGATTAGGATGGCTGGCCCGAGCTTAAAGTGGCCACCTCCTGGCTGAGAAAGATCGCTGGTTTACATGTGGCTGGACGTCAAATAGCTATTTTATTCAAAGCATTTCATGAGGTCATGTCAGGTCCTGATAATTGCATACTTATATCCTGCGCCATATGATAGCTTATGTCCTCCGTCCACGATGTCCGGCAGCAAACTTTCACATTTTGAAGAATTTTGATACTTCCATGCCCAATGTGGCTCCCAATGAAAAATTTAAACATAGCTTTGTAAATTGTCATCAACCCACATAACGTGGCCGATGAGGCATACATTACATCGAACAAAAGTGATAGTCTTATGATAAAACGACCAACTAAAAGAAATTCAACGCAGCAGAACAATACAACCTTTCATCAGCTGCAGGCATTTAGATTACTTTTGTATTTTATGCTTGAAAAAATACAATAGCTACTGCTATTTTACAATTTGCAATGTTGATATTTAAGACAAAATGACACTTTATCGCACAAGTTGCCCTGTTGCAGGATCCAGGTATTAGTGTAGAGCTTTAAGTGGCCGTCCCAAGGTCGAGCAATCGCCGACTCAAATCGGCTACACCTAACACATATATTAATTCAACGACATTTTATGAAGTCAGATACTTATTTTAGATCTCCTTGTCATACAAAATGATAATAATTTAGATGCCAGACAGCAAAAACAGACCATGAATATTATCGCTGTAATTTAATGGGATGTGATTATCCTGTTCTTATCGACAGTAGCTAACTGCTACCCACATTAGATAGGTGGGCGGGGATGTTTTACTGTTGCAATAGGAGCACACATGAGCTTGTGTCTTGGGTAAAGGCCACTTCTCGATGTGGAACATGTTGCCTAGTGACGAAAGGACACGGAGAGTGCTTCGAATGGCGTAGCAATGTGTAAACAGTCTGGTGCTTTTATTAATGTAGTGAGTTGTACATATTAAGCTGGTAGGGGTTAGGTACCATAACTCAGCCAATAGGATATAATTTACTTGACTGTACATCCTCCTGTTGATAGAAGAGATGTAATGATGGGATACATCGTGTTAAGACGTACCGCATCAATCACTGTAGTTACAAAACTACGCCATTAAACACATGACTTATATTAGCAGTTAATGATGCGTCACAACATCATTCAGAACCTGACTTATATAAGGAGACAAAGGGCTGTTAATGCTTTGTCACAAAGTCATTCAACACCAGGTTTATGTTAGGGAAGCAATGGGCTGTTAATGCTTTGTAACAAATCTATTCAACGCCAGATTTATGTTAGGAAAAAAACTGTTTTTAATGCTTCGTCACAACGCCATTCAAAACCTGACTTACATAAGGAAAACAAAGTGCTGTTAAGGCTTCGCCACCACGCCATTCAGCACCTAACTTATGTTAGTCAATCATAGCAAACTTCGGTCAATACCACACGTGGTATTGTCAGAACCATCAGCGAACTGATCGACTCCAGTTCATGCTACAACAACATAGGACAATGTTCCTTTGCAGGCGTGCCTTACTCTGGTCAACTTACAAGGAATGTAACGTTGCTATACAACCGTAATGCACCACGACAATCTCCCCCATTAACAAGTCCATTGGTGCTGTCATGCTCTCTATGGAACCTGACAGTAGATCAGGTGGCTTCGCGTGCATTTAATGAGCTTATCAGATTTCTGGCTTATATATTGACTGTGTGGCACTTTTGTTAGTCAAGTCGACAAAAGTGAATGGTTTGAGCCAGTAACATGAATGAGAAACGTTGTATCAATGATTTAGTGGTGCGTGTATGTTAGGTATGGATCTTTAACACTTATTCATCATGCATAGATGAGAAACACCATAAAAAAAGACCGGCAAGTGATGTGAGAAGAATGTGCAATTACTTGTTTGCCATATCAAATAACGAGTTCACAGGTGATTGACACCTGGCATAGACACACCACGTTACATAACGGGGTTGTTGGTTGTTAGAGTCTCTTCAACATGGTAGCACATAACTTGCACCATAGTATTACAATACTTTGATGTGTCATGTATTCTCATTCCAATGCCAATCATACGACTGTTTCCCTATTTTAACATAACCCATTGTCATTCAGATTTATCGCAGAATGTAGTCGGGGTATTGAGCCGCACGTTAAGGTAAGTATAGGGATAAACGGCACACCAACATTAATCTGTTATATGGTTCGCATGTTAAGCATATCAGTACTCTGACCAGTGTGCTGACTCTCCTATTCTCCATACCTTTGCTGGCACTCAATAACACACTCACGTTGGAATTTTGTTTAACCCTATATTAACCTTACCTAAAGACGTCCAGGCCTTTTACTCTGAAACACCACGTTGTCTAATACATAATATGACCGGATGATATGTTAATGGGGTTTCTTACAAGAATGGAATGGATTTAAGTTAAGCCACCCCGATTTGTCCATATCAACGACCAGCTAAACGGCAATTCAGGAAATATCACACTTTTCAATAATTGTTTTTATTATGCAAAAGAACATTGGTTTTCAATTACTTTCGCACCAACTGATAGAGCGAGTGTTGCATGTGCATCTATTACTGGTAACAACCCAAACAACTAAATATTTGGATCACAACCTGCAACATTCAGTCGGTGGTGGAAGTAACTAGTGCAACCCTGTGGAAGTGGGAGCAGTATAAGTAGGTGCGTCTAAACGGTGGGGCTGTCACGCTTCACAGAAATATTCTGTAAATAAACTTGGTAATTACCCTTCTTTTACCTACAGTGACATACCCTGCCCCGCCTAGGTATAGTGACAGGAATGAGCCTTTACTACAACGCGTCCCGGCGCCAATTTGATTAATTCAACATCTGTAATTTGACTGCAGCTGTTGCAGGGTGTCAAGGATAATATGTCCAGGAAGAAGTTTTGATGGAACCAAACGGCCAGTAGAAATTCTATCGACATAGTCTAATGTTATATCAGTACATTTACTTATTTCATATAATGAGAAACGCGATCTAATCTAACACAACCCGATGGCCTGCAATTGATTCAAATGATAAGATGTATGTTCATTTAGTGGACGTCAATATCAAAAGCATGTCGTAAAATCAGGTTAAGTACCATAAACACAAACAGCAGCGTGAACCTATGAGGGTTTTACCTACAAGCTTCAGTAAACCTTCGTTTCTAATGCAAATGATATCTAAGCTGTCACCAGCTGATTTTACTGCAAGATGGTAGTTTATAATAAGAGCAACAATGTTTGACAACGCTATTTGCGAACATTCAACTAATGTGCATATTAGACAGAAAACTCCTACCACATTAATGGTGATTATAGGAATTAAGTACAGCAGTGTTTATGCAAACCAAACAAGGGACTTCAGTTATAATATTGTTTCGCGCCCCGAGTCTGGTACCTAGCTCTCATCCATATGGAGTAGTGTTGTTACATCTGCTCATACTCTGGTTCGACTGGTGCTCGAATCTCGTCCATACGGAGCTCATCATACGGACCTTCTGGTGCTGTGGACATCTGTCCCTGAATGTACCAGAATGGAAGAAGAGTGGGACATTAGCTGACAAACCATAGCGCCTTATCACGCATGTTAGATATAACAACTCACCACTAATCCTTCATAGTGACCAGTCGGGTTATAACTGGTGGTACCTGCATGGGGAGACTCCTCGGGTGTTTTAGGTGGCAATTTGCTTTGTTCTTTGCTAATTTTACCCCAGATAAAACTCGATATAATGCCAAGATTAACCAGAGCAGAAATACCAAAGAGAACTGCAAACGAAATAGTCAGACGCTCGCACGTGCTGCAAGAGCAATCTGCAAAATGACCAACGCACAGAATGCATGATATTCAAATCGGTCTTGGGAGGTTGCATAGCAACAACGAATCAAACGTTTTGCTTTACAAAGCTTTTAAAGACCTATCAGCATTTAACAAACATATAATGTATGGAGCAATGCTTATATCTGTAATGTGCAACTTCAATGAATAATGGAAATGACGTTTTCAATACCCGGAAGTCCCTTATTCTGTGTAGTCTCTGTTGCTGGCGGTGGATTACCGGGTATAGTAAACGTCTCAGACATGGAATCTGAGTAGATGTTTTCATTGTTGAAAACGCGGACCTTGACTTCCCATTGACCACCAGTGACGTCAGCGATACTGACGCTGGTGGACGTGGTGGGGTCCTTGACATCCTGCGTCATCCACTCTTCAGCTCCTTTGCGTCGGTAGAAGACGTGGATGGACGAGATATTGTCACATCCAGATGGCGCTGACTGTTGGACAAAGACATATTTGCTACAAGTCTAGCCTTCAACATGTACTTCCTGATTGTGATAAGGATCTTTATCTGTTAACCGTTTGCCTCCTGTCTGGCTTCAAATATATAAAGGCGAGATGTGAAAGCCATACCTGACTGACCTTTTTGAACCCGCCTTAGGGGTACTCTCACAGGTCCAAGACTTTCCAATCTTAATTAACCCGTCTTTGGACATGATTCACTGACCTAACAATTTTTCAATCAACTGCGTAGCACAGAGAATTCGTCTGGGTCATTCCATAAAACCCGTTTGAAAACTAGACAGGGTTTATAAATCTTTTTTACATAAATGCGGGATGACGTGACGTCGCTTAGTTCAAGACATTGATGGTCTTTGTGGGACTGGATAAGTTAAAGTAAATTAGTGTCCATTGTTTCACTAGACCTGCATACAACGTTACATATGAAACTGGGAGGAGAAGCGTCGATTGGCTGGGATCTCATTCGTTTTTCACTTGCCTGCCACTCTACGTTTACAACGACGCTGATTGTTATGTTCATTTGTGTGACTTGGTCAGGAACTGAAAGCAAAGTGTTCTATTTAATAACATGACTTGGTCAGGGCAGAAATCAAAATGCTGTGTTTAGTGTCGGATTGTTATGACATTGACTAATTATTGGAATGTGATCCACCAGTTATGAATTAACACCGTGTGTTGGATTGATGATATAATGCATACCATTGCATGACGTCTTAATCGTTGCATGTAATTTTCACATATCAAAATTAAATCTTGTGGAAACAATTCTTCCATCACATACACATGGGCGTAGTTGTGCAATAGCATCGCCACGTAAAAAGCCTGCATAGTGGAGTGATGAAATAACACATACCCCGACATGATGTCTTAACCATCACTTCCCGTGTCGACCTTGGTGACACCTCGAATAGATCTCCCTGCTGTCTGTACACGCTTACTCTCAGTGTGTACACGGTGTTGTGGATCAACTTCCTGATGATGGCGCTGTACTCAGCCTCACCAGCTACGTGAGATACATTCGGTCCCGGGAGGAAGTCGGGGTCTGTATTGGTTTTATACTGGACCAGGTAGCTGTAGTACTGAGCCAGGTTCGCTATTACTTCATCATCTCCTCCCAACGTCACTCTGATTTGTGAGGAGCTGACAGCGGCTCCTGATATAGCTGTCTGATGGTTGAGACTTGATTCCTCTGTGCGTGTATTACATAGAAAATAAGGCATACTGTTATCATAAATGTGTTTTGCTTTTTACAAAACAAGAACTGAAGCGGGCCGTTGAAGAATTACGAAACCACGGTGTTTAGGGGCATACAGGGCGATATGCGGGTGTATGTAGGCTAGCATTACCGAGCGTTATGAGAAGTGTTTAGGCTGGTGTTGCGGGGCGTTACAGAGAGAGGGAGCGGGTGGAGGTTGCCCTTGGTGTCCAAAATCAGCCAAAAAGCGCAAGTTTTGAACGAATCACAGACTTATCGTTGTGACACTCATACCATATTTGTAAAGAGAGAATGATAGGAATTAATAAAGCCCCATTTTACAGCTAAATGAGGGTTCAACAGGAATATCAACGATCTACTGACTGATATGTGTGATGCATTGATCTCCTAGATACCAGTCTTGACATCCATCAGGACATCCTCCATTTATGTTATTGCACATCGTAGATCCTCCTTCACAGTGATGCTCAGAGCAGGACGACTCACAGTTGATCCCATAGCGACCAGCCTCGCAACCTTCAACCAACGTAATTGAGCGATAATTATGATCAGTATAGCAGTGGTGAAGCATTCAGACCGTGTACAAAATTAGTCGTGACATCAAAGGGAAGGATAGAAAATGTTGACATCTTTATTGTAGACGTATGTATTCTCACGTGTCGCGCAGTGAGGTGGTTTAAACCCTGAGCATTCTCTACAGCCGACGATGTCGTCACACGAAGAAACACAGCGGACGCAGTCTGAATTTATAACCAGTCTAATGATTATATGTAATGCAAGATACATGTTAATCATTAGGGATCGTACATGCTTATATTGGAAGCAAAATCTTACTAGATGCCTAAAAATATATCAGGCTAGTACAAATCGCATTCCTCGTAGGCAGTGTGGACTAATCTGTAGTTGTCTTAATGAATAATTACAAATCAACGCAGATATGCTCGTTCAGTCAATTACTAATAGCATGACAAAAGTACTGCAATATCAGTCATTGTACCCACTTGACATTAAATGACAGGAGCCGATGTTCAGTACGGACTAACCTGTCTGAACACTTTCATGTCCCATCACAACCATCTCACAGATATTGATTATATGGGGATCTCTTCCGCCTCCTGTTCTCTCCATTGAAACATAGCGACCGAGGAGATCTGAGGTACAAGACAGAGTTACGTTGCCTCCATCAGGCACCGGACCCTCGTAGTATACACACAGGGCGTTGTTGGTGAAGTTGCTGTTGTTTCCGACCCGGATGTAAAAGTAGCCTGTCCTGTATCCAGCTGAAACAACATAAGCAATCACTACCCACAAAAACCAATGACGTAATATGTTAACTGCAAAGTATTATAATACAAACTACATCATTGCAAGATATCTCTAGTGATTGTGACACAAGTACAAGACACAAATAATGAACGCATCAATATATAAATCGACGCCTACATGCAAACACACGTACATACATACATACATACATACATACATTCATACATACATACATACATACATACAGACAGACATACATACATACATACATACATACATACATACATACATACATACATACATACATACATACATACATACATACATACATACATACATACATACAGACATACATACAGACATACATACAGACATACATACAGACATACATACATACATACATACAGACATACATACAGACATACATACAGACATACATACAGACATACATACAGACATACATACAGACATACATACAGACATACATACAGACATACATACATACATACATACAGACATACATACATACACATACATACATACATACATACATACATACATACATACATACAGACATACATACATACATACATACATACATACATACATACATACATGCATACATACACTTACATACATACATACATACATACATACATACATACATACATACATACATACATACATACATACATACATACATACATACATACATACAGACATACATACATACATACATACATACATACATACATACATACATACATACATACATTCATACATACATACATACATACATACATACATACATACATACATACATACATACATACATACATACATACATACATACATACATACATACATACATACATACATACATACATACATACATACATACATACATACATACATACATACATACATACATACATACATGCAAATATCTATGCATACAAATTGTATGTATAGTTTATTTGTTTGTATATGTGCTAGTAAGCATACTTACCTAACACCCTGTTGAATATTGTTATGTTGTCTATGCTATAAAGCCCGTCAAGATCTACCATCCACCATGCATTGCCTGGCCCCTCGGCTGTGTGAGCGCAGCGAGTGCTTTCAGGCGGAGGCAGCAGACCATCAATGGCGTTGTTTGGGTCCCAATATTGCCCTCTCTGCGTGGCGGTCTTCTTATACGCAATGTTGCCTGTGAACGTTTGCTATCAATTGTTTGGAACACAACTATCTATTTAATGTAACAGCCAAATTATTATTCTATTATTAGAAGTTAATTTAATTTGTATACTATCTAACTGCTGTCATAAGTACCTATCCTACATCCTGGTCCTCGCCAGTCGTACAGGGCCTCGTTACCAGCAGGTCTTGGTTGGCCCTGTCTACATCCACCAGGACACGCACCGCTTGTTTCATGACAGACATCATCGTTAGCGCAATTACATGGAAAAGAACAGCCCGTCTTACTGCCAAATATACAAGCTGCAACAAATAGCAGCCATAGAGAGGTCATTATGGACGTACATGGTCTTTCCGCAAATACAGCAAGTGTGATAGGGAATAAATTCATAGAGATCCGCTTCCTTACACAGCGACATCGCAGACAGCACCTTGTTGGAATGTTCATCTCAAAGGCAGCTTGTTTAACGGTTGTGAGAGCGGGACCCGTCCTTAACCGAAGCGGCGGAGGGAGGTGTTGGGGGTGGAAGGTAAAATGGGACGTCTTGTGTGACGAGGTGGTGTCAGGCTGACAGCAGTGATATCAAAGCAACATGGAGCTTATCGATGTTACGTATATACTGATGAGATGTACATTACGAAATCAAGTGCTGCCCATGGTAACCGAATTAAACAGAACAGAACACTCCAAGGCTGTAACAGGGGTCTTTAATGTGGATTATGTACGATACAAAAATATGCATGAGCCAAACAATGGGCATGATACATTGTTAAACTAACAATACATGGATTAACATGCTTATCAAATATGCAACCTTAACGCATACATGTTATCAGCTGTTGTGAAAAATCCCAAACCCAAAGTAGATTAATGTAGTGTAGGAAGGTTGTTGGTGAAAGGGGAGAACAATGTAGATTTCGATGAGACGTCCAGCTGGAGGTATTTTCTGTAGCAATCTGATCGCCAGTCTCATAGTACTTGTATGAGCTCGCCAGGCATTCCACACTGCAGAGCCCAGCTGGCACCGCCGCGGCGGAAACTGTGAGTGCTGTTGTCGAGAAAAGACTGCCTGAGTGAGCACGTGGAGGCCGTCATAAGACGGGTAAGCAAGCAGAGGCGTGGAGGGTGGCAGAGTTGGCCCTAGGGCGAGCACAGCGACTAGCGCAGTGGTGGGACATAGTGGGTGTCCTGGCAGATATGGAATGGGCAGCAGGAGATCTCGTTCACCAAACTGAATTGTCTTGGTTTCTTTGACGTGGAGCACGAAGCCTTTTGGCGCGAGGCGTAGATCACTGCGACATGGGTGCCGCTTCTTGTCGAATGTGGCTTGAGAGGGGGGTATAATGTTAGACTTTCTGAGAAGCGTGTAGAAAGCCATGAGGTAGGCAGCCCACAGTACACGATGGACGGGTTTGTGTAAGTCCATAAGACAATGTAAGCGAAGGAGCATGCTGGGAGTGATGGGTAATTTTCTCTGAGGTGCGTTTTCTTTAGAGCGTTTTACGCCCTGCATAAAGGACCGGATTGGCCATGTCTGCAGAGGGTTGGGAAAACCTTGTTCAATGTTGAGGAGACGGATAATGTTAGCGTATTGGGAGAGCGAGGAGTACTGAAGCCGTTGGGAGATGTGAGCCAGGAAGCGGAGGTTTTGTAGGGTGTCACAGGGTCGGGGCTCTTGTCCAATGATATTGCAGAATCTTAGATAAGCCGAGAGGTGTGAGGCGTAGTTCTTCTTTGTGGATTCCGCGAAAGCTCGGGACCTGTAATAGGCAATTATCCCATCCAGTTGGTTGAGGACAGTGGCGTGTTGTGATCCTGTGACATGATAGACAGAAGTGACTGATATGACATGTGGCCCTGGTATGCCAATCCTAGGCTAGTGTTGTCATACGGACTGTAATATGACACAAGCGAATACCAGAAGAGATTGTGCCCTCTCTGGTTGAGTCTGCTTATGGAGTCACATAAAATTTAACCTTGCCCGGTACATATATGCATCGAAACGCAAAGTCAAACATATTGGCAAGCCAGAATAGGCCACGTATATGTACCATGACGCCAGGGCTGCGGCAAGCTCCCTTGTTAATTGCTGCCATAGTACAGATATTGTCTGTCATGACAGTTACTTCGCTGTTAGCGAGGTAGGAGGGCCAACGATGAACTGCTGCAGCGACAGCATCAGTTTCTTTTTCGTTGATGTGACAATTAGCGATTGGCGGCATGTCAACGTTCCAATTGATGTACATCCAGTCTACACCATAATCTATGATTGCTCCGCCCCCAGTTTGCGAAGCATCTGTGGTTAAGTTGTGGAAGAAAGGACGATGAAAGTTAAAGCGTTTGCTGTTGAATGTGTCCATGTAATTCAGCCATCAGTCGATATCAGCGTTAAATTAAGGAGTTAGTATTGCTTTGTGTGAGGGGTTTATTAGCTTGCGCATGGTAGCCAGCACGCGCTGCAGGTAAATCCTACCGCCATGAACGACGTGCATAGCCCATTGGAGTTTGCCGGCGAGGCTTTGCAATTGCCTTAGAGACCGCGGCGTTTTGTGCGAAATTGCTGCAGAAGTTGTTTGAAGGCCTGGGCCTTGTCGAGCGGGAGGCTGAGGGTGCAGTCGGAGGTGTCGATTTGAATGCCAAGGAAGGTAAGGGCGGTCGTTGGTCCTTCCACCTTGTGATAAGATAGTCCGAATCCAAGAGGACGAAATATTGAAATAGCCGTGTTCATTGCTGATGTGCATTTTGCTTTGGTGTCGCTCACAATTAAAAAGTCATCTAAGTACACAACAGTTTTAATACCATGCTTGGCGAGTATGCGCTGAAGAGATAAAGATAGTCTGTGGAAACATTCGACTGATAGCCTTGCCCCAAACGGGTAGATTCCATGCGGGGTTTGCTGGCACCTGAGTGGAGGACGACGCGTTCGTCACCGTCACTGAAAATTACGCGCTCTGATGACGGGAGAGAAGGAAGGTGGTCCGTAATGGCCAGATGGCGAGTGGGCTTAGCAAAAGGTAAAGGATAGTCACCTGTTCCGGCTTGTTGAATGTTAGGTTGGAGGAGCTGCGCGACACTTTCAACTGGCCCGAGAGTGGGAGCGCTGGCGTTTGTCTGCGTCGGTACGGGGGGTGAGATTATGTGTTCCAACAGGCGGATCTGTCCTAGAGGTGTCACTCCTATGTCTAGAATATCTTGTGGCTTTAGCAGGGCGAGGGTAGGCAGCGTGGTGAAGCCGTTAGACTTCAATGTCTCGACGTTGCATTCTTCTACACCTTGCGATGTCAACCATTCGGACAAATTATCAGCGTTGGCCCCGCTGCTGCTTCCCCTGCTGGTTGTAGGCACTGGAGAAGTAGGTCTTGGCTGATGTGTTGCTGAGGAGTTACCGGCGATAGTGGCCGGGCTCTGAGTGATCGGCACAGGTGTTGTGATCTGTGGTACCAACGGGCCTGATGTAGATGCCCAAATCTCTGGGAAGAGGCTTCTTGCGATGGAAGCAGGAGTGCTTCCTAGAGAGGCATAGCTTATCATGTATACTTCACAAACTAGTGGCAGTCTTTAAGGGGCGTAACCTTTTAAAAATAAGTATTTAAGGACGGGTAGGCGATGTGTATGTTAGTTTGGCCGTTAGGGAATTACAACAAGGGCATCCATACGTTTGATGTAAGGAGTTAAACAGACGAGCGTGACGCTGCGGTACCGGGGGTCCCCGTATACAACTAACCTTTGATGTTTATGGCATCCGGACAGCGTTTTCCCCCTGGTCTCCTGCTATGTCACCGGTCATGGGTTATTTTATTGGGGGGTGGCCTCAACGGTGGGTGGCATGGGGTGGGGGGTGTGGCCCAGGAGGGAGCGGGCAGGGTCTTGACCAATAGCTTTGTGTTTCATTTACCGGGTATTTAAGCCATTTTTCAGCGCCGTCGAACACTCGTCAGCAGCTTCTCTAGCCCGTAGCATTCGAGCCTATCTGGTTTTTCCCCTAGTCATCGTGCCTCTTGTAAAGCACATTATGGCGGAGTCAAGCACCTCAACTTCTCCTTACCGCCCTGAACATCCCACACACCGCTTGGTGGCTCCCGAGTGTCGCATATACTCAATAACTTAATGACCAGTGTTCCCAAACAGTATCAATGGGGCAAATATTAGGTGATAGGGAGAGCCTCATCAGCACAGAGACAGCCTGGGTAAATATGCGACGTGGATGAGTGTTCTCGCCGATGTAATACAGATGTAAATATCTTAACGTGACGTGATATATCTTTAAGACAATACACTCACCTTGTACTTGCTGTCTTGTCACTGAGATCCAACATATTCCTAAGAAAATTCTGAGAGCCGTTACTCCAACCATACTGTACTGACTTAACTCGCAAGTATACCCAGCGTATATTGTCGGTATGCTTTCTTTTTTTGGGACTGCCTGTCCTACTTCAGCTGAGATTCAAGGTGCGCCCCTATGACCAGATTGGGGTGAGTCAATATGTCGACTCACTCAAGTATTAATTCAAATCAACCACGCTTCATATAAGTTTTAGACATTTGTGCTATTCACGCATTATATAGATATTGTGTTTTGATACATGGCTTTATCTTGATAATGAAAGTAGGATTCTATTTTCAATTGAAGTATATTTTCGCAGGCAACGTCGCGTAAGGGAAACCTGCTGACCCGTGTCCTGGGGATGTATACAGGGGCAACCACGACCTGCTGGTAACAAAGCACTGTTCGACTGACAAGGAGCCGGATGTAGAATAGGTAATTAATGTACATTATCGAGATTTTACAGACTTTTTAGAGGATGATCATGAGTTATGAAGTTTTACATAGTTATAATAATATCAAATTAAATGTAAGCATTATACTTACTTTTGTATCTTTAATTGAGAGAAATACCGTGGCTTTGTTTTTTTCCAAATGTTTAGATTGAGGACAAAATGGTTCTGTGGCATAGCAAGAGTGGGGGTGGCGGAACAAGATATTGTAATGGTTAAAATGGCTTCCTGCAGGTTAAGGTGGCCACCTCAAAGTTAAGATGGCTGTCTCCAAGTTAAGGTGGCTACCTCGAAGTTAAGGTGGCTGGCTCCAGGATAAGATGGCTAGCTCAAGTTTAACGTAGCCACCTCTAGGTTGAGGTGGCTGGCTCAAGCTTGAAGCAGCCGCCTCCAGGTTAAGGTGGCTTGGAGCGGCTTGAAGTGGCCGCTTCCAGGTTAAGGATGCGGGCTCCAGGTTAAGGTGTTTGGTTCCAGCACTAGGAGGCCGCCTCCAGGTTAAGGTGGCTGACTCTAGAATAAAGTGGCTGGTTCCAGCTTAAAGCGGCTGCCTCCAGGTTACGATGACGGCCTCCTAGTTAAGGTAATGTCCACCTCCAGGATAAGGTGGCTACCTCCAGGTTAAGGTGGTCGCCCTCATGTTAAGGTCGCCACCGCCATGTTAAGGTGGCTGTTAAGGTTGCTGGTCTTAAAGCGGCCGCCTGCCAGTTAAGGTGGCCGACTCCAGGTTAAGGTCACTGTCTTTCATCAGCTGCAGACATTTAGATTACTTTTGTATTTTATGCAAGAAAAATTCCAATTGCTTCAGCTATTTTACAATTTGCAATGTTGCTATTTAAGAACAAAATGACACTTTATCGCACAAGTTGCCCTGTTGCAGGATCCAGGTATTAGTGTAGAGCTTAAAGTGGCCGCCCCATGGTCGAGCAATCGCCGACTCAAATCCGGCTGCACCTAACACATATATTAAATTCAACGACATTTAATGAAGTCAGATATTTATTTTAGATCTCCTTTTTATACAAAATGATAATAATTTAGATGCAAGACAGCAAAAACCGACCATGAATATTATCGCTGGAATTTGATGGGATGTGATTATCCTGCTCTTATCGACAGTGGCTAGCTGCTACCCATATTAGATAGGTGGGCGGGGATGTTTTACTGTTGCAATAGGAGCACACATGAGGTTGTGTCTTGGGTAAAGGCCACTTCTCAATGTGGAACATGTTGCCTAGTGACGAAAGGACACGGAGAGTGCTTTGAATGGCGTAGCAATGTGTAAACAGTCTGGTGCTTTTATTAATGTAGTGAGTTGTACATATCAAGCTGGTAAGGGTAAGGTACCATAACTCAGCCAATAGGATATAATTTACTTGACTGTACATCCTCCTGTTGATAGAAGAGATGTAATGATGGGATACATCGTGTTAAGACGTACCGCATCAATCACTGTAGTTACAAAACTACGCCATTAAACACATGACTTATATTAGCAGTTAATGATGCGTCACAACATCATTCAGAACCTGACTTATATAAGGAGACAAAGGGCTGTTAATGCTTTGTTACAAAGTCATTCAACACCAGGTTTATGTTAGGGAAGCAATGGGCTGTTAATGCTTTGTAACAAATCTATTCAACGCCAGGTTTATGTTAGGAAAACAAACTGTTTTTAATGCTTCGTCACAACGTCATTCAAAACCTGACTTACATAAGGAAAACAAAGTGCTGTTAATTCTTCGCCACCACGCCATTCAGCACCTAACTTACGTTAGTCAATCATAGCAAACTTCGGTCAATACCACACGTGGTATTGTCAGAACCATCAGCGAACTGATCGACTCCAGTTCATGCTACAACAACATAATTAATTCCAATCTAAATTAACCCGTCTTTGGACATGATTCACGGACCTAATAATTTTTCAATCAAGTGCGTCGCACAGATAATTCGTCTGGGTCATTCCATAAAACCCGTTTGAAAACTAGACAGGGTTTATAAATCTTTTTTACCTAAATGCGGGATGACATGACGTCACTTAGTTCAAGACATTGATGGACTGGATAAGTTAAAGCAAATTAGTGTCCATTGTTTCACTAGACCTGCATACAACTTTACATATGAAACTGGGGAGGAGAAGCGTCGATTGGCTGGGATCTCATTCGTTTTTCACTTGCCTGCCACTCTACGTTTACAACGACGCTGATTGTTATGTTCATTTGTGTGACTTGGTCAGGAGCTGAAAGCAAAGTGTTCTATTTAATAACATGACTTGGTCAGGGCTGAAATCAAAATGCTGTGTTCAGTTTCATGACAATCATAGCGTTTAGTGTTGGATTGTTATAACATTGACTACCAGTTATGAATTAACACCGCGTGTTGGATTGATGATATAATGCACACCATTGCAGGATGTCTTAATCGTTGCATGTAATTTTCACATATAATTAAATCTGGTGGAAACAATACTTCCATCACATACACATGGGCGTAGTTGTGCAATAGCATCGCCACGTAAAAAGGCTGCATAGTAGAGTGATGAAATAACACATACCCCCACATGATGTCTTAACCATCACTTCCCGTGTCGGCCATGGTGACACCTCGAATAGATCTCCCTGCTGTCTGTACACACTTACTCTCAGTGTGTACACGGTGTTGTGGATCAACTCCCTGATGATGGCGCTGTGTTCAGCTTCACCAGCTACGTGAGATACATTCGGTCCCGGGTGGAAGTCGGTGTCTGTATTGGTTTTATACTGGACCAGGTAGCTGTAGTACTGAGCCAGGTTCGCTATTACTTCATCATCTCCTCCCCACGTCACTCTGATTTGTGAGGAACTGACAGCGGCTCCTGATATAGCTGTCTGAAGGTTGAGACTGGATTCCTCTGTGCGTGTATTACATAGAAAATAAGGCATACTGTTTTCATAAATGTGTTTTGCTTATTACAAAACAAGAACTGAAGCGGGCCGTTGAAGAATTACGAAACCACGGTGTTTAGGGGTATGCAGCGCGGTATGCAGGTGTATGTAGGCTAGCATTACTGAGCGTTATGAGAAGTGTTTAGGCTGGTGTTACGGGGCGTTACAGAGAGAGGGAGCGGGTGGGGGTTGCCCTTGGTGTTCAAAATCAGCCAAAAAGCGCAAGTTTTGAACGAATCACAGACTTATCGTTGTGACACACATACCATATTTGTATAGAGAGAATGATAGGAATTAATAAAGCCTCATTGTACAGCTAAATGAGGGTTCAACAGGAATATCATCGATCTACTGACTGATATGTGTGATGCATTGATCTCCTAGATACCAGTCTTGACATCCATCAGGACATCCTCCATTCATGTTATTGCACGCCAGAGATCCTCCTTCACAGTGATGCTCAGAGCAGGACGACTCACAGTTGATCCCGTACCGACCAGCCTCGCACGCTTCAACCAACGTAATTTACCGATAATTATGACCAGCAAAGCAGTGGTGAAGCATTCAGACCGTGTACAAAATTAGCCGTGACATCAAAGGGAAGGATAGAAAATGTTGACATCTTTATTGTAGACGTATGTATTCTCACGTGTCGTGCAGTGGGGTCGTTTAAACCCGGAGCATTCTCTACAGCCGACGATGTCGTCACACGAAGAAACACATCGGACGCAGTCTGAATTGATAACAAGTCTAGTAAGTAAATGTAATGCGAGTTATATGTAAATCATTATGGATCGTACATGTTTATACTGGAAGCGAAATCACTACTAGATGCCTAAGAATATATCAACGCAGTTCAAATCGCAGCCCTCGTAGGCAGTGTGGAGTATTCTGTAGTTGTGGTAATGAAAATTAAATAGATATTTTCGTACAGTCAATTACTAACAGCATGACAAAAGTACTGCAATATCAGTTATTGTACCCACTTCATTAAATGACAGGAGCCGATTTTCAGTACTGACTAACCTGTCTGGACACTTTCATGTCCCATCACCACCATCTCACAGATATTGATAATATGGGGATCTCTTCCGCCTCCTGTTCTCTCCATTGAAACATAGCGACCGACGAGATCTGAGGTACAAGACAGAGTTACATTACCTCCATCAGTCACCGGACCCTCGTAGTATACACACAGGACGTTGTTGGTGAAGTTACTGTTGTTTCCGACCCGGATGTTAAAGTAGCCTGTCCTGTATCCAGCTGAAACAACATAAACAATCACTACCCACAAAAACCAATGACGTAACATGTTAACTGCAAAGTTGTATAACACAAACTACATCATTGCAAGATATCTTTAGTGATTGTGACACAAGTACAAGAAACAAATAATGAATCCATCAATATATAAATCAAGGCCTACATGCAAAGATACATACATACAACAGACATACATACATACATACATACATACATACATACAGACATACATACATACAACAGACAGACAGACATACAGACATACATACATACATACATACAGACAGACATACATACATACATACATACATACACATACATACAGACAGACATACATACACACATACATACATACATACATACATACATACATACATACATACATACATACATACAACAGACATACATACATACATACATACATACATACATACATACATACATACATACATACATACACATACATACATACAATGCCTACACATACATACATACAGATGCATACATACAAACTAACATACATACAACAGAGATATACACATACATACATACATACATACAGACAAGACAGACATACATACAGACATACATACATACATACAGACATACATACATACATACATACACACATACATACATACACACACATACATACATAACATACATACATACATACATACAGACAGACATACAGACAGACATACAGACAGACATACATACATACATACATACATACATACATACATACATACATACATACATACATACATACATACATACATACATACATACATACATACATACATACATACATACATACATACATACATACAGTCGAACACATACATACATACATACATACATACATACATACATACATACATACATACATACATACATACATACATACATACACACATACATACATACATACACATACATACATACATACATACATACATACATACATACATACATACATATAATGCCTACACATACATACATACTCATGCATACATACAAACTAACATACAAACTTACATATATACACATACATACATACATACATACATACATACATACATACATACATACATACATACATACATACATACATACATACATACATACATACATACATACATACACATACATACATACATACATACATACATAAATACATACATACATACATACATACATACATACATACATACATACATACATACATACATACATACATACATACATACATACATACATACATACATACATACATACATACATACATACATACATACATACATACATACATACATACATACATACATACATACATACATACATACATACATACATACATACATACATGCAAACATACTATGCATACAAATTGTATATATAAATTGTATATATAGTATATTTGTGTGTATATGTGCTCGTAAACAAACTTACATGACAACCTGTTGAATACTGTAAATTTGTCTATGCTATAATGCCTGTCAAGATCTACCATCCACCATGCATTGCCTGGGCGTATGTCTGTGTGAGCGCAGTGATTGTAATCAGGCGGAGGCAGCAGACCATCAACGGCGTTGTTAGGGTCCCAATATTGCCCTTTCTGTGTGGCGGCCTTCTTATGCGCAATGTTGCCTGTGGACGTTGCTATCAATTGCTTGGAAAACAACTATATATTTTATGTAACAACCCAATTATTATTCTAATGTTATTAAGTAAATTTAGATAGTTTACTATCTAACTGCTGTCATATTTACCTATCCTACATCCTGGTCCTCTCCAGTCGAACAGTGCCTCGTTACCAGCAGGTCGTGGTTGCCCCTGTCTACATCCACCAGGACACGCACCTGTTGTTTCATCACAGACATCATCGTTGGCGCAATTACATGGAAAAGAACAGCCCGTCTGATTTCCGAATATACAAGCTGCAACAAATAACAGCTATTGAGAGGTCATTATGGACGTACAGCTGGTCTTTCTGCAAATACAGCAAGTGTTATAGGGAATAAATTCATAGAGATCCGCTTCCTTACACAGCGACATCGCAGACAGCACCTTGTTGGAATGTTCATCTCAAAGGCAGCTTGTTTAAAGGTTGTGAGAGCGGGACCCGTCCTTAACCGAAGCGGCGGAGGGAGGTGTTGGGGGTGGAAGGTAAAATGGGACGTCTTGTGTAACGAGGTGGTATCAGGCTGACAGCAGTGATATCAAATCAACATGGAGCTTAGCGATGTTACGAATATACTGATGAGATGTACATTACGAAATCAAGTGCTGCCCATGGTAACATGGATTCTTATTGTAATTCCCTAACGGCCAAACTAACATACACATCGCCAACCCGGCCTTAAATACTTTTTTTTAAAAGGTTACGCCCCTTAAAGACTGGCACTGGTTTGTGAAGTATACATGATAAGCCATGCCTCTCTAGGAAGCACCTCAACCTCTCCTTACCGCCCTGAAAATCCCACACACTGCTAGGTGGCTCCCGAGTGTCGCATATACTCAATTACTTAATGACCAGTGTTCCCAAACAGTATCAGTAGGGCGAACATAAGGTGATAGGGAGAGCCTCAGCAGCACACAGATAGCCTGGGTGAATAGGCGACGGGGATGAGTGTTCTCGCCGATGTAATACAGATGTAAATATCTTAACGTGACGTTATATATCTTTAAGACAATACACTCACCTTGTACCTGCTGTCTTTTCACTGAGATCCAACATATTCCTAAGAAAATTTTGAGAGCCGTTACTCCAACCATACTGTACTCACTTACCTCGCAAGTATACCCAGCGTATATTGTGGGTATACTTCCTTTTTTTGGGACTGCCTATCCTACTTCAGCTGAAATTCACAAAACTACCTTAGCTGAGATTCACTTCACTGAGCCCGTGATGGATTTTGATACACTTGAAAGGTGCACCTCTGCGACCAGATTGTGTTGAGCCAATATGTCGACTCACTCAAGTATGAATTAAAATCAACCACTCCTCAGTAGATGTTCAGGTGTGTTTGAAAAAACACTCAGGCTGCATGCGTCACTTGAACTGAGGGCTTCAGATAAGCTTTAGACATTTGGGCTATTCACGTATTATATAGATATAGTGTTTTGATGCATGGCTTTATCTTGATAATGAAAGTAGGATTCTATTTTCACTGGAAGTATATTTTCGCAGGCAACGTCGCGCGAGGGAAACCTGCTGACCTGTGTCCTGGTGGATGTAGACAGGGGCAACAACGTCCTGCTGGTAACGAGGCACTGTTCGACTGACAAGGTGCCGGATGTACAATAGGTAATTATGATATATTATCGAGATTTTACAGACTCTTTAGAGGATGATAATGAGTTATGATTTCTTATATAGAAGGGAGGCGGAGGTAAATGTCTGGTCGAACAATAATGATGCAAACCATCATTGAATGTAAACATTTTCTTTTCTTTTGTATCTTTACGTGAGAGAAATCCCGCGGCTAAATGTTTTGATCGAGTACAATATTGTTCTGTGGCATAGCAATAGTGGGGGTGGCGGTACAAGATATTGTAATGGTTAAAGTGGCTACCTCCAGGTTAAGGTGACGGCCTCCAAGTTTAGGTGGCTACCTCCAAGTTAAGGTGGCCGTCTTCAGGATAAGTTGGCAAGTTCCAGCTTAAAGCGGCCGCCTCCAGGTTAAGGTGACCGCCTACAAGTTAAAGTGGCTACCTCCAGGTTAAGGTGGCCTCCTCGAAGTTAAGGTGGCTGGCTCCAGTTGTTTGTTGTTTGTTTGTTTGTTCGAATAATAGTCGTTTTTAGCTCCTGGATAAAATGGCTAGCTCCAATTTTACGTAGCTGCCTCCAGATTAAGGTGTCTGGCATCAGTTTGAAGTGACCGCCTCCAGGTTAAGGTTGCTGGCTCCAGGTTTAGGTGTTTGGTTCCAGCCTAAGGAGGCCGCCTCCAGATTAAGGTGGCTGACTCCATAATAAGGTTGCTGATTTCCATGGCAGCCTCCCAGATAAGGTATTGTGCACCCCAAGGATAAGGTGGCTACTTCCAAGTCAAGGTGGTCGTTTTCAAGTTAAGGTGGTCGTCTTCAAGTTAAGGTGGCTGTTAAGGCTGCTGGTTCCTACTTAAAGAGGCCGCTGCCAGGTTTAAGTGGCTGACTCCAGATTAAAGTGGCTGGCTTCAGCTTAAAATAGCCGTAATGCACTCCGACAATGTCCCCCATTAACCATTGGTGCTGCCATGCTCTCTATGGTCCCTGACAGGAGATTAGACGGCTTCGCGTACAATGAATGAGCTTATCAGATTTCTAGCTTATATCAACTGTGTGGCGCATTTGCTAGTCAAGTCGATAAAAGTGAATGGTTTCAGCTAGTAACTTGAATGAGATACATTGTATCAATGCTTTAATTGTGCGTGTATATTAGCCATTGATCTAGAACGCTTATCCATCATGCGTAGATGAGCAGCACCTATGAAAAACCACCAGCAAGTGATGTGTGTACAATGTGCAATTATTGGCTTTCCATATCAAATAACTAGTTCACAGGGCAACCACCGTTAGCTCATTAGCACCTGGCGTAGCCAGAACACTTTACATAACGGGGTTGTTGGTTGCTAGGGTCTCTTCATCTTGGTGGCGTGTAACTTGCACCATAGTATTACAATACTTTGGTGTGTTATGTATTCTCATTTCAATGCCACTCATACGACTGTTCCCCTGCTTAAACATAACCCATTCCCATCCACATTTATCCTTGCTGACAATCCACACAGCGTACTATTAGTATTCATACCGCAGAATGTAGTCGAGGTATTGAGCCGCACGTTAAGTTTAATCATTATAAGGTTTAACGTCACACCAACATTAATGTGTTATATGGTCCGCATGTTAAGCATATCAGTACTCTGACCAGTATGCTGACTCTCCTATTTTTCCACACCTTTGCGGGCACTCTATAACACACTTGCGTTGGATTTCTGTTTGACCCTATATTAACCTTACCTAAAGACGTCCACAGGCCTTTTACTCTGAAACACCACGTTGTCTAATACATAATATGACAGGATGATATGTTAACTTGAGTTTCTTGCAACAATGGAATGATTTAAAGTAAATCGATCCCGATATGTCCATATCAACGACCAGCTAAACGGCAAGTCAGGAAATATCACACTTTTCAATAATTGTTTATATTATGTAAAAGAACATTGGTTTTCAATTACTTTCGCACCAACTGATATAGCGGCGGTTGCATGTACATCCATTAATGGTAACAACCCCAACAGCTAAATATTTGGATCACAACCTGCAACATTCATTCGGTGGTTTAAGCAACCAGTGCAACCCTGTTGGTTGCACGTGTCCTGCAATTTGGCGGTATAAACCCTGTGGAAGTAGGTGCCTTGCAGTTTGTTGGTATAAACCCGGTGCATTCTCTACAGCCGACGATGTCATCTCAAGAGGAGCGACATCTGGAGGCAGTATGAAATAAATTAATGAATAAGTCTTATAAGAAAATGCGAATTCACACGAGTGAAGTTTATATAGAAAGCAATTCCAGCACTAAATCCTCAACACTATCGGTTGTGTAAGCCATGTAGTGACACCGTCATAGGAGTCGTAACAAGTTGAGCAACATATATGGACATGTTCAGCAGCAGTGAATACCAATCGGTTGCTGCCTTACGTAATTCTATCAGGGCTGATTCAGACAATATAAGCAACTGTTACTATTCCAACAAAACGACGGCTTTAATAATCACAATACATCGGGAAGAAAGGAAGTATCTACAATTGAACTCAACCCGTCCACCGAGTTAACTTACTTGCCTGGATGCTTTCATGCCCCATCACAGCCATCTCCCAGATGCAGATAATGTTGGGATCAACACGTCTCCAGTCCTCTGCATTGTGACATAGCGTCCTCATGACGTTAGGTACAGGACAGAGTCACGTTCCCTCCATCAGGAACCGGACCCTCATTGTATACACACAGGGCGTCGTCTGGAAAGTCACTGCTATTATCGTCCCTGATGTCAAAGTAGCCCGTTCTGGCTCAACCTGGAACAACACAATCAATCAATGCTGTCTGCATAGAAGAAATATGCTTCAATGTGCGCATATACAAATACAAAAGCACCAGTAAGATTCCGATAATCATGCATAGACATACATACATACATACACATACATACATACATACATACATACATACATACATACATGTATACATACATACATACATACATACATACATACATACATACATACATACATACATACATACATACATACATACATACATACATACATACATACATACATACATACATACATACATACATACATACATACATACATACATACATACATACATACATACATACATACATACATACATATACATATATATACAAATACAAGCACATACATACATACATACATACATACACACATACATACACACACATACATACACACATACATACATACATACATACATACATACATACATACATACATACATACATACATACATACACATACATACATACATACATACATACATACATACATACATACATACATACATACATACATACATACATACATACATACATACATACATACATACATACATACATACATACATACATACATACATACATACATATATACATATATATATATATATATATATATATATATATATATATATATATATATATACATACAAGCACATACATACATACATAGATACAAATATATATACGAACACACATACATTTATGCATACATACATACATACATACATACATACATACATACATACATACATACATACATACATACATACATACATACATACATACATACATACATACATACATACATACATACATACATACATACATACATACATACATACATACATACATACATGCATGCATGCATATACACACATATAAATATGCAGACACGCAGACGCATATACATACATACATACAAGCACATGAATTCATGCACACACATATATACAAACATACACATACACATATACATGCATACATACATATATGCATACATACATACACACACACATATACATGCATACATACATATATGCATACATACATACATAGATACATACATGAATACATACAAATATCCATACATACATGCAACATACATACTTGCATACATACATACATGCATACATGCATGCATGCATTCATACATACATACATACATACATACATACATACATACATACATACATACATACATACATACATACATACATACATACATACATACATACATACATACATACATACATACATACATACATACATACATACATACATACATACATACATACATACATACATACATACATACATACATACATACATACATACATATATATATATACACATACAAACACATACATACATACATACAAATATATATACATACACACATACATTTATGCATACATACATACACATACATACATACATACATACATACATACATACATACATACATACATACATACATACATACATACATACATACATGCACATACATGCACATACATACACATACATACACATATACATACATACATACATACATACATACATACATACATGCATACATACATGCATACATACATACATACATACATACATACATACATAAAAAGATACGTACATGTATACATGCATATATACAAATATACATATATTCATACCATACACGCATATATGCATACTTACATACAAACATATATACATACATATATACAAACACACACACATGCATATATTCATACAAACAAACATACACACCTATATACATACACATACAAACATACATACATGCATGCATGCATGCATATACACATATATATATATGCAGACACGCAGACACATATACATCCATACATACATACAAGCACATGAATTCATACACACACATATATACAGGCATACACACACACATATAAATGCATACATACATATATGCATACATACATAGATACATACATGCATACATACAAATATCCATACATACATACAACATACATACATGCATACATACATACATACATACATACATACATGCATGCACACATATATATATGCAGACACGCAGACACATATACATACATACATACATACAAGCACATGAATTCATACACACACATATATACAGACATACACACACACATATACATGCATACATACAAATATCCATACATACATACAACATACATACATGCATACATACATACATGCATACATACATGCATGCATGCATGCATGCATACATACATACATACATACATACATACATACATACATACATACATACATACATACATACATACATACAAATATCCATACATACATGCATGCATACATACATACATACATACATACATACATACATGCATGCATGCATGCATGCATGCATGCATGCATGCATGCATGCATGCATGCATGCATGCATGCATACATACATACATACATACATACATACATACATACATACATACATACATACATACATACATACATACATACATACATGCATGCATGCATGCATGCATGCATGCATGCATGCATGCATGCATGCATGCATGCATGCATACATACATACATACATACATACATACATACATACATACATACATACATACATACATACATACATACATACAACATACATACATACATACATACATACATACATACATACATACATACATACATACATACATACATACATACATACATACATACATACATACATACATACATACATACATACATGCATACATACATACACATACATACGAACAAACATACGTACATACATATATACATACAGATACATGCATAAATACACACACTTACATACATACATACACATACATACATACAATAGGTCTTGGTTGCCCCTGTCTACTTCCGCCAAGACATGCAACGCTTGTTTCATTGCGGACATCATGGTTGGCGCAATTACATAGAAAAGAACAGCCCGGCTGACTTCCGAATATACGAGGTGCGACAAATGACGGATATACAAGGGTATTTATCAATGTGGAGATGGTTTCTCGGTACTTCAGGAACGTAAAACGGGAGTCTCCAATATACGCACAAATCGAGGCACCACAAATCACAACACGTTAAAGGTCAACCAACCGTAAATCAAAGCGGAGCGGGGTCCAATTTGGATAAACGCGCTGTGTTCGAGATGGAGTTCTTAACACATGGGCGAATTGTTTGATAAAAAAACAAGTTCTAGTTGGTGCTAACCACAGAAAACATATCCTGGCAATATGACCCTGCTTCTGTACGTTGGCTGTGATGTTGAACCACATGCTTTGTTCGGGAAACAGAAGTAGGCTGCTGAGCTTGAAAGATGTAGTAATGGGATAGTCGAGCACGGACTAATCACTTAAACGTCATGGAGGTCTATTACGGGGCTGTGTTGCTACACCAGAGGCCGACTATTTACCGTCATTGACGTCGTGTGTCGTGAACCTACTACAGGGGTGATATTACTTACTCCGGATGTCATTGCCACCGGCACGACTTAGTTACACCAGCTTTATATCGCTATCGCTGTCTCTGTTCATATTGTTGTCACTTAATGGGAAGTCTCTGTCTATTGACTAGTTATCTTCTGAACTGAGGTGGTCGACTACCCGGCCTAAACACGCCTTTTAGTCTCACCCATCGCGACAACAACAGAAAAGGAACCGCCTCTCTGAGGTGGTCGTGCCTGTGTTATGCTCCAGTTAACAGGTTAAGCCAGTCATTCCTGCTGCACAAATAGAGCAAGTGATATGCCTCACCAATTAGGCATTAAAATATTTTGCAATCATTGTGGCTGATATGTCGTCTAAGCAACATTAATGGATGTATAATATTGAGTGGTTACGTGCGAGTGGATGTAAACACTGTGCGTGTACGCATCATTGTGAGTGTGTGTGAGTGTGTGTGTGTATGTGCGTGAGTGTATATGTACGTGCGTGTGTGTATGTATGTGAGTGTTTATGTGTGTGAGTGTGTGTGTTTGTGTGTGCGAGTGTGTAGGTGTGTGTGTTTGTTTGTGTGTATGTTTGTGAGTGTGTGTATGTGTTTGTGTGAGTGTGTGTGTATGAGAGAGAGAGAGAGAGAGAGAGAGCATGGAATTATAGTCGTTTTAAGCAACTAGGTTATGTACGCCCAGTAGTGTGGATGGTCACTACCAGGGAGCACGTCGTCCTCAGAGGATCTTTGCATCTTTTTTCGGAGATGGAACCTTTTTTTTCGTGATTATCTGAGTCGCGAGTAACCATTTAGGTTGTCACATCTTAGCATTAAACCCACAGCCAGTGGGTCGAAACAGAGGCGAGAAGGGGCAAGTGGGCCCTTTTTGCTCGTGCATCATAGCGTAATCGGTATGCGACTCGTTACCATCATGTTTCTGGTTTAAGTAGGAGAGAAACTGGATCGACGATTGAGGGCGAAGACAAAGATTCAAGAAAGACTTGCTGATTGTTCAACCCGCGGTCGATCTGTTTAAGGTAACCTGATCAGAAGACCCTAACAGACACCGAGCCCCCAGACGATGGATCAGGTGCTTTTGTTGATTTCAGGGTAGCGTCATCTGGTGACGGTCGTGTGTTTCACTCATTGGCGTACCTCTAAGCTCCTTGCTGTAATGGATGTACAAAGATATGCCGTAAACAGCTCCTTTGTCATGCGAATGTCACCAGTTGATGAATGAAACTTTTAGACGCACTTGTTTCTCGATTGCCATAACTGAGTGAGAGAATATTCAGATGAAGTTGATTTCAGACTTATATACCCCAGGGACAACCGGTAATAACGGAGATATATACAACATGTTGTCATCGTCATAGCTAATTCAAATTCATTTGAACGTCTCTGGCGAAATGTATTTCTTTGAAGTATTGCTATCATACAATCTTCATTGTGTCTTTATATACAGGACGTACAGATGAGCGGTTATCACTTCCTATAATTCCAATCTAAAGATCAGACTTAAGTTTGTTTTATACCTGACCTGTTTTTCATAGCTCATTGTAGAAGGCCTGATAGCAGTACGTCATGCAATCAAGATACGTGTATGGACCATAAGGTGGCTCGTTAAAGTTACATACTTCCATTGAGGCCATCAATCACGGACTCAAGGTCACCTAAAGGTCGTTTGTCACTCTCACACAACTTCATATCTGGTTGTGATGTAAGACGAAAATGAATATGTATATATATACATATATATATATATATATATATATATATATATATATATATATATATATATATATATATATATATATATATATATATATATATATATATATATATATATAGAGAGAGAGAGAGAGAGAGAGAGAGAGAGCGAGGGAAAGAGAGAGAGAGATAGATATATAGATATTTAGATATAGAGATATATAGATATGTATACACATGGGATTGAAAACATTGCCTTAGTAATGTTTTGTGTTTTCATAGGAACCGGATAAGATGGACGTCCGTGTAATTCTGTCTGTTTGCCTAATTACGACCGCAGTACTCACTCATGTAACAGCGGCGAACACCAACGGAACAGGTAGGCTGGGTGTTTACAGCAATTGGTGATTTGCCTGCATGCGAGTCTTAAGATCCCACTATCACATCAGCCTATTATTCCTTACCAATCTAACAAATCCAATCAATTCACACTTGACATATTTAGGCCTTACCTTATTATTATATTTCCACAATGCCGACCTTGTCTAGTGGCATATATGTCATTTTAGACTATACTTCCTAAGGCCTGTGTCACGTCACTGTAGGAGAATCTTATCCGCTACCCATTCCGATAAGCCATGCTACCATCACAAGCAATCATCCCAGTCCTCTCCCGTCACATCGCTCTGACTTTATCCCAGTCCTCTCCCGTCACATCGCTCTGACGTTATCTCAGTACTCTCCCGTCACATCGCTCTGACTTTATCCCAGTCCTCTCCCGTCACATCGCTCTGACGTTATCCCAGTAAATCCACCCAGCTTATCCGTCTCACTGCTAACAATAGAACACGTCTCCCTCCCCATATTGAAGTACTGGTAGGTTGGTAATGGCGATGGCAGCTGTTACAGTTTAATCTCATCCGTGTACCGTCTTGCCTTTTGTTTATGTTAATGACTCTATATAGTAGTGTATATGACAAAGGGTAATGCACGGCGATTCCTGTGTTCCATGAACCAATATGCGGTCGTTTGTTTTCAGGAACTGTCTGTGAAACATACGCCCCGAATTTCTCTGTTCCTGTGTGCACTGGCTGTCTTAATTACACTGGACTCGATGCTGAATCAATCTGTACAAGTAAAAACCTGCCATTTTGCCATCTGCGATTCTTTATGTCATGAGCATTTATTCATTTCTTCTCTACAAGATTCACTCATTCACCAGCTGTGTTATTTCTGGGCGTCAACATTTACTCATACGCCAGCTGTGTTATTTCTGGGCGTCGACATTTACTCATACGCCAGCCGAGTTATTTCTGGGTGTCGACATTTACTCATACGCCAGCTGTGTTATTTCTGGGCGTCGACATTTACTCATACGCCAGCTGAGTTATTTCTGGGCGTCAACATTCACTCATACGCCAGCTGAGTTATTTCTGGGTGTCGACATTTACTCATATGCCAGCTGAGTTATTTCTGGGCGTCGACATTTACTCATACGCCAGCTGAGTTTTTTCTGGGCGTCAACATTTACTCATACGCCAGATTAGTTATTTCTGGGTGTCGACATTTACTCATACGCCAGCTGAGTTATTTCTGGGCGTCAACATTTACACATACGCCAGCTGAGTTATTTCGGTACGTCGACATTTACTCATACGCCAGCTGAGTTATTTCTGTACGTCGACATTTACTCATACGCCAGCTGAGTTATTTCTGTACGTCGATATTTACTCATACGCCAGCTGAGTTATTTCTGGGCGTCAACATTTACTCATACGCCAGCTGAGTTATTTCTGGGCGTCAGCATTTATTCGTTTGCCAGCTGTGGAATTTCTAGTGGTCAGCACTAATTCATTTGAGAGCTGCGTAATTTCATTTTACAACAGCAGGTAAATTGATTCATTCATTAGCCAGCTTCTGGAGCCAGCGACGATGTCCATTTGTTGTTACCTAGCTGTACCATAGACGGAAGCGTTTGTTCCTTATAACACATTCTACGCTGTAAAGCTTTGAGTTCCTCTTATGCTTTGCGTGTATTGAGTAAATGTGATGCATGTACGTAGCTTCTCGTGAATAATCGGAGGCATGTCAATGCATTACCAAGTGCTTAATATTGTAAAGAAGTTGACACACAGTAAGTATTTGAGCAACATGACTTCAGATTTATCCTTCATATAAATCTAATTTAATGCAAATGTGGGTGAGAAAGCACCGATGTACAATGAACATTAACCACAAAGATGATAATGTGTACATTTCATAAATCCAAATACACCGCGCGTTAACACTATATACATAGTCAGCTGTTCTTGTGTTATTCATACGAGAAACATTCTGTGAAAGCAGCAAATTGAACAACATGCTTTCAACGATGTTTACTCGTTAGGCGAATCATGATTTTACATTGACATGGGAATTGACCGTTATATATCAACTATGAATTCTTAATACAACAACAACAGTCAAAAAATTCAATTGGTGTATGAACCTTGAAGTTTCCATGGCGTGAACAATGATTCAAGAGAAGCGCGTTATTGATGTTGGATGGTTTTCATTGCGGTGGATAAACTTTAGGAAATAGAATAGTGTCTCAGGCTTGAGGAGAGATTTACGCGATAGATTTTTCCATAAATGTCTTTGTTCCAATCCGTTTTCAGATTGATCTTTCAATTGCCATTAAATGCACCCTGGCACTTATATGTGAATATATCTTTACTGGTCATTATATACTGCGTTTGAATGGCTATCAGCTGCCTGGAGCAGCTTAGCGAAATCAAATATGAAACCTTGTGAAAACTTTAATCACAAATGATCAATTTGCGATACTATAAAAGGTACGCAAATCCAATGCGGACTATATAATATCACCTTCAATAGTATAAAAAGAAATTGATGCGAGCTGGACTGTCGTTTTAAAGGAGCCAATTATATGTAATAATATGATACGAGTTATTGTGTATATTTACGAATATACGCTAGCATGTATGTATGCATGTTAGGTTACAGCAATACATGATAAGTATTACATATCACTATGAAATGATGATTGCACGATCGATTTATCACAGAACGATTCCTGCTTGTCTCCTCCTCTCGTGGTTCTCAGGCTTAATTTAAGCGTTGATATAGACATAGTCATACCTTTGATGGGAGTTCAAATTCATTAATGCTTGAATATCGAAGATAATTTATATCACTCCCACCCCAGGCCAATTACAAGCTGAACTGGCATAGGCGAAGCAAGACGTACAGGGTAAATTTCCTTGCCCTCGCATACTGCAATAGATGCCGTTAGTAACTTACTTCATCAGAGTCAGTGTCATGTTGTCGTCAATGCAAGACTATCCCAGACACTCGATTTATCATACATACATCAGTTAAAATGTTGCAATTCCCTCATAACCACACCCCATGTGGTTCCGGTAGCGTAGCTGGGTCAAAGAGTTGATAAGGAGGAAAATGCGATCCATGCGGTAGAACAGCGGAATCAAAATGTGCAGTGCAGTAATGCGTTCTGGTACAAATGTGCTATGCAAATTGTTAGCTTCGTCGAAATGGCATACCACATTGGTGGTGCTAACTATTCCTGATGTTACCGGTGAAACTAATGAAGTATAAGTATAACTGATAAGCCATAATTCGGATGTTTCTGATCAGATGGGGCCAGTTACAGAGCTCCAGGGGTACTGCATACATAGTGACACAACAGCTGTCTATCGTTTTCACTATTACATACACAGGATATACATTTATTTAAGACCTGCACCGTCCACCAGGTTTTTAAATATTGTGACACTGTATCAATATCTGAGCACTGTGGTAGTACTTCATGCTGCTTTAATTTAACCGGCATTAAAATGTTCAGCCATTCCTTGGGAATTTATTTTCTGCATAGAAACTTGAAATGGTATTATATTTTTAAATAAAATGTGTGCGTCCGGCCATGATATATGAGAGACTCTACATCTTTACTAAGGAGTAACAACTCCATAATTGATAGCTCACTCTAGCAATAAAAGGTGCGTCATTCATATTAAAGCATTACAAGGCAGGCTTCGGAAGCTTATCAAAGGAGAATCAAGAGACGCGATGCGTAGAAGGTTCCATAGCATATAAAAGATAATAGAGGGAACACGATAATTCCGTAAATTGCCATCGAGTGTGAACTACAGTCTACTGGTGTATCAGTTTTGATATGATTTGCTTTTGTTTGGAAGTCTGCATGTATGTATGTATGTATGTATGTATGTATGTATGTATGTATGTATGTATGTATGTATGTATGTATGTATGTATGTATGTATGTATGTATGTATGTATGTATGTATGTATGTATGTATGTATGTATGTATGTATGTATGTATGTATGTATGTATGTATGTATATGTATGTATGTATGTATGTATGTATGTATGTATGTATGTATGTATGTGTGTGTGTATGTGTGTGTGTATGTATGTATGTATGTATGTATGTATGTATGTATGTATGTGTGTATGTATGTATGTATGTATGTATGTATGTATGTATGTATGTATGTATGTATGTATGTATGTATGTATGTATGTATGTATGTATGTATGTATGTATGTATGTATGTATGTATGTATGTATGTATGTATGTATGTATGTATGTATGTATGTATGTATGAATGCTTTTGTATATGTTGTGGCCTGTCCACTTAATAGTAGTCAGTCGAGGTGAACTCTCTAGCATAGCTATAGGCTCTTTGATGTCAACATATCTCCGGTTTGAATGCTGTGATGAAAGACCTGAAAGTACAAGACCTACTGTCAACAATTATTTACGTACATCTGGTTTATGTTTAAGCAAAAGCATGTACAATTAGCTGGCCATGTTACGCTGATCGGAGGTATCTGTAGGGACAGTCATGGCGGGGGATGGAGGGCAGGTCAACTATAACCAATCATTTAATATTGGTTTTTATTATACAAACATTGTATACAGTTACATGTGGACACTGAACTGAATTATCCGGCTCGTGGTGTGATATGTAATACCTAGTTATAATGTCGACCAATCACGCTGTCATTCGGTCGAACCTTTGGACATTATTTCATTCATCTAAGATGTGGATTTGCCGTATTTGTGGAATAACTGGACAAAGCCAGTTGCACATCGAAAAGAAACATCACCTCTGCGTTGGGTCTGAGATCGTTGGAGAAAGAGCCAGCCCTCGTAGCTACCACAACTAACAAGACCACTGTAGATGGCAGCTGATGCGATCCTTCACCCAGCAGTACACGATCAACTGAGAATAATGGCATCATCAGAGAGGGGCCTATATAGAATATGAAATCTCAGTCTTCCACATTATCTGCACCTGAGCGTCTGTGATTATGTGAAAGCCACTGGAGATTACGAGAATATGAATGAACAATCCTTGCTTAATCACAGAACGGTATACTCGTGTAGTGAGTGTGTGTTGGAGTGAGGTATAATCTGGCAGAATGGGGAATGGAATTGCCTTGTGTAAAATATACACCAAGGTATAAGATAGGCAAGCCTAAAATCTACTTGGGATTTAAACCAGGCTAGCTTTTCCCAACTCTGTGTTCATTCCAGGCAAGTTACATTAGGGCGGTGTCAGTGGCATTGATAAGTTATATCAAATTATAAAAACGCCACACCTTAACCTTCAGATCACACTTCTAACTTTTGCGATTGTGTAGATCACTTAGACACAGATCAGGCATAATATAAATGTTAAGAGCGTGATAGAGGGAAAACGTGATGTTAGTCTTTGCTCGCTTCGTGGTGACAATGCTATATATTAGCTCTATGAAACAAGTAGTGAACACGAAAATGAGTACAACCGCAAACCCAGAGAGAGAGGGAGGCGATTGGTGATGACACATGGTCTTCACCGCCAAACAAGACTAATGTATACGTGAGCGTCAAAAACACCAATTTCATTTTCCAAGCGCCATGCAGCAATAATGCGACCTGCAACATTCCCAAGAGGCTTCAATGATGGAAAATACTGGCTGCTAAATATTTCACTGGTTGTCCATTCCATCATCATAGCAATCCTACATATGGTACATTGTTACCGCCTTTCTGATTGCTGCGAATAATTGGATTCTGCACCTGCCCTTATACATTATATTGATAATGAAATGATATCATGGTCATCGCAATGGTATCAGGTGGAATATACCGTCTCTCTAGTGATGCGTCATGGAGCGACTTCCGGTCTAAAGCGATGTTATTTAGCCCCTTTCAGACTAATGCAATGTCATTGATAAAAGTCTGTCCTAATTCAACTTTACTTTGGCAACTTGGACTTTTGGCAACGTCTCGACAAAATGAATGCATCGTCACCGAAATCTCCTCTGATCAGTTGCAGCGGCGCCAAGCCTTTAGACCTAATGCAGCGTCACTCCATTACCTGTAGATTAATGCAACGTCTGCGAGTTTCTTCTTGTTCAATAAGTTGTATATATACCCCTCCACATGGCTCGTCTCACTCTGTGTTGTGAGAAATAATACTTTAACATAATCAAGCAGGAATCAACGACACTTTTTTATGACGATAGGCTGATGGTAATAGTTGGGTCAAGGGAGCCATATTTGTCACAAGCATCGCCAACCTAGCACGAATGTAACCGTTGTCAGGGGGTAGCCAGGGGTTCCTGGAATTAATCGTACAGCTCATTATAGTTAGCACCTTAATGAAATTCCTTAGATATTTTTCACCGGTATTTTGTTATCAGTGGTAAGACATACTACCTTGCCTTTGATCTTAATTCATTCAGCCTTCATCCTGTCAGTAATCATGCCCATTTAGGCTGTTAGGGTTCTACATTTGACACACCTGCTCGACCCTCGGGACATGTCATCTGGTCAAAGGACTTGGTGCGATGACATCAATATTGGTTAAATTGGTATAATACTAATCATGGTGTCCTGTTACACTTATCAAAACACCCATTATATATATATCCCCTTCATGGCCATCGGGAAGGAAGTGCCGATTTTTAACCGTTAACTTTCATAAACCAATCTGCATAATGTTACAGTTCTTCATGTTGGTGGTAACCATTAACAGATCGACCCTGGGTTGAAAAATTGTCACCCTCACTTGTCGATCCAGTTTCTCTCATACTTAATACCAGAATCATGATGGTAACGAGTCGCACACCGATTACGCTATGATGCACGCGCAGAAGGGGCCCACTCGCCACTTCTCTCCTCTGTTTCGACCCACAGGCTGTGGGTTCGACACCAAGATGTGACAACCTGACTGGAAAATCGTGACTCGGATAATCACGTAATAATGGCGGTCCCATCTCTGAAAGAGGATGTAAAAGATCCTCTGAGGACGGCGTGCTCCCTGCCAGTGACCATCTTAAGAGTAACACACTCACTGCTGGTCGCACATAGCCTGGTTGCTAAAAAAGACTATAATTCTATGCTCTCTCTCTCTCACACTCTCTCTTTCTCTCTTTCTCTTTCTCTCTCTCTCTCTTCACACACACACATACACACACATACAAACACTCACAAACACGCACACAAACACACTCACACACACACACTCATACACACATGCATACATACACGCACACATATACACTCACATACATACACACGCACGCACATACACACACTCAGGCACATACACATACACTCACACACGCACTCACAATCATGCATACACTCGCAGCGTTTACATCTACTCGTACACACGTAACCACTCAATATTATACCTTCATTCATGTTGGTACGATGACATATCAGCCACAATGATTGCCAAATATTTAAATGCCTAGTTGGAGAGGCATATCACTAGCTCTATTCGTGCAGCAGGGATAATTGGCTTAACTGAAGCGGAACCCAGGCACGACCACCTCAGCGCGGCGGTTTCTTGTCTGTTGTTGTCGCGATCGGTGAGACTAAAAATCGTGTTAAGGCCGGGTAGTCGACCACCTCAGTTTTGTAGATATCTTGTCAATTGACAGAGAATTCACTTTAAGTGACAACAATACGAACCCTATTTAACAGAGACAGCGATAGCTTATAAGATATGACGGTAAATACTCGGCTTCTGGTGTAACAACACAGCCCTGGTTATAGACCTGCATGACATTTATGTAACAAAGTGATTCGTCCGTGCTCGACTATCCCAGTACTACATCTTTCAACCTCAGCAACCTACTTCTGTTCCCCGAACAAAGCATGTGGTTCACCATCACAGCCCACGAACAGAAGCTGGGTTATGTTGCCAGGATATGTTTGCTGTCGTTAGCATCTCTACATATAGAACTTGCCCTCTTATCAAACACATCTCTCTTGTGCTAAGAACTCCATCCCGAACACAGATCGTTTATCCAAATTTGACCCCGCTTCTGCTTTGTTTTCCGGTTGGTTGGCATTGAACGTGCTGTGATTTGTTGTGTCTCAATCTGTATGTATATCAGAGATTCCTGTTTTACTTTCCTTATTTACCGAGAAACCATCTCAGCATGAATAAATACCCTTGTATATCCGTCATTTGTCGCTTCTTGTATATTCGGAAAACAGCTGGGCAGTTCTTTTCCATTAACTGCGCCAAGGATGATGTCTGTGATGAAAAAACCGGTGCGTGTCCTTGTGCATGTAGACAGGGGTAACTACGACCTGCTGGTAACGAGGCACTGTTCGACTATCGAGGATGCATGTATAGTAAGTATATATGTACATTTGTATATATGCATACATGTATGTACGTATCTATATATGTATGTATGATTGTACGATTGCATGTATGTTTGTATGTATGTTTGTATATATGTATATATATATATGTATGCATGTATGTATGTATAAATGCATGTATTATGTATATGTGTATGTAAG
>CM067347.1:474165-489165 GCA_034190875.2 Urechis unicinctus
CACCATTTAAATAATACCAGGGGGCAACTCACGACGATGGGCGGCCGCCATGTTGTCCTCCCCCTCTGTGTTGGAATGCCGCTTGCTGCGTCTTCTGTAAATGTTAATAGCCTTAGAGTAAGATCCCGTTAAATTCTGGTTCAATACCTAACTGTATTGTGCTGGTGCAATCACAGGCCAATTGTAAGCATAGCATATGTTGACTTGGTCTACTTGTAAGCTTGACCCTGTTAATATCATCAAGTCTTACCTCAGACAGACGACAACGATGACGATGACCAGAAGAAACACACCACCCGCGGCAGCACCTGCTATGACTCCTGTTGGATTTCCTGTTTCTGGAAGGTTACAACGAAACAATAATATCAATCATGGAATGCCTCAGGTTCGTGGACATGTCCACATAGAGTACCGCCATATGCGCGGTTGTGCCGTATAGCATACAGCATCCTACTGCATGGGGATATATTAAATAAGCAAATTCATCAACGTTCATTTTATATACGGCATCTTGGATTCTGAGAGCAGTATCTGTAATGTGAAACTCAGTGAATCATGAAAATGGTTTGCAATACCCGGAAGTCCCTTATTCTGCGTAGTAGTTATTATCCCTGTTGATGGCGGTGGCGTCGTTGTAACTGCTTGTGTCCGTGTGAATGCATTACCGGGTACAGTAAAGGTCTGAGACAGAGTCTGAGGAGATGTTTTCATTCTTAACAACGCGGACCTTGACTTCCCATTGACCTCCTCTGACATCAGTGATACTGACGCTGGAGGACGTGGTGGGATCCATGACGTCCTGTGTCATCCACTCGTCAGTTCGTATGCGTCTGTAGAGGACGTGGATGGACGAGATACTGTCACATCCAGATGGCGCTGACTGTTAGACAAAGACATATTTGCTACAAGTCAAGCCTTCAACAAGTACTTTCTGATTGTGATAAGATTGTTTGTCTGTTAACCGGTTGCCTCCTGTCTAGCTTCAAATATATGACGGCGAGATGTGAAAGCCATACCTGACTGACCTTATTTATCCCGCCCTTGCGGTACTCTTACAGGTCTTAGAGTTTCCAATCTTAATTATGCCGTCTTTGGACATGTTTCACTGACCTAATGCGTTTTCAATCCACTATGTCGTACAAAGAATTCGTCCGGGTCATTCCATGGAACCCGTTTGGAAAATAGAGAGAGTTTATAAATCTTTGTTCCCTATATGCGGGATGACATGACGGATACAAGGAATTAGCCAAGCCAGTATAAACAGTTAATTTAAAGACAAACAGCGATGCAGCACGCATGGGGTTTAATCAGCGTCATAATACTTTAACGATGGTGAATGGAGTTACGACCAGCTTCGTCTCCTCGCAAAACGAGGTCCTAGTCCATGTCGATGTTATGCTTTCTCTAAAATGATACAGAAATGATATGTTCGGTTTGGAAGATAAATGACAACTAGAAGGGTGGCATACATTGTTCACGGTCGACTGGCGCAACATTCTGAAGTGTCTGCCTCGTTTTTTCCACGATCTAATAAACTTCTGGTCTGCACTGTTTGCTCAGGAATGAAGCCCACAAATTACAGTTGGGTGAAATATCATATCGACGGGAAGTCTTAGACTAAGGATGTATCATTGATTTTGCAATTAAATTTCACATTACGTACACACATAACCTTAACAACAAACTACGTTATGATAATCAGTTGATCATAACGTGATGGACGGGGTTTGGGTAGGGATGGACGGGCAGTTTTTAAATCCTGGCTTAGACCCTGCTCTAGATATATGTGGCCTACGCGCTATTGGTTGTTTTCTTTTTTGTTTGGGACTGGATAAGTTAAAGCCAATAGTAGTCCAGTATTTCACAAGACTTGCATAAAAGTTTACATATGAAACTGGAGAACTCATGCCTGTGAACTCATGCGTTTTCACTTGCCTGCCACTCTACATTTACACTAACACTGGTTGTTATGGTCAATTGTGTAACTCGGTCAGGAGCTGCAAGCAAAGTGTTTCATTTAATAACATGACTTGGTCAGGGCTGAAATTAGAATGCTGTGTTCACTTTTGTGACAATCATAGCATGTAGTGTCAGATTGTTATGACATTGACTAATTATTGGAATGTGATCCACCAGTTATGAATCACCACCACGTGGTGGATTAATGATATAATGCACACCATTGCCGGATGTCTTAACCGTTGCATGTAATTTTCTCATATCATATTTCAGTTCGATGGAAACAATTCTTCCTTCACATACACATGGGGCGTAGTTGTGCAATAGCATCGCCATGTACAAAGGCTGCAGAGTGGAGTGATGAAATAACACATACCCTAACAGGATGTCTTAACCATCACTTCCCGCGTAGGCCATGGGGACATCGCGTACAAATCTCCATGCTGTCTGTACAAACTCACTCTCAGCGTGTACACTGTGTTGTGCATCAACTCCGCGATGATGGCGCTGTACTCAGCCTCACCAGCTACGTGAGATACATTCGGTCCCGAGAGAAAGTCGGGGTCTGTATTGATTTTATACTGAACCAGGTAGCGTAGTACTGAGCCAGGTTCGCTATTACTCTATCATCTCCTCCCCACGTCAGTCTGATTTGTGAGGAGCTGACAGCGAATCCTGATATAGCTGTCTGATGGTTAAGACTGGATTCATCTATGTGTGTATTACATAGGGGAAAAGGCATACTGTTATCATTAATGTGTTTTGCTTCTAATAGAAGTCAAGCATACAGGGGGCCGTTGAAGAACTACAAAACCATGGGGATTAGGTGTATGGAGTGGGGTAAGCAGGTGCATTTAGGCTTGAGTTACCGAGCTTTATGGAAAGTGTTTGGGGTGGTGTTATTGGGCGTTACAGAGGGGGGGGTGTGGAGGGGGGGGATGCTTTGGTGTCCGAAATCATCCAAAAAGTTTTGAGCGGCCCACCGATTTAATGTTATCGTTATGACACCATATTTGTATAGAGAGAATGATAAGAATTAATAACGCCCAATTTCACAGCTAAATGAGGTTTCAACAGGAATATCAAATAATCTACTGACTGATATGTGTGATGCATTGATCTCCTAGATACCAGTCTTGACATCCACCAAGACATCCTCCATTCATGTTATTGCACATCGTAGAACCTCCTTTACAGTGATGCTCGGAGCAGGACGACTCACAGTTGATCCCGTAGCGACCAGCCTCGCATGCTTCAACCAACGTAATTTAGCTATAATTATGACCAGTATAGCAGTGTCGAAACAATCAGACCGTGTACAAAATTAGTCGTGACATTAATGGGAAGGATAGAAAATGTTATTGTAGACGTATATATTCTCACGTGTCGTGCAGTGAGGTGGTTTAAACCCGGAGCATTCTCTACAGCCGACGATGTCGTCACACGAAGAAACACATTGGACGCAGTCTGAATAGATAACCAGTAAATTTTAAGTTAAATGAAAATCATTATGGGTCGTACATGTTTATATTGGAGGCGAAATCACTAATAGATGCCTAACAATATATCAATATACAAATCGCAGTCCTCGTAGGCAGTGTGGACTTGTCTGTAATTGTCTTAATGAATAATTACAATCCGCGCAGATATGCTCGTTCAGACATTTACTAATAGCCTGAAAAAAGTACTGCAATTTAGGTTATTGTACCCAATGACAGGACAGTACAGACTAACCTGTCTGGACACTTTCATGTCCCATCACAACCATCTCACATATATTGATAATATTGGGTTCACTTCCGTCTCCTGTTCTCACCATTGAACTATAGCGACCGACGAGACCTGAGGTACACGACAGAGTTACGCTACCTCCAATAGTCACCGGACCCTCGTAGTACACACACAGGGCGTTGTTGATGAAGTTACTGTTGTTTCCGACTCGGATGTTAAGGTAGCCTGTCCTGTATTCAGCTGAAACAACATAATAACATCTTATGGCCAACCAATAAACGACCATAAGAATATTTATGCAAAATGGAGGTATTACTTGTCCCTATATTTTATCGATTGTACAAGGGCCTTTTGACCTTTAGACAAAATCATCTGTTCTTAGCCAATCAAAATTCGAGCAGTTTTGGAAGGCGCGAGTTTGCATTATCCTTCCTCTTCCGGTTTGGAAAAATCTTTCTAGTACGCAAGATTTTTCTCCGCTTGAAATCCACGCTATCTAAGTCTTACCTATCCACAACCAACCCAATTTTCCGTCTTTTTGCTGTTATTGGATCTCGCCTACGACAACAGGACAATATCCAGGTACATTTGTTTTCAATTTTGTTTTATTTTCACTTAGTGGTAATGAGTGAACAACCGACCGTGGCCGTTATCGGCCATTCCTTTGTTCGTCGTTTGGGCGAGTTCGTACAGCAAAAACTTTGGTGTGGGGAATCGGAAAAATATTCCGATCTACGTCTACCTAGTCAGATAGTAACATTTCACGGCATTGGGGGAGCTACAGTTCGGGGTAACAAATCAATCATTCCTTATTTACATGAATGGTTACACGGCAAAACTCTCAAGGTTGTCGTGCTTCAACTAGGCAGCAACGACTTGTGCAATCCTAATATTACCCCCGAACTTCTTGCGGATCAATTGCTGGCCGTGGCTTCATTTATTCTCACCGGCTACGATGTTAACTTTGTGGTGATCAGCCAAATTATAAAACGCATTCGGTGCCCCGATGATACTTACAACGAACGCGTCTTGGCGGCCAACACGGCCCTCATCAAAAAATCTGAGCACATAACACGCGTTAAATTGTGGACACATCGGGGCTTGGCTAATCCATCCGATAGCTATTTTCGTGCTGATGGCATCCACCTAAACAAAGCCGGCTACGAAAAATACTTTGCCAGCATTCGTGGCGCAGTCATTCAAGCCCTTCGTTCGGATTCACCATAAAATTTTCTCTCGGTATCTGTATCTTCAATTTGACCTCTCCATTCAAGGCAGTTGCCTATTTTCTTGCTGGCATTTGCCATGCCTTTACCAGTCAGTTGACTGTTTGCTGGCAGTTGCCATGCTTTTTTCCAGTCAGTTGACTGTTTGCTGGTAGTTGCCATGCTTTTTCCAGTCAGTTGACTGAATCTTTCTACTGTTAATTTTTCCAGGCTCTGCCTGTATTTTCAAGGCTTCAACTTGTCGCTTTTTCAAAACCACTTGTCAGATTTGGTGGTGTGATTGCCCCAATACCATAGGTCGGGTTTTCACATCACAAAAAATCTCAAATAAGAGTTCACTTTCATTTAATTTCACTTTCACTTTACCACAATTCGGCCCTTCAAAATTTCTCGGTTCAGTCATGGGACTGGCCTCTTTTCAAATTTGTTCGACATGTTGAAGTTTTTATGTTTTCACGTTCTTATTGGCAACTATTGCCAATATTTGACTCATATTTTCAACTGCATTGGCATGTTGGCATAATATTGATGTTAGCTTGTTGTGCATCGCACTGGTTCAGCCATGGGGTTGCCGTGTTTTTCATGACAGAATAACGTCCTATAAACAATTTTACCTCATGATTGATAAGGCAAGTCAGCATGTGGTTTCAATTTACAATTTGCCAATTTTTACTGCGCAATTGTAATGCATTTTTCAGGATGCCTCCCATCAAAGGGCAGTCCAAGGGCCGCAAGACAGCCAGCAAGGTCCATGCCACCCGACGAAACCACTGCTGCGCCCGTGTCAGAGGCAACAGATACCGCACCTCAAACAGCTTCTGCCATCTCCTTTCCCCCCTATCCACCTTCGGCCCTGTCCAAGATTTTCAATTAAACAAAGAAACAATCTTGGATGGAATATACGAGCGAATGAAGGCGGATGGCCTTATTCCCTCCTTCAATTCGGCCACCTCCTCCACACCTGCGACAGTCGCACCAATACAGCTTGCGGAGCCTACACAGGAGACGCCCTCACATCAGCCTGACCCAATGGCCACAACAATCAATGCGGCGCTATCTAGCCTCATTGAGCCTCAAGGTGAGAGTAGGGAGGTACCAGGTCGAGTGCCAATTTCTAATTGTATTCGCAATTCGGCACCCATAGGAGCACATGTTCCTATCAAACTCAAACAAAAAATTTGGGAGGGAACTTTCATTAATCTACAGGAGCTGGTTATCCAGTCCACTCCATCTACAATCACAAAATCTGCAGAGCAAACTGCAGCTTTGCCTCCCCTATCTATTTCTGAGTGGTCCTCGGCTTTCCACACATACATTGTAGTGGCAGCCGAGGCCGATATTTCCTTACCCACTGGCATGATTCAACACATGTCAGTGGTTCAAAAATTAGCCAAAACTTTAGGCCCCGAAGCATGGCGCCACTATGACGACAATTTTCGCTACGCCAAGCAGTTTAACCCAGCCTTGCAGTGGGGTCAAGTGGATCTAGAAATCCATTCTGAGGCCTCCTTAATTGGCATGAAAGCCCTGATCAAATCTTCAAGACCCCAATCCCTTTTCTTCTCAATCTTCCTCTTCTCCCCAGTCCTTTCGGCCAAACACCTGCTGGATGTTCCAAAGATCTGGCAGGTGTGACAACAAAACATGCCGTTTCAAACAGACACATGCATGCTATCGATGCGGAGGTTCTCACTCCACATCAAAGTGCAGGCAAACGTCCCTCAAACAATTCGGCCCTTCAAAACCAAAGCATAGTAACCCCAGTTCAAACAAATAAGCTCCAAAACTTTTTGCATGGATATGACCACCTCCTTTTCAATCAAATAGTTCAAGGCTTCCTTCATGGTTTTCGTATCGGTTTTCAGGGTCCAAATTTTTCTCAAATTTCCAAAAAATCACGCTTCAGTTTCACAACATTTTTCGGTTGTAGAAAAAAATGCTACAAAAAGAAATCGACGCCAACCGCCTTGCGGGTCCGTTTACGTCGCCCCCTTTCTTCAACTTCGTGATATCCCCACTAGGGGTGGTACCCAAAAAAGAGCCTGGAAAGTTCCGTCTTATTCACGATCTTTCGTTTCCACTTGAAAATTCCATCAATTCCTTCATAGATCAAAACCAAGCTTCTGTTCAATATGAAAATTTAGATGTAGTTATAGCCATAATTCAGTCTTTCGGTCAAGGAGCACTTTTAGCAAAATGTGACATTCAAGAAGCTTTTCGCATCATCCCAGTGCATCCAGACGACTGGCATCTGCTAGGTTTTCAATTTAATAACAGCCTATACTTTGACAAATGTCTGCCTATGGGGTGCAGGTCATCATGTGCAATATTTGAACTTTTCAGTACAGCCCTGCAATGGGTTGCATCACAAAAATTACGTGTTTCAGGAATCAGTCACATTTTAGACGACTTCATTTTCATTGGCCCGGCTTCATCCAACAAAGTTGCTAATGATTTTTCAAATTTTCTAAATTTCTGCCGCGAATGTGGCAATTCCTATAAAGCATTCTAAAACAGTTTTGCCATCAAATATTATTCAAGCCCATGGGATCGAAATTGATTCGTCAGCAATGGAAGCAAGACTTCCCAGAGACAAATTGGAAAACTGTATTCAGCTTCTCAATCTTTATAAATCCAAACAAAAAATGACACTACATCAAGTGCAATCGTTAGTTGGTCACATCTTTCTCCACAACACTTGGTCAGCTAGCGACTCTGTAAAATTTTTCTCTGATGCATCAGGTGCCGTTGGTTTTGCGGCTGTTTTTGGTTCTCGATGGTTTGCTAATTCTTGGCCTGACCATCTCCAACATATGTCATTTGCTTTCAAGGAGCTTTTTCCTATTGTCCTTGCTCTACAAATGTGGGGTAAATTTCTTCAGAACCATAAAGTCTTATTCAAAACAGACAATACTTCAGTTGTTGACATTGTCAATAAGCAAAGCTCAAAAGATGCTATCATCATGATTTTGGTTCGTCGTTTGGTTGTTTCGGCGCTTCGGCGCTTAAATTTAACATTCTTTTTAAAGCACAACATGTTCCAGGTTATACCAATGTTATTCCTGACAAACTTTCCCGTTTTTAAATTCCAGGAGGCCAGACTGCTGGCGCCATGGCTCGATCCCAATCCGTCAACAATTCCTCCAGCCTTGTTGTCTCTTCGCTAAGATGGCAAACCGGCCAATTTATTGCTAAGGGACTTGCTCCTTCCTCTCAAGCTGTTTATCGTCGAGCCCTGTCAAAATATGTTTCCTTTTGTCACTCTGTTTACGGCACAACTGATTTCTTTCCCTGCAAACAGTGACAAACTTTTTTCTTTTATCACACACTCCGTGTCTCTGGGACTCTCGCCATCATCCATCCAGACCTACGCTGCAGCTATCTGCTATTTTAACAATTTATTTGGCTTCAAAATCAGGTGTCCTCCTTTCATTTAAAAAAGCTTATGTCAGGAATTCAGAGAGAGTGTCCTGTGGCGTCTACAAGGACCCCTATTCATTTAGGTCTGCTCCATCAATTAATTTGTGCTCTCCTCAATCAGGTAAAATCTTCCTACACGTCTTTCCTTTTTCGTTCTATGTTCCTACTATCTTTCCATGCTTTTCTGCGTATCGGAGAAATAGCAGTTCGAAACTTGTCTCAAACCCACTCGGTGGTCCAACTCTCGGATTGCACCATCATTGAAAAAGATCCTCGTCTTCCATTTGGTCAAAAAGCAATAGAGCTCTCTCTCAAATACTTTAAGGGCAATACTGGTGCAAAACCATTTGTAATCCTGGTACCGCAATCACCGACCACTCTCTACTGTCCCGTAGCCACTATGGTCCAGTATCTAAAATTTCGGGGGGTAATAAGGCAGGCCCTTTGTATTTGTCTCAAGATTCTAAACCTGTCTCCCGCAGTTTGTTTACACAATATTTAAATTTCTCTTTAGCAAGTTTAGGATTAAAAAGTTGTACTATAAAACCTCACTCCTTCCGTATTGGTGCTGCTACATCGGCATGTGCGATGGGCATACCAGACGAACAAATTCAAAGGTTAGGAAGATGGAAATCAGACACATATAAAAGATATATCAGGATCCCAATCTTTCGATCCCCTACTCTTCCTTAACAACTTTTTCCTAAACATCAAAAAAATGGCTCAGTCATGGGACTGGTCTTTTTTCCATAGAACAACAATAATTTAAAGTGGCTCAGTCATGGGACTGGTCACATTCATTATAGTTATTTTCCAATACATATGTTCATACATCTGTTAACCTCCGAAATTGGTACTGGCTGTGGTCTCCACTCTCACTTTGTTTCTCCCGCTAATGCGGTTCAACCATGGGGTTGCCGTCCATTTTTGACTCGTGTTGTTAGTTCTAGTATGGCACATTTAATGGCTAGTCTAACTTTGACATTTGATTATTGATTCACTCTGCATATGTATCTTAGGAAGGTTGGCTACCTGGAGTGGGGGATTTCGGGACACTCAATTTGTATTTCTTGCCCTTCATCTGTGGGCTTTTGGTTCCCCACTTTGCTACCTTCATAGTTTTGACCTTTAGACAAAATCATCTGTTCTTAGCCAATCAAAATTCGAGCAGTTTTGGAAGGCGCGAGTTTGCATTATCCTTCCTCTTCCGGTTTGGAAAAATCTTTCTAGTACGCAAGAATTTTTCTCCGCTTGAAATCCACGCTATCTAAGTCTTACCTATCCACAACCAACCCAATTTTCCGTCTTTTTGCTGTTATTGGATCTCGCCTACGACAACAGGACAATATCCAGGTACATTTGTTTCAATTTTGTTTTATTTTCACTTAGTGGTAATGAGTGAACAACCGACCGTGGCCGTTATCGGCCATTCCTTTGTTCGTCGTTTGGGCGAGTTCGTACAGCAAAAACTTTGGTGTGGGGAATCGGAAAAATATTCCGATCTACGTCTACCTAGTCAGATAGTAACATTTCACGGCATTGGGGGAGCTACAGTTCGGGGTAACAAATCAATCATTCCTTATTTACATGAATGGTTACACGGAAAAAACTCTCAAGGTTGTCGTGCTTCAACTAGGCAGCAACGACTTGTGCAATCCTAATATTACCCCCGAACTTCTTGCGGATCAATTGCTGGCCGTGGCTTCATTTATTCTCACCGGCTACGATGTTAACTTTGTGGTGATCAGCCAAATTATAAAACGCATTCGGTGCCCCGATGATACTTACAACGAACGCGTCTTGGCGGCCAACACGGCCCTCATCAAAAAATCTGAGCACATAACACGCGTTAAATTGTGGACACATCGGGGCTTGGCTAATCCATCCGATAGCTATTTTCGTGCTGATGGCATCCACCTAAACAAAGCCGGCTACGAAAAATACTTTGCCAGCATTCGTGGCGCAGTCATTCAAGCCCTTCGTTCGGATTCACCATAAAATTTTCTCTCGGTATCTGTATCTTCAATTTGACCTCTCCATTCAAGGCAGTTGCCTATTTTCTTGCTGGCATTTGCCATGCCTTTACCAGTCAGTTGACTGTTTGCTGGCAGTTGCCATGCTTTTTCCAGTCAGTTGACTGTTTGCTGGTAGTTGCCATGCTTTTTCCAGTCAGTTGACTGAATCTTTCTACTGTTAATTTTTCCAGGCTCTGCCTGTATTTTCAAGGCTTCAACTTGTCGCTTTTTCAAAACCACTTGTCAGATTTGGTGGTGTGATTGCCCCAATACCATAGGTCGGGTTTTCACATCACAAAAAAATCTCATATAAGAGTTCACTTTCATTTAATTTCACTTTCACTTTACCCCAATTCGGCCCTTCAAAATTTCTCGGTTCAGTCATGGGACTGGCCTCTTTTCAAATTTGTTCGACATGTTGAAGTTTTTATGTTTTCACGTTCTTATTGGCAACTATTGCCAATATTTGACTCATATTTTCAACTGCATTGGCATGTTGGCATAATATTGATGTTAGCTTGTTGTGCATCGCACTGGTTCAGCCATGGGGTTGCCGTGTTTTTCATGACAGAATAACGTCCTATAAACAATTTTACCTCATGATTGATAAGGCAAGTCAGCATGTGGTTTCAATTTACAATTTGCCAATTTTTACTGCGCAATTGTAATGCATTTTTCAGGATGCCTCCCATCAAAGGGCAGTCCAAGGGCCGCAAGACAGCCAGCAAGGTCCATGCCACCCGACGAACCACTGCTGCGCCCGTGTCAGAGGCAACAGATACCGCACCTCAAACAGCTTCTGCCATCTCCTTTCCCCCCTATCCACCTTCGGCCCCTGTCCAAGATTTTCAATTAAACAAAGAAACAATCTTGGATGGAATATACGAGCGAATGAAGGCGGATGGCCTTATTCCCTCCTTCAATTCGGCCACCTCCTCCACACCTGCGACAGTCGCACCAATACAGCTTGCGGAGCCTACACAGGAGACGCCCTCACATCAGCCTGACCCAATGGCCACAACAATCAATGCGGCGCTATCTAGCCTCATTGAGCCTCAAGGTGAGAGTAGGGAGGTACCAGGTCGAGTGCCAATTTCTAATTGTATTCGCAATTCGGCACCCATAGGAGCACATGTTCCTATCAAACTCAAACAAAAAATTTGGGAGGGAACTTTCATTAATCTACAGGAGCTGGTTATCCAGTCCACTCCATCTACAATCACAAAATCTGCAGAGCAAACTGCAGCTTTGCCTCCCCTATCTATTTCTGAGTGGTCCTCGGCTTTCCACACATACATTGTAGTGGCAGCCGAGGCCGATATTTCCTTACCCACTGGCATGATTCAACACATGTCAGTGGTTCAAAAATTAGCCAAAACTTTAGGCCCCGAAGCATGGCGCCACTATGACGACAATTTTCGCTACGCCAAGCAGTTTAACCCAGCCTTGCAGTGGGGTCAAGTGGATCTAGAAATCCATTCTGAGGCCTCCTTAATTGGCATGAAAGCCCTGATCAAATCTTCAAGACCCCAATCCTTTTCTTCTCAATCTTCCTCTTCTCCCCAGTCCTTTCGGCCAAACACCTGCTGGATGTTCCAAAGATCTGGCAGGTGTGACAACAAAACATGCCGTTTCAAACAGACACATGCATGCTATCGATGCGGAGGTTCTCACTCCACATCAAAGTGCAGGCAAACGTCCCTCAAACAATTCGGCCCTTCAAAACCAAAGCATAGTAACCCCAGTTCAAACAAATAAGCTCCAAAACTTTTTGCATGGATATGACCACCTCCTTTTCAATCAAATAGTTCAAGGCTTCCTTCATGGTTTTCGTATCGGTTTTCAGGGTCCAAATTTTTCTCAAATTTCCAAAAATCACGCTTCAGTTTCACAACATTTTTCGGTTGTAGAAAAAATGCTACAAAAAGAAATCGACGCCAACCGCCTTGCGGGTCCGTTTACGTCGCCCCCTTTCTTCAACTTCGTGATATCCCCACTAGGGGTGGTACCCAAAAAAGAGCCTGGAAAGTTCCGTCTTATTCACGATCTTTCGTTTCCACTTGAAAATTCCATCAATTCCTTCATAGATCAAAACCAAGCTTCTGTTCAATATGAAAATTTAGATGTAGTTATAGCCATAATTCAGTCTTTCGGTCAAGGAGCACTTTTAGCAAAATGTGACATTCAAGAAGCTTTTCGCATCATCCCAGTGCATCCAGACGACTGGCATCTGCTAGGTTTTCAATTTAATAACAGCCTATACTTTGACAAATGTCTGCCTATGGGGTGCAGGTCATCATGTGCAATATTTGAACTTTTCAGTACAGCCCTGCAATGGGTTGCATCACAAAAATTACGTGTTTCAGGAATCAGTCACATTTTAGACGACTTCATTTTCATTGGCCCGGCTTCATCCAACAAAGTTGCTAATGATTTTTCAAATTTTCTAAATTTCTGCCGCGAATGTGGCATTCCTATAAAGCATTCTAAAACAGTTTTGCCATCAAATATTATTCAAGCCCATGGGATCGAAATTGATTCGTCAGCAATGGAAGCAAGACTTCCCAGAGACAAATTGGAAAACTGTATTCAGCTTCTCAATCTTTATAAATCCAAACAAAAAATGACACTACATCAAGTGCAATCGTTAGCATTCCTTAGAAGGTCACATCTTTCTCCACAACACTTGGTCATCTTTCTAGCGACTCTGTAAAAATTTTTCTCTGATGCATCAGGTGCCGTTGGTTTTGCGGCTGTTTTTGGTTCTCGATGGTTTGCTAATTCTTGGCCTGACCATCTCCAACATATGTCATTTGCTTTCAAGGAGCTTTTTCCTATTGTCCTTGCTCTACAAATGTGGGGTAAATTTCTTCAGAACCATAAAGTCTTATTCAAAACAGACAATACTTCAGTTGTTGACATTGTCAATAAGCAAAGCTCAAAAGATGCTATCATCATGATTTTGGTTCGTCGTTTGGTTGTTTCGGCGCTTAAATTTAACATTCTTTTTAAAGCACAACATGTTCCAGGTTATACCAATGTTATTCCTGACAAACTTTCCCGTTTTAAATTCCAGGAGGCCAGACTGCTGGCGCCATGGCTCGATCCCAATCCGTCAACAATTCCTCCAGCCTTGTTGTCTCTTCGCTAAGATGGCAAACCGGCCAATTTATTGCTAAGGGACTTGCTCCTTCCTCTCAAGCTGTTTATCGTCGAGCCCTGTCAAAATATGTTTCCTTTTGTCACTCTGTTTACGGCACAACTGATTTCTTCCCTGCAAACAGTGACAAACTTTTTTCTTTTATCACACACTCCGTGTCTCTGGGACTCTCGCCATCATCCATCCAGACCTACGCTGCAGCTATCTGCTATTTTAACAATTTATTTGGCTTCAAAAATCAGGTGTCCTCCTTTCATTTAAAAAAGCTTATGTCAGGAATTCAGAGAGAGTGTCCTGTGGCGTCTACAAGGACCCCTATTCATTTAGGTCTGCTCCATCAATTAATTTGTGCTCTCCTCAATCAGGTAAAATCTTCCTACACGTCTTTCCTTTTTCGTTCTATGTTCCTACTATCTTTCCATGCTTTTCTGCGTATCGGAGAAATAGCAGTTCGAAACTTGTCTCAAACCCACTCGGTGGTCCAACTCTCGGATTGCACCATCATTGAAAAAGATCCTCGTCTTCCATTTGGTCAAAAAGCAATAGAGCTCTCTCTCAAATACTTTAAGGGCAATACTGGTGCAAAACCATTTGTAATCCTGGTACCGCAATCACCGACCACTCTCTACTGTCCCGTAGCCACTATGGTCCAGTATCTAAAATTTCGGGGTAATAAGGCAGGCCCTTTGTATTTGTCTCAAGATTCTAAACCTGTCTCCCGCAGTTTGTTTACACAATATTTAAATTTCTCTTTAGCAAGTTTAGGATTAAAAAGTTGTACTATAAAACCTCACTCCTTCCGTATTGGTGCTGCTACATCGGCATGTGCGATGGGCATACCAGACGAACAAATTCAAAGGTTAGGAAGATGGAAATCAGACACATATAAAAGATATATCAGGATCCCAATCTTTCGATCCCCTACTCTTCCTTAACAACTTTCCTAAACATCAAAAAATGGCTCAGTCATGGGACTGGTCTTTTTCCATAGAACAACATAAATTTAAAGTGGCTCAGTCATGGGACTGGTCACATTCATTAGTTATTTTTCCAATACATATGTTCATACATCTGTTAACCTCCGAAATTGGTACTGGCTGTGGTCTCCACTCTCACTTTGTTTCTCCCGCTAATGCGGTTCAACCATGGGGTTGCCGTCCATTTTGACTCGTGTTGTTAGTTCTAGTATGGCACATTTAATGGCTAGTCTAACTTTGACATTTGATTATTGATTCACTCTGCATATGTATCTTAGGAAGGTTGGCTACCTGGAGTGGGGGATTTCGGGACACTCAATTTGTATTTCTTGCCCTTCATCTGTGGGCTTTTGGTTCCCCACTTTGCTACCTTCATAGTAATAATTTTTATTATATACATTTTGCAAGAGTTTATTATGTCATTGTTATGTATTGTTACATCAATGTTAGGTAATGTTACATTTAGAGCTTAGTACCATTTATGTAGTGTTGTCATGTAACTTGCCTATTTG